>OY282641.1:100076382-100676382 GCA_958299015.1 Tetanocera ferruginea | reverse complement strand
AGATTTAGTACATTCCCGAGCAAAGTGGCCTGGCTGACGACACAAAAAAACAGGTCTTTTGGGATTTCCAAGATTGACTGCCTGACTGATTATTGCTTCTGTAGTTTAAATATCTGTCATGCGTATAACTTCCTTCAAATCGTGGTGGTTTGTTTTTGAATTCAAATTGTTCTCGTTGCCTTTGTTGAACAGTCACTTGAAGATGAGACTTTATCTGCACGAGCAGATCCTCTATTGTCTTACAATACGGTATGTGACCAGTGATTGCATTTATCAATTCCTTATTTTTTAGTCCAGATACTATATACTTTTTGGCACCCTCATCCGAAATACCAGCTTGACGTGTGAGCGCCAAGACGTCATAAAAATATTTTTCCAAGCTTTCGTCTTCCCTTTTAGTACGATTCATCAGCAGTATGTATGACTCTGTTCCATCCTAAACAGAAGGAAACGCTTTTACTAAAGCGTCTTTAAAGGATTGCCAAGAACAATCATTTTCGTGCTTACGAACCAAGAAGCTGCTTCTTCAAGTCAAAGTGCAGCGTAAAACAATGTGCTCTGCTCATCCCAATTAATTATTTGCTTAACCTTGTCGACCGTTGCAACCCACTGAATTGCTGAAATTTCTCCAGACATAGATGGACTATACACTGGTATAAATATTTTTACTTCTTCCATTCCGCAAATCATCGAACTATTCAATCTTGTTGACTGCATGGATGGTTCCGGAGGAAACGCCGTTGAAGCACTAACGTTTCCAACCCCTGATAGCCCATCAAACGACGGTAATGATTGGAATGCTTTTTCTTTTTCAGCTATCCGCCGCTCTCTTTCTGCAAGTTCGTTTTCTCGCCGCGTAAGAAAAGCTTCTAGAGCCGTCCAATTTAGAACAGATTGTGAATTGGCTTTATCAGGCATTGGAACTTCCTTGCTTGCCTCCATTTTGTTGTTTATTCAAAATACTTTAACTGTTCTAAACCTCAAGCAGCTAAATTTCTATATTCTTTTTGTTTTTTCAATTTCCGGGAATTGAAAAGAGACAATAATAAGTCGCGAAATATCAACGTTGAAGAAAAAACGTGTATAAAATGTAATGGATAGATCCCACTTCTGAAATTTTATGAATTTAATTTTTAATACTCGTAAAATAATATTCAATTGTAAATTATTGACTTTTATATCGAAGGCAACTCGTCGGCACGCCCAATATTGCAATCTTACTACAGTGAACTGAACTCAGTAGCAGATGCCATGCCGACGAGACACTATAGAACAGACATGAGCTTCCAGTAGCTCAATTAGCTCAGTTGGCTCAGCTACAAATTTGTTTTGTTTTTTCAACTTTGTGTTTGCACATAGCAAAAAAAAAAAAAATAACAACAACACGTACAAAGA
Source organism: Tetanocera ferruginea (assembly GCA_958299015.1). Lineage (NCBI taxonomy): Eukaryota > Metazoa > Arthropoda > Insecta > Diptera > Sciomyzidae > Tetanocera > Tetanocera ferruginea. The sequence continues at coordinate 100,674,987 of OY282641.1, read as the reverse complement.
AAAGCAACACAACCGACGTTCACCAAAATTCTAACTTGCTAACAACAACAAATGCATGCAAAGCCAAGCAAGCCTTACTCGATTTCGCTGCGCTTGAAATGTTTGTACATGTGTAGCACAAAACGCACATGATTTGTTTTTGTTTTGCTGGTTATTTTTTTTTTTTGCAACGATTAGCAAAAGCAAATTTGATGATAATAATTTTGTGTTTGTTTTAAAAAACAAAAACCTTGGCTCACTAAATTTATTTTTCTGCTCATGACTGCTATAGAATATCTAAGGTTACTTATAAAAAGCGAAACTATAAAAGAGACGGGTTTTTTCTCTTGTTTTCAAAATATATCTTACAAATTTTTATATTCCTACTTCAATTCTTCGTAATTTTGATATCTTCTTTATCAGAACGCTTAGAACCAATTATGCGATTAATGCTCCGTTGTATCGAGCCTTAATAGAATACAATATGAACTCTAATAATATTGATATAGACATAACATCAACGAAACAGGCCTTAAGAGTCCTCCTTAATTATTTCTATCGATGAATATTTGAATATATAAATTTTTTACTGTTAAATATTATATTGTTACAACTATTCTTATTTTATAATTGTTAATTTATTCTTAAGTTTCATTACCAATTATTTTGTAGTCAGTAAGGAATTCCTGTTACATTGACGAAACTAAATAAATAAAGTTAAACCACTGAGCATACAATAGATAGAGAACTCAAACCATATAAAAATTTCAACCCAAAAATAACTATATGCAATGGCTCCCACACTCTCATTTACGCTCCCATCGTGCATGCGTTCAAACGAACGTAACTTCGTGTTTCCATTGCCGCAGCTACCACATTGTCGTGAACTTTCAAATGATCGTCAGTTTGTGTGTTGTTGTGGCTACCAGTGCTACGACGCATGCGCTTAGTTGTTGCTAGCATCGTTTATTTTTGTTTTGACTGTCCCTTTCCCTTGCTGCAGCTACCACGATGGCTACCATATATTTTGTTATTGTAGAGTTGTTGTATTTGAAACCGGTTATTGTTGTTGCTGTTAAACGAAAATCAATGGATAATGAATGAAGCTCAAGTTTCTGAATTTTGCGATTGCAGCATTTTTTCGTTTTTGTGATTATGATCTTTTAAATTGTAATTTTAAAATATATATGTATTTAAATTAAATTGAATTAAATTAAATAAATTAAATTAATTAAATAAATTAAATAAATTAAATGAATTAAATTAATTAAATTAATTAAATTAAATTAAATTCAATGAAATTAAATTAAATTTAATAAAATTTAATGAAATTAAATTAAATTAAATTTAATAAAATTAAATGAATAAAATTGCATTTAATAAAAATAAATAAAATTAGATTAAAAACATTTAATAACATTTAATTACATTAAATGACATTATCTTTTCTTTATTTTCATTTAATTAAATTAAATTGCATTAATTAAAATTACATTAAAATGCATTTAATTAAATAAATTAAATTAAATTAAATTAACTTACATCAAATAAAAATAAATTAAATCAAATTAAATAAAATGAAATTAGTTTAAATAAAATGAAATGGAATTAAATAAATTTAATTAAAATTAAAAATTAAATTAAATTTTATTAAATTAAATTAAATTAAATTAAATTTTATTAAATTAAATTAAATTAAATTAAATTAAATTAAATTAAATAAATTCATTATATAAATTTAATTTAAAATTTATTTTAAATAAAATTAAATTTTATTAAATTAAAGTAAATTAATTAAATAAATTTCATTAAAAATTAAAATTTAAATTAAATTAAATTCAATTAAATTCAATTAAATTCAATTAAATTCAATTAAATTCAAGTAAATTCAATTAAATTCAATTAAATTCAAATAAATTCAATTAAATTCAATTAAATTCAATTAAATTCAATTAAATTCCATTAAATTCAATTAAATTTCATAAAATTCAATTTAATTCAATTGAATTAAATTAAATTAAATTAAATTATATTAAATTAAATTAAATTAATTTGAATTAAATAAAACTCATATAAATTAAATTATATTCAATTAAATTCAATTACATTAAATTGAATTAAATTAAATTATATTATATTAAATTAAATTAAATTAAATACAATTAAATTAAATTAAATTAAATTAAATTAAATTAAATTAAATTGAATTAAATTAAATTTAATTATGTTAAATTTATTTAATAAATTTAATTTAATTTAATTTAATTTAATTACATTAAATTTTATTCAATTTGATTAATTTAATTTAATTGAATTTCATTTAATTTAATTGTATTTAATTTAATGTAATTTAATTTAATTGAATTTAATTTAATTTATTGTAATTTAATTTGATTTAATGTAATTGAATTTAATTTAATAATTTAATTTAGTTGAATTTAATTTAATTCAATTAAATTCAATTAAATTCCATTAAATTCAATTGAATTAAATTAAATTTAATTATGTTAAATTTATTTAATAAATTTAATTTAATTTAATTTAATTTAAATACATTCAATTTTATTCAATTTGATTAATTTAATTTTATTGAATTTAATTTAATTTAATTGTATTTAATTTAATTTTATTTAATTTAATATAATTTAATTTAATTCAATTTAATGTAATTGAATTTAATTTAATTTATTTCAATTTAATTTAATTCAAATTAATTTAATTTAATTTAATATAATTAAATTTAATTTAATTTCGTTTCATTTTATTTAAACTTATTTCATTTTTTTTAATTTGATTTTATTCATTTTAATTTGATTTAAGTTAATTTAATTTAATTAATTTAATTAAATGCATTTTAATGTAATTTAAATTAATGCAATTTAATTTAATAAAATGAAAATAAAGAAAAGATAATGTCATTTAATGTAATTAAATGTTATTTAATGTTTTTAATCTAATTTTATTTAATTCAATTAAATGCAATTTTATTCAATTTAAATTAATGCAATTTAATTTTATTAAATTTAATTTCATTTCATTTCATTAAATTTTATTCAATTTATATTATTTATTTTCAATTAATTTATCAATTAATTTAATTTAAATAATTCAATTTAATTTATTTAATTTATTTAATTAATTTAATTTATTTAATTTAATTCAATTTAATTTAAATACATATATATTTTAAAATTACAATTAAAAAGATCATAATCACAAAAACGAAAAAATGCTGAAATCGCAAAATTTAGAAACTTGAGCTTCATTCATTATCCATTGATTTTCGTTTAGCAGCAACAACAATAACCGGTTTCATGTACAACAACTCTAACAATAACAAAAGATATGGTAGCCATCGTGGTAGCTGTAGCAAGGGAAAGGGACAGGCAAAACAAAAATAAACGATGCTAGCAACAACTACGATCATTTGAAAGTTCACGAAAATGTGGTAGCTGCGGCAATGGAAACACGAAGTTACGTTCGTTTGAACGCATGCACGACAGTGCTGCCGTTTTACAATTTTTAATAGTAGTAAATTTACATTTTTTGGGGAGTATTTTGTAAGTTTTAGGAGTACTTTAGTTCTTGGAAATAATGACAAAAAATAACTTTAGCAAAACAAACTTATAATCATATAAAATGTTATTATTTTCTCCTTTTTATTTATTTACCGTGTTTTTCTTTTCATAAACAAAGTTTTTCATTAAAATGGCTATAAATTTTGACATGATGTCAACAGTACATACTTCATTCGTAATAGTTGTAGCCAATTCACCACACCTTTTTATTGGTTTATCCAAGTTATTATTTTTCCCATCCGGTTCAAAACTACACTCCAAAAACGAAACCCGTCCTAACCTTTACGTATTCCCTCATTAAATTAAGCTCTGAAATTTTCCTTTCTGCAGTTGCATTGCCATGTTGAAACTACAATATTGTGCTTAGTAATTGAAGGGCTTATTGCAAAAACACGATAAGCCAAAAATAAAAATTTTGAAATAATCGCCTTTGAATCATTTAAAAAATACATAATAAAGACGTTGCATGTTGTCGTACTTTTAATACTTGTACATGTTGATTATCCAACATGTAGAAAAGTTAATGAATAAGAGTGGAAAGCACAAATTTTTTTAAACTATATACATCTTTTGCTGTTTTACGATTTCTTGGACTTTGTTTTTGTATAAGAAAATTTTTGTAATTAATCGTTTATTATCTTTTGTTTTTGCTTAATCTAACGAAATATAATATTCAGTTCTAAACTGCAAAAACTGAAATTTCGTTAAATTTTTAAAGCAATGAGCATCACTTCGATAAATGGAAAGATATCGCCAAATATTTTTAGATTCACATAACTTATGTTCTTAACTAAAAATCTGCTAACTTATTTTCCGAATTCGCGAATCTTTTCCATTTGGCCGCCTCGTTACACTGTGCGGCATAATGAAAGACAAGGTGAACAAGAAAATGTGAAATGTGAACGAACAAAGTGAACGAAAAAAGGAAGCATTCAGAAAAAATTATTTTTGCATTATTGGCGAGTACACATAAGGCCATTTTGAGTTATTAATAAATAGTAGTACTTTTTGTGTTTGGGGAGTATAGTAGTACCCAAGAGTCAATAGGAGTAAAATACTCCGATAGTAGTACTTTCGGCAGCGCTGATGCACGATGGGAGCGTAAATGAGAGTGTGGGAGCCATTGCATACAATTTCGATAGAAGCATGTTTTTATGCGATTTGAGTCCTCTATCTATTATATGCTCAGTGGTTAAACCAAAGCATTAGGCGTGGAATGGCGTTTATCTACTCCGGATATGTAAACAAATTATGGATGAATAACGAGTTTTTATGCTGTTCTATGTTTAATCCGGAGTTATATCAAATCAAAGACTCCTGCCCTCTCTCACAATCTATAAAAGTCATTATTTAATTTCAGTAAAATTATGTGAAACTAAAGACTGTCCCAGAAATAACTGTCCTTTTGTTTTTTTTTTTTTTTTATGTTGAAAACCAATGATCTTTTTTTAAAAATTCTTTCAGTTTATTCTAAGTGAACATTACAAAATAAATGAAAGTTTTATTTACACTGAAAAAAATACACTTAAAAAATTATGCACTCTGTGATTAAGGTCCTCCATTAGATGTTTTTCGCAGTTTGTTTGGTCTTCTTAAGATTTATTTTCATTAAAGCCCAATATCTTTCGATTGGACGAAGTTCGGGGCAAGTCGGAGGATTGGCTTCTCTTGGTATCAAAGTGACATTATTGGCTTGGTACCAATCCATCGTTCTCTGGGCGTAGTGACATGTTGCTAGGTCAGGCCAAAATAGTACTGAACCTTGGTGCTGACGTATAAAAGGCAGCAAACGCTGCTCCAGACACTCTCTGATGTAAATTTCGGTGTTGATTGTGCGATCTGCCTCAAATTCCTTACTTCGAAGGCCACATTTGCAAATAGCCTGCCACACCATGTATTTCTTTGGAAATTTGGTATGTTTTCGGTGGTAAATTTAGAGGATGCTCCACCCCTTCTAACCGCAGTATAATATCCGTGTCCAGGTAACTGCTTGAAATCCGCTTTGCAGTACGTTTCATCGTCCATGATCACACAATCATGTAATTTTTGTACTTTATAGCTCCTCAAGCCTAGTACTATGCTCGATTGCCTGAAATTTCACTGGCAACAGCCATTTATTTGTTGCGTGAAAATTTTGACAGATATTTTGTTGCGAACGAACAGCTGATGATCAGCTTACAAATTTCGATAAGATTTAAATAAACAGCCACAATTTATTAGAGGAAAAGCAGAAAATCATTTAAGTTCTTTAATTTTCATATTTGTGATTATATAAATACAAAATAAATATTAATACAAGTATGCATGTCCTTCGTTGTAGAGCAGAACAAGTCATTAGTTTATGGCAGTCTGCAAGCTGCAAAGTTTTGCGATCACCAACACCGCGGAAAGGTGCATCCGTATTTACAATTTCCAACAACTGCAATATTAATTGCAAGACTTTAGAAATAGTACAAAAATATCATTTTAATTAGAAACATTGTTCTTTTGCTTGCACTTTTTTCTTAAATGAAATGGCAATTGTCACTTTTCACGGCAAAATAAATGGTCGGTTCAATTAAATTGCCGTGAAAACAATGTTGCTAGATGCATGTTGCGGAATATAGTACTAGATTTTCCGCAGCAAAGCATAGTACAGCTTTGACGAAAAAGTTGTGAAATGTTCACGGTTGTTTCACAGCTGTCATTTTTAGTATGGAGATTTGAGTGGAATTTCACGTGAAGCCGAACAGAGTACTATGCTTTAGGTTGTAAAATTTTTTAATCCGTTGAACACTTGACTTCGATGTTCCCGCTTTTGCTGCCATATCACGAACCAAAGTGCCTGGATTCTGAGTAAACAGTCGCTTAACGTTCTGGGCCACCGCTTGGTTCACTGGACCACTTTTTCTCCCTGAGCCTGGCGTTTTTGATAAAGGGATATGCTGTTTGTATCGTTTTATGGCCCTTCCGACAGTTTTTACGCACACGCCAACTTCCTAAGCGATCTTTTTGTACGTGGTGTTTGGATTTTTCAGGCATTTGTAAATAATTGCTTTCCGCTTTTCTTCTTGTTGAGACGACATCTTTTCAGTAGCTCTTTTATTTTACAAATGAGTTTTTTTTAATCTGCAATATTTATACTTTATTTAGATACCAAATATGTTGCTATAGAGGTAACACTTTTTTATAAATAACCTAAAAACAAAAGGACAGTTATTTCTGGGACAGTCTTTATCTTCATTTACATGGCAAAGTGTCTGGATGCCGCAACCTTCGAATTTGAAAACTACTTAATAGGCAATGAAGCTACCTAATAGGCAATGAAGCTCTTCAAACAAATTCATGCATTGACTGTTACTTGTGGAAACTTCATCAAAGACTACTTTTTCTGCACAAAAGGCAGCACAAAAAACTTGTCTCCTTTCAAAGACTGACTCTTCATATACTTCAGGGTAACTTTTTCGTTTACAGTTAGAATATAAATCAGTTTAAAAATATGAATATTAAAAACAAGCCGACTTCAAAAATACATAGGAGAGATGATAAAATCAAAGAATATACCCGTACTTTTAGCCATTCTTAAGAAGTACTTCTATCAGGCCTCTTTTGAGCAATGAGAGCGGAAGGCCTGCAAAATTTTCCTATTTGATATAAAAAGAAAATATTCTTCGTATGAGTGTGGAAGCACTACGAAATCCATTTGAAGGCCTGCTAGTAGCGCTTCGGAGTGCATTGCCGACTGAGTTATTGCTATGCTTTTAAAGCATGTTCAGCCTGAACTAGAACCTGTTTCGCTCATACAATCAAATAATGCTCAAACTGCCCACTCAGCCAAATAAGCTTGGAATAAGCTTTAAACAAGCTTAAAAACGTAAGCTTCAAGCTTGGATAACGCTTTCACTTACTATTGTAGAACGCTTACATGTAATTGTAGGATAAACAAAAGTGAACCCTTGGAATAATATTCCTCACTTAGAGCTTAATCCAAGTGTGCTACATTCAAGTAATCAATTAGCACTCGCGAAAAATTTGTATTCTGTGGCTCAGTAGATAAGCCGCTTGTTTATTTGATTTGTTCTTATTTGGACATTAAAGATTCAATTCCCAACCGGAACATTTTAAATTTTATATATATTTTATTAACGTTAGTAAAAAAAAAAAGCATATATTTATATGAAAATTTGCATACCTTCAAACATTTTTGTTTGCCATCACCAGGGATCGAACGCGCGAACCATCGCATATGAATCGGACACTCTAACACCGTGCCGTAAGTCTTATAGATGTTGAGCGAACAAAATGGAAATAAAAAAGATGCGTATATATACATATATGTATATATATATATATATATACATATATGTATATATATATATAGCTGCCTTGAAAAAACAAGTTCCATTTGTACCCATCCTAAAATAAACCTTGTTGTGTTTTATGATGATTCCCAAAATATTTTGGATACACCGAAATCTGTCAGTGAGCTAAACCATTTTGCAAAAACCTCCAAAAATCATGTTTATCGTATATACAGCCATGCTCAAAAGAACTAGGCACCCTGTAATATCACGTGAAACAAAGCGATTACAATTTTTTCATTATTCTCTTCTATTTACACATAATGAAAGAGAAGTAAAAAACTTTTTAAAACCCGTTATAAAGTCATAGACTCATAAAGTAAAATTGTTATTGTCGAAAGTGTTCAAATAACAAATTTTTGCTTATTTGGTTATTAGTGATTTACGTGTCGTTAAGTAAACACAAAATAGTGCTAATAGAAAAAAATTTTAATATTATCTTAAAACGGGAATTTTTTTATATGAATCGTAGAAAAAATATAAGAAAATGCAAACCAATTTTGCATGATGACCGAGTAAAAATAAAGATTTTACATGAATCTGGTTATTCGCAGAAATCAATTGCGAAAAAGATGAAGTGCTCCAGATGTGCCGTCCAGAACGCTCTAAGACGCTATGCTGACACTGGATCTCACAAAAATAAACCAAAAACAGGGCGAAAACTGATTACAACAAGCCGTATAGACCGGCAGTTGGTGCGATTGTCCTTGAGAAATAGGAAAAAAACATCTTCTGATTTAGCTGCTGAGTTGCAAGACAGTTCAGGAATCCTAATAAGTGCTCAGACTGTGAGAAGACGTCTTGCGGCAGCAGGATTGAATGGTCGCCGAGCTAGGAAGAAGCCATGGCTTTCACATAAAAACATGGAAGCGCGACTAAATTGGGCCTTGGAGCATCAGAATTGGACTGAACAAGATTGGGAAAATGTTGTGTGGTCTGATGAGTCCAATTTTCAGGTGAGTTTTCTTAGGTAGCTTACTAATGAAAAAAAATTACTTTCATAAACTTAGAACACAGTTCACATTAAAATTTTAGGAGCTACAAAAAGATTGTTTTTTTGTTTTTTTTCCAGATTTTTGGAACACCTGGTGTGACCTACGTAAGGCGTCGAGTAGGTGAAGAATATAACCCCGATTGCTTGGTACCTACTATTAAGCACGGAGGAGGCAGTATAATGGTTTGGGGTTGCATGGCTGCATGTGGAGTGGGAGAAATGTTTGTTTGCGAGGGTCGTATGAATCGAACGGTATATAAATACTCTGAACAATGCACTTTTACCCTCTTTTACCCGGATTTTTGGCGATACTAACCTGGAAAACGTTGTCTACCAACAAGATAACGCACCTTGCCACAAATCCGCCACAGTTATGTGCTGGTTTCGTCAAAACTGCGTCCCAGTCATGAATTGGCCTGCTCAGTCGCCGGACTTAAATCCCATTGAGCATTTGTGGTCCGAATTAAAGCAGACAATAAGGAAACACAGCATATTATCAAAAGAAGGCCTGAAACATGCTTTGAAACTAGAATGGAACTACATTGGTGAAGAAACCTGCAAAAACCTAGTTCATAGTATGGTGCGTAGAGTAAGGGAGGTCATAAAAATGAGGGGGGGACCAACAAAGTATTAATATTTTCTAATAAATAATTGAAAACCAAAAACTTTTGCATTTTTAGTTTTGTCGAAAATTGAATGATCGCTCTGTTTCAGGTGATGTTAAAGGGTGCCTAGTTCTTTTGAGCATGGCACTATATTAACTAGTGTAAAAGTTATAAACAAATAAACTGTCTCAAATTATAGGCCTGAAAAAGTTCGTTCAATCTGCATCAAAAATTTGAATATATTTGCAATAGGATTAAGGATTTTTTTCTTCATACAAGTCGAGGCACCTTAATATATATATATATATATATGTGGGAACATCACAACTTTGAAGAGTTGCAAAACTATTACCGTTTCCAATCAGCCATTTAGAAATAGTGCTTGGATTAAGCTTACATGCAATATAAAAAGAAAGCCTTATCCAAGCACGCTTGTAAACACTTGCCTAGGTAATAAATTTCCAAGTTGCTTTGTATAACTATTGCGTAAAACAGAAAAAGCAAGTGATGTACAATAATACTTGTAGAGGTTTGCATTAAGTAAGTGTTTTGCAATCATACTTAAAAACGCTGACAACGGTAATAGTTTTGCAACTGTTCAAAGTTGTGATGCTCTCATATATATATACTTACTTTACTTAGATGGCGCTTACAACCGTTGATCGGTTTTGGCCTCGTCTAAGAATTTGCGCCAGCCTCCTCCCAGCCACCGCTGGGTACCGAATCCAATATCTTCTTCGCTGGAGCTTCGTCGTTCATTCTCTCGACATGACCTAGCCAGCGAAGCCGCTCTATTTTAATACGCTTGACTATATCGATGTCGGCATAAAGCTCATACAGCTCGTGGTTCCATTGTATTCGGTACTCGCCATTGACGCAGGTTGGAGCATATATCTTGCGAAGGATTTTTCTTTGGAACGCTCCCAAAGTTCTTTCATCAGAGCTGCTCAACGTCCATGTTTGTGATGCGTATAGTAAAACGGGCATGATTATTGACTTATAGAGCGTCAGTTTTTTTCGTCGAGAGAGAGCTCTGCTTCTCAATTGCCTAGTGAGCCCAAAGTAACACCTGTTGGCAAGAGTTAACCTTCGTTGGAGGAGTTAATGCTGGATCTCAAATAAGCAAAGTCCCTTACTACCTCAAAGGAGGTGTTGTCACCAGTGTCGTGGTTTCCAAGACGCTGGGACTGTTTGTTTGTTGACACAAGATGCTTCGTTTTATCTTCGTTCACTGCAAGACCCATTCGACTCGACTTCTTTTTCTAGCCTGGAGAATTCTGCACTGACTTCGCGCGTTTATGGCCAATGATGTCAATATCATCAGCATACGCCAGCAGCATAACACTCTTCTAGAAAATTGTGCCACTGCGTCTCAGGTTAGCAGCTCGAATGATCTTCTCCAAGACTATATTAGAGAAGTCACACGAAAAGGAATCACCTTGTCTGAAACCTCGCTTGGTATCGAACGGAAGGGAGAGGTCCGATTTTCACTGCGCTGCTGGTGTTGTTCAGTGTCATCCTGCAAAGACGTATTAGTATAGGTGACTCCTTATTGGACTGTCGAAGGCGGCTTTGAAATTGACAAAAATATGGTATTTGTCGATTTGATTTTCGATAGTCTTTTCCAAGATTTGTCGGAGCGAGAAGATCTGGTCAATGGTGGACTTTACAGGTCTTAAGCCACACTGATAAGGTCCAATCAGTTGGTTAACAATGGGCTTTAGTCTTTCACACAATACGCTTCACAGGTCCTTATATGCGATATTAAGAAGGCTTATCCCACGGTAGTTGGCGCAAATGGTAGGATCGCCTTGCTTGTGGATTGCGTAGAGCACACTGAGGTTGCAATCGTCTGGAATGCATTCTTCCGACCATATTCTGCATAGAAGTCTGTGAATGCATTTAAACAGAGCTTCGCCACCGGTCTTAACCCATTTTGGTCAGCTGGTCGATTTTTCGACCACTAACTTTAAAATTTATTTCTGGAAAAAATATTCAAAATTTTTTCGAACTCTTTCCGCATAAACACAATTTGGTTAATTGGAAATTCAGAAAAAAATAACAATTTAGAAATTTTCTATTTTAACTACTCAGGTAAGCTTTTAAAAAAAAACACCTTTTTGGACCATTTTTGAAAAAATAAAAAAATCTAATAAATGAAATGAATAATAAAACTATTTACGTAAGCAGACAGCGATAAGACTAAATTATGAGAATCAGTCGGTTTTGTACATCTCAGGTGGTCGATTTTTCGACAACTGGCCTAATATGTATACTTTATTTAAACATTTTCACATGTAATAAATTTAATGGAACTTTTAAGCCCGCATTGTCAATTGACTAACAAATGGTACCCAACTTTGGGAAACATTCACGTAAAATGTTTATAGAAAAATTAATCCATTTTAGATTCAAATACTGGTGCTCAAGCGATGGGTACATGTTTTTCTTTATACCGTAGACTGGTACAGTTGGTGCTTACAACATGGGCATTGGACTTGGCGCATATGTTGTTTTGAGACTTCTTCACAACGTTGACCATCCAGAAAGATACACTGTTTTCTTCTACAACTTTTTTACCTCTTACCAATTGCTCTGTTTGCTAAATGAGAGAAAATTTCATGTAACTGGTACAAACGTTCGGTTGCAATCGGCAACGTTCAAATCGAGTATAAGGCGCTGCGTTGACAACACCACCCAAGTAACAATTGCTAATAACTACGATTTCATTGTGCCAATAAAGTCTGCTCACCGATATAATCGTATGAGAAAGAAGTACGTCGTCATAACTCAAACGAATATAACTATAATATCAATATGGGTGGAGTCGATTTACACTTCAATGGGGTCGCAAATTATCGCGTTGACATTCTCAGTAGGGAATGGTGTGGCCATCGTGGGTAAACGCTTTCGGCAATTCGAAAGTGAATGCATGGAAATTGCAATGTCTTGTGGCTAAAATAAACAAACACAAGCCAATATCACAGTTACAGTTTAGATCCAATTTGGATGCACTCAGAAAAAAGTGTCTCGGAATATGATAAAAAAGGCATCATATTTAGAGAAAAATGGTATAGACTTTGCTCCAGAGAATGCTATTCTCTAATTGCGATCAGTGTGACCAGATAGTTTTTAGAAAAAGCGCGAACTACAAAATTTTTATCGCCCAAAAATCGCCCAATTTTTCAGTTTTTAATATTTAATAGCCCAAAAAAGCGCAAATTGGGGGACATTTACAATATAAAGTCCCAAAAATTTTCTCTTAAGCTCATTTTTTAAACAAATTGTTTATATTTGTATGTATTGAAAATTTTCAATGTGTTAAGAAGATATAACATAAATTAAACATTTCTTTAAAAAAAAAACAATTCAAAGAAATTTTCATAAAAAAAATAAATTTTTCTTTTAAACACAAATAATTAAAACATATCAAAAGTTTCCTGAAGAAGATATACAATACCTTCTTCGCTTTCACCAACTTCCTCTTCATCTATTTCTTTTTTTTCATATATAGAGCTATTGCACTTAGAAATCATATTTTCTGTTGTCGGAAGAGTCTTGCAGCAAACGTTTAAGGCTTTCATGTGACATTTTATTCGTATAATAGACGAAAGGGATTCCAACATCATACGATTTCTCATGTTTGTTTTAGTAGAATTCATCACAGAAAATACTCTTTCAACTAAAGTGTTTGAGTGAGGCATTGATAGTAAAATAAGTGCTAACTCTGAAATAGTTTCCAGCATTTTGCCTCCACCAGCATTTCTTTAATCGTTCGCTTTCAATCAAAATTCTTCGGTATCTGACAGAATGTTTTTTTCAAAAATATCTTTCCATGGAATAACCAATAGCGAATCGTATTCTAGCTCTGCTGCACGTCTCTCCAACTGACTTAAATAATGAAGAAGAAGTTCAGAAAACGGTTTTCTAAAGTGGTTTAAACATTTCTGAAATGAATGGAATGACTGAATTTATGTAATTTTTTTCACGAATCTTCTGACAAAAGTAGCCCAAAAAAGCGCGAGGCGCTTTTTAAATATAAATAAGCGCAAAATTATAAAAAAGATCGCCCAACTGGCGCTTTATCGCCCAATCTGGACACACTGATTGCGATACTAAAAATTCTCTAAAAATGATAAAAAGCTTCAATGAAATAGAAAAATATATCGTTTTTAGAGAAAAATACTTTTTTTTTGTGAAAATATTTGTTGTCATTGAAGAAAATACTTCTCATAGTGAATTTTATATCAAAATATGTTTTTCATTTTCAATAAAATTTCTCTGCGAGAAATTTTTTGTGCGAGAAAAATAGTTATCATTATTAGAGACATTAAAATATTTCCATTTCCTAGAAGTAAAGAAATATTTCTTCGAAAATGTGAAAATTTATTCTAATTGAAGAAAATTTTATTTGAAAAAGAGAAAATTGCTTTTATCAAAAATAGAGAAATTTTTTACCGGAGCAAGGTATGTGTTTTTTTTCTCAGTGTGGCGGATCCAAAAGTGGACTCAGATATAGATGAATAGGAAAGACCGGTCGGTTTGCCTCAAGTTAACAAACTTGAGCACATCATTGATATCAACTAGAGAATAAGCCTCGGAGATGCGTTGTATGCCACAAGCATGTCATTTAGATATACTTATATGCAAAAAATGCAATTTATATTTGCACACAAAATGTTTTGGACAATATCATAATATGAATATCAAAGTCATAAAAAGTATGTCCAATAAATAAATAAATAAATGTAAATAATAACTTATTTATTTTATACTAGCGATACCCTACGCGCGTTACTACTCCTTCACATACTATTTTCTAATGCCAGTGTCAATTTTAAACATTTGAATTGTATAATAAATTTTATATTCGTTTCGAATTCTTTGATGAGTGACCTTATATTTCGAAATTTTTACCGAAAAGTTTGAATGTTTGAAAAGTGTCACGCCCCTTGTCTAACGCCTATAAAATATTGCCATTGAAACAATACATGTAAATTGAGCTTAAATACCGAATTTTGTGGATGTAAAACATGTAATTCCAAAGCTATTCGATATCGAAAATAAGAGTTGCATGGAAGGTGCCACGCCCCAATGTTCTATCGGTACCAAACTTCACAGGAACACTCTGGTAGGTGGAAGGTGCCACGCCCCTATGTTCTATCGGTACCAAACTTCACAGGAACACTATCAAGGCATATTATGCTGAATTTAAAGTTAAAATAAATTTATTCAAAATTTTTAAATTTTTCTATACACATTAGGCCGTTGGTCGATTTTTCGACCACCTTGTAGCCGGAAAATGGGAAAATTCTGAAACTCTGGAATTTTCTTAATTTGATCAACAACAACAAAGCCTGAAAATTTCATTAGAAAATTCCGACGCGTTCGGGTACCTGACAAAAATGGGCCGGTACGCCATCGGCTCCTGCGGCTTTGTTGTTTTTAAGCCGAGCTATAGCTGTTAAGACCTCGTTATAGTCGTTGCAGCGGAACTTCAACGCTGTCATCCATAATTGGGGTTTTCGGGATATCATCTCCACTGGCGGGATTGTTGTCAGCGTCGCCATTTAAGACTAGATAAGTGCTTCTTCCATAACATCAGTGTACTCTGGATATCTGTCACTAGATTATATATAAATGTATATAATGTATGTATATTAAGGTGCCTCGACTTATGTAAAGAAAAAAAAGTTCCATTTGTACCCTTTTTAAAATGAACATTGATGTATTCTATGATCATTCCCAAAATATTTTGGCTATACCAAAATCCATCAGTGAGCTAAACCATTTTGGAAAAACCTCCATAAATCATGTTTTCCGTTTATATATTGGCTAGTGTAATTGATGTAAATAAATAAACTGTCTCAAATTATAGGCCTGAAAAAGTTCTTTCAATCTGCATCAAAAATTTGTATAAATATGCAATTGGATTAAAGATAATGATGTTTTTCATGATTTTCATATGCGATGGTTCGCGCGTTCGATCCCTGGTGATGGCAAACACAAACATTTTTGATGGCATGCAAATTTTCATATAAATATATGCTTTAATTTTAACAAACGAAAATAAAAAATATATAAAATTAAAAATGTTCCGGTTGGGAATTGAACCCTTTAATGTCCAAATAAGAACAAATCAAATAATCAAGTGGCTTACCAACTGAGCCACAGAATAAAAATTTTTCGAGAGTGCTAATTGACTTGTTAAATATAGAACACTTGGAAAAAGCTTATTAAAACACTTATATCCAATTGTAAAAACAACTCTTGGATTAAGCTTGAAGTTAGGAATATTATTCCAAGGGTTCTCTTTCGTTTATCCTACAATTACATGTAAGCGTTCTACAATAGTAAATGAAAGCTTTATCCAAGCTTGAGGCTTATCTTTTTAACCCTACGTCAGTCAGGTGTTCCTATAACATTTGGACGCTGGGATGTGGTCTGGCCAGAACCCTACACATTTACGTGTACTTATATGGGAAGACAGCGTTGTTAGTGTCAAATTTATACGTGATTACAAATCAAAGCCAAAGTCAAGAAATTTCAAGTCGATAGCTTACTTGGAAATATATTTAAAATATAATTAAAATCGAAAAAAGTCTGGCCAGACCCATCCGATCGACGAAGGGTTAAGCTTTTTTGAAGCTTATTCCAAGCTTGTTTGGCTTATTGGGTTGTCAGCGTTTTCTAAGTATGATTACAAAACACTTACTTAATGCAAGCTTTTCCAAGTATTTTTGTACATCACTTGCTTCTTCTTTGTTTTTTCACAAAGCAACTTGGAAATTTATTACCTTGACAAGTGTTTTTCAAGCGTGCTTGGATAAGGCTTACTTTTTTCATTGCATGTAAGTTTAATTTGCACTATTTCTAAATGGCTGATTGGGTGTTCATTCTTACTATAAGTGCTTTTTTATATGAAAAAAATTGTCAGCCTAAGACTATGCACACCAAATTTATTTGATATTTATCAGTAAGGATACATTGGGAGGAATTAATAAAAACTGAGTGAATGAGTGTAGTGGAGTGCGTGATAGATGACCTTTTTTGCAAAAGTTTTTTGAATCCTTCCTGCAAGGGCAGATTCTTGAACTGGATCCAATAAACAATTTTGGAGGGTATTTTTTTAATAGTTCCAAATCGGATTTTTTTTAAAACCATTTAATCTACTTGAAAACTAACGATCGTATTTTATGTTTATGTAAAATTAGTCGCCGAATTCATTTTCGAAATCAGATTTTAAATAACTTCCCAAACCAAAAATTTTACACTGTTTTTCATAATTTTTCAAATTCATTCGTTCCCCACGTACAAAAGAATGCACCTTTTTTAAAATAAAATGCTCTTAGATTGTTGGTAATTTAATGAAGATTATTAAAAAAAAAAAAATTGTTTCGGAACATATTTGCACAAAAAATATTTTTTTTCTTTCAAGTAGTCCTGTAAGCGCATGAGAAATTATCGCGATTTGTATTCGTCATCATTGTGATACAATAACAAAATTAATACGGAAACGTAAACGATAAATAACAATTATCACTTGTAATAGTACTACTCAATAGTATTGTAGTATAGAGAGATCAAAATGCAAGGATTACTATGTCCGCCACTCTTAATGCTTTAGGTCAGGATTTCTCCAAAGTGAATTTGTCGAGAGCAACGTCACACATCGTGATAAAATTAATATACTCCTTATGCAGTACGCGTGGGGGTGTAAATATCTTATTGTAAATTATATTACAGAACATATTCTTAAATGACAGCTGAGACATTTAATGCACGGTTTGATTTTGTATTAATTCACAGTGCTCTGAAAGAACACAGTCTTTTTGGAATGTTCACGTTATGCGCTATAGCTCTGTCTCTTGGGTCTGATTTCATAAAAATTGACAAGCCGACGATTGTTACCAACAATGCTATGTGTGAAAAAAATTGTTAATTTTTATTCTAAAGGTTTCAACAAAGTTTGACAAAGTTGTAAACTTTTCGGGAAAACAAGAAAACTGGCACAATTTGGTTTGAAAATATATTATAACCGACGATTATCCTTTCTATTGTCAAGCATTCTAAACAAATATGTCACATCATTTTCTTTAGGAATCAGAAAAATTTAATTTACCAGAATTTTTAATGTCAAGATTTCATTGTAAATGCTGACAGGCACTTGGGAATGTGTCAAGCTACACTTCAGTGACAATAAAATGGAAAGCTGAAGTGATAGTGATAATTAATTAAACATTAATTTAAGATTTTGAAGAATTTTTGACCAACGGATAAATTATGATTTAAACCGGAAAAATTCCGGGTTGCAAAAGCTCCATCGGAATATATATTTTTTACAATTGGGGAAGGCGTAGAGCATCCAAAAATATAAAACAAAATTTTATAATCAGTCAACTGCAACCAGTTTGTAGTATTGTCACCTAGCAATTTTTATGAAATAAGACCCTGGGCTACTTTTATATATTTTTATTTTTCTTATTCCATTTTCGTCTTCTTTATCGAAATCCAATGAAAAATACATCAAAGAGACCATTTACTTTTAATTAAACCAAAAACAAATATTTGAAAACATTTTAATGCAAAATAAATGACAAATATGCAATTTGTATAGTAGACCGGATCATTTTTATATGGATAAAAAAATGTCAACCGGTCGGGGTCTCAAAAGTTAGAGGAACTCATTAAAATGATTTCTGCATACTTTTTTCCAAATCGGAGAAGCAATTTTGATTCTCCTGAAGGTCCTTTTTGGTAAAAAAATATGTTTTCTGTTTGTAACTTTTTATTTTTCACAGAAAGCATACCCACATCTTCTTAAATGTTAAATTTCTTACTCATACTAACATTTTGAAATTAAAAAATTTTTAAAATTTTGTTTCATTATAACTCTTATTGACCACCAAAAATTGAATTTTTTGCAATTTTTAAAAATGCATTTTTTTAAAACCGCTGTAAAAGACACATTTTTTATTAGATTTACGTGGAATTGTTATTGTTGGAAAGGTATTAAGTTCTTCTTTCGTTTTGTGTATCATTTTAATCAAAGCTCTATGATTAAAAAAAAAACCTCTATGATTTATTGAAACCTGGACGATAAAGCAGTGAACAAATTAAATTCATTGTTATGAATAAGAAATGATTCATTTTATCAGATTTCTTAAGTCGATTTTTCACATTCTGTCAGTTTTCGCACACAGCTTCGATTAAAGCTATACACAGAAAGAAAGAAGAACTTAATACCTTTCCGACATTAACACTTTCACGTAAATCTAGAAAAAAATGTGCCTTTAAAAGCGGTTTTAAAAAAATGTATTTTTAAAAATATCAAAAAATTCAGTTTTTGGTGGTCAATAAGAGTTATAATGGAACATAATATTTAAATTTTTTGTATATCAGAATATTGCTATAAGTAAGAAATTTAATATTTAAGCAGGTGTGGGTATGCGGTCTGTGAAAAATAAAAAGTTACAAGCAAAAATCATGTTTTTTTTACCAAAAAGGACCTTCAGGAGAATCAAAATTGCTTCGGCGGTTTTACTTCGATTTGAAAAAAAAGTATGCAGAAATCATTTTAATGAGTTCCTCTAACTTTTGAGACCCCGACCGGTGGAATCTAAATTTCGATCCGGTCTATTGTATAGATTGAACAAAGCTGAGGCAGATAAATAGCACACTCAACTTTTGTTGAGTAATCTCAGTTTTTATTTATATGAATTAAACAAAAACTGAGTGTACTGGAGGGTGCGATGTTTATTCTGAGTGAACGTCAACGTCAAAAAAAAAACAAGTAAAGAAACTCTAAAGTCGGTCTAGCCCGACTATTGAATGCCCTAAACTCCTATCATATTAAAATATATATTGATATACTGCAGTGGCGTAGCTAGGGTTGGTTGAACCGGGGCGGAAACTCAATTGTGCACCACTTTAGAACGTTTTTTTTTAATAAAATAAGTCAATGAATCTTACTACATATTTTCGAATCAACCTCTACAAAAAGACATATTTTAGAAGATATTTAAAAAAAAACAAAACTATGCTATCCATGGATATTAAATAAAAGATATAAAAATCTAAAATTTTCAGAAACTTAAAAATTTTCTCTGAATAGTTCCAATATTTTTGTCTACCGGGCTTAAAGTTGTGAGAGAACCATTTAATATTAGTAAACCACACAATATCCATTTTTAAACAATTGACGAATTGACATGAAGTTATAAAAACTTAAGTTAGTTAAATAAAGAAAACTTTGTAAAATTTACGAAAAATTTTATAAAATTGAAGAAAAAATAGGACCTGGAAACAAAACGATGACAAATTTTCCCTCAGTGACCTTGAATAACTATTAATATAAATATTTTTTCGAAATCAATCCATGTCTTCTACATAAAATTTAAATAAAAAATTAAAATAAAACAAAACAATTAATTTCTTAACATTTTTAATAATTTTTATCAATTTCTTTATAAGTAGTATCTATATTAATCTCCGCTGTAACATTTGACTGCCTTATTCTCGACCATAAATATCACAGTATCACAATGTCACAGTGATACCAAATTGATATCAGAAATTTGTTTCATGCTCATTATCTACATAATTCCCAGAGCAAAATTGCCCAAGCTGGACAAGGTTAAGAGTCATGAATGGCTCAAAATGAGCTGGTAATTCCAAGAAATATGTTGATTTTTCACATTCGGTGATTGAAAACAAAATTTAATTTTAATAATTAGAATAATTTTCAAAGAAACTGTATTTTTGATAGTTTCTGTTGGTTGATTTGAACAGAATAATAATTACACTATGGAACAAATTCAAAAGTTAGCAAAAGCAAGGTCGATTCTGAGACCAAGTTTCATGCAATTATCTCCTTCTTCTTATTCTGTGTTTACGGACAATACACAGCCGGACGGATGGACAGACGGACATGGCTAAATCGATTCACGAGGTGGCTCTGATAAAAATATAAATACTTTTCTGTACCGGGCTCGCTTATTTCTAAATGTTACAAGCATTTGCACAAAGTTAATATACCCTCACCTTTCAGGTTTAGGGTATAAAAAAAACACGAGTAAAGTGGAGCATACCGATCAGAATAAACTCGAGCGAAGCTGAGTTCACTCCACTTTACTCGCTTTATTAATTCGTTCTTTACTATGTACTATAAGGTGCCTTGAAAAAAAAAGTTTCATTTGTACCCATCCTAAAATGAACCTTGATGTATTTTATGATGATTCCTAAAACATTTTGGCTATGCCGAAATCCGTCAGTGAGCTAAACCATTTTGCAAAAACCTCCAAAAATCATGTTTTCCGTATATATATTAACTAGTGTAATAGTTGTAAACAAATAAACTGTCTCAAATTATAGACCTGAAAAAGTTCGTTCAATCTGCATCAAAAATTTGAAAATATTTGCAATTGGGTTAAGTATAATGATGTTTTCATGCATTTTTTTTTTAGATTATTTTCACAAAAATTCAAATAACTTTATCATTTCTTATACGATCGCCGTTATCAAGATATCGTTGGAAAGGTGTGGCTCTTATTTTATTTCTCCATTTGTGTTCAGTTTATCTGAAAATAAAATTTTCAAAATCCAAAACACTGTATTTTTATTATTTCAAGCGTTTGTTGCAATGAGAATTTTTGAAAATCATCTTAAAAAACTAAGAAAAAAATAATAAAAAACATCATTATCTTTAATCCAATTGCAAATTTATACAAATTTTTGATGCAGATTGAAATAACTTTTTCAGGCCTATAATTTGAGACAATTTATTTATTAACATCTATTACACTAGCCAGTATATATACGGAAAACAGGATTTATGGAGGTTTTTGGAAAATGGTTTAGCTCACTGACGGATTTGGGTATAGCCAAAATATTTTGGGAATGATCATAGAATACATCAAGGTTCATTTTAAAATGGGTACAAATGGAACTTTTTTTTTCTTCATACAAGTCGAGGCACCTTAATGTACTAGTATGTTTATAATTAAAAAAAAATTATAATAAATTTCAGGTTTGAGAGGCAAATATTTCAGGAAAATGCAGACGGTGTTTTCAAGAAACTGTCAAGCCTCAGCTTTTCCTAAATTCTAATTGTAATAGCCATTACATTTTTTGATGGTTGGGAACATGTGAATTTTTACCGCATCAAAGAGATACTATTTTTTGAGAGTTTATATCTTCACATAGTACTATTGGAGCTAAAAAAGTGCCAAAAAGTACCAAATAAAAAATAAGAGTGCCAAAAAAGGTATAATTTTTTAAAAATGAAGGTGAGATCCTATCGTCGATTCAGACGTAAAACTCACAAGTACATATTTGGCAAGAGGGTTTTTACAGCATGTGTCTTAATGTAGGATGATCTTGTTTACAAAAAACTCATTTTTAGCCACGGATGCCTCAGTAACAAGTAAAAATTTTAAAAATTCATTAAGTACATTTTTTAATAAAAAGCTTGGTAGGTAAAACTCATATGCAATTAATGAATTTTACCTGCAAAACAAAACAAGTAAAGAAAGTCTTAAGTCGGTATAGGCCGACTATGAAATACCCTAAACCTTCTTTTCCAAAATACAATAATAGTATTGAAAATGGGCGTGTCCGTGGGCGGATGAAGTCCATATTTGATAAGCATTTTAATGTTGATGAAAAATAAACATAAACCAAGTTTTATTCCTGTAGCTCACAATTAATGCCTTAATTGTGCTTTCGCTATTGTGGGTTGTATGGGAGGTGGGCGTGTCTGTGGGCGGATGACGTTCATTTTTCAAAACCATCTTTGTTTTGTTATAAAAAACATACGTACCAAATTTTATCTCTGTAGGTTACACAGAAGCTTATATGTATATTGTGTTTTCAATTTTTGGGTTGTATGGGAGGTGGGCGTGTCCGTGAACAGATGATAGCTATTTTTTTAAACATATTTGTGTTGATACAAAAGACATAATAACAAATTTTATTGTTGTATGTAAATTATGAGCTTATATATAATAATATAAGTTACCTAGTATATATAAACATTAAGGTGCCTCGACTTGTATGAAGAAAAAAAAGTTCCATTTGTACCCATTTTAAAATGAACCTTGATGTATTCTATGATCATTCCCAAAATATTTTGCCTATTCCTAAATCCGTCAGTGAGCTAAACCATTTTGCAAAAACCTCCATAAATCATGTTTTCTGTATATATACTGGCTAGTGTAATAGATTTAAATAAATAAACTGTCTCATATTATAGGCCTGAAAAAGTTCTTTCAATCTGCATCAAAAATTTGTATAAATTTGCAATTGGATTAAAGATAATGATGTTTTTAAGGATTTTTTCTTACTTTTTTACATGATTTTCAAAAATTTTACATTTTACAAACAAACGCTTGAAATAAAAAAAATAACGTATTTTGGATTTTGAAAATTTTATTTTCAGGTAAACTGCACACAAATGGCGAAATAAAATAAGAGCCACACTTTATTAAACAAAGAAAAATGTCCAAAATATATGACTGCAGTGCATACCTTTCCAACGATATCTTAATAACGGCGATCGTATAAGCAATAATAAAGTTATTTGAATTTTTGTGAAAATAATCTAAAAAAATGCATGAAAACATCATTATACTTAACCCAATTGCAAATATTTTCAAATTTTTGATGCAGATTGAACGAACTTTTTCAGGCCTATAATTTGAGACAGTTTATTTGTTTACAACTATTACACGAGTTAATATATATACGGAAAACATGATTTTTGGAGGTTTTTGCAAAATGGTTTAGCTCACTGACGGATTTCGGCATAGCCAAAATATTTTGGGAATCATCATAAAATACATCAAGGTTCATTTAAGGATGGGTACAAATGAAACTTTTTTTTCAAGGCACCTTAATAAACATACATATATTAAAACACATAAACATATACTAACATACATATTAAGAAACATAAACTTGAAACTGTTAACCAGTGTGGCCATTTTAGCCTTTTCGAGGCTAGATTTAGCCTTTTTATTTGCGGTTTAGCCTCGAAATTTACGATTTAGCTTCGTGATTTTTAGCCTTTTTTAACTTTCAAAACAGCCTTTTTTAGATTTATTAACAAATAAAAAATTTGCCGATTAAATGCAACTCTGTAAGGCAAAAATAAGTACACACTAAAAAATTTCCAAAATAAATTTACACCGGTGAGCGAATATTTACATTTTTTACACCGAACGGTTTTTATTTACACCGCTTAACGGGTGTGATATGACAAACTTATCCGATCGGTGTAAAATAAGAAAGGCATAGAAGAAAAGCAACATGGAAATCAAGTTAGCATTGACAAACAAATTGAAAATTGAAATTTCACAAGACTTTCAGTCTTAAAAGTAAAATTAATAAAAGTAATAAAAGTCCAAAATTATAAGTCATGTTCGTGAAAACAGTTCTGGCCAAAATTGACATTAAAGTTATAAAATAAAAAACGGTTTAAATAGAACTAGTAAACCTGTTGCCCGAATTCGAGCAATTCAATAAAAATTAAGTGTTAAAAACATTATAGACGTTTAATATATGATATTCTATTCAAGAAGCTATTATACTCAATAACGATATATTCAGTCTCAATAATGATATAAAAGACCATTATCTGAATGGTTTGACTTGAAACGTATGATCTGACACTAAATTTTTTAATGCAACTGTCAAAATTCAAAGACGGACTTACACTAATATTACTACTGAGACAAACATTATTACTATTCGAAAACATCGTAGGATAACTCTTCCAGCTATAAAACATAACTTATTAAAAAAAAACCCAGTAAAAAATAGATTTAAGACATAATACTAAGATATATTTCAGAAATAAATAAAAATACTTACAGAACACCTACAAAATCGATTTATAACACATTTTGATGAAAAAACGTTAAAAAACCCAAAAAAAAATTTGTTTGAAAACCGTTAAAATTTGACTGAATTGTTTGCTCGGAAAGTGGAATTTTTGATTTTGGAACTGCATTTTTCGGACAATTGACATTTGAGGAATGCATAAAAGATAATTTTGGTTAAAAATTTTTAGTTTTGAAAAAATTCAAATTTGATCAATTCATAAGCTCTTCTCAAACTAAATTTCAAATTGATTAAATAGCGGATTTTTGTACAAAAATTTTGCGGTTGGGGACCCCCTGAAGCGAAATTACAATTTTAAAAGTGGTTTGCACATCTACAGCCTAAACCTGATTTAATGACATCTGAATCGATAAAATCGTTCCATTGGTCTGGGAGGAGTTAAAGTCACAAAAAACCTTAGCCTATTAATTTTATAGATTAAATCCAATCCAAATTTCGAGCATGAATGCCATTATTTTGGCATAACATTATTTTTAGCATTTTGAATGAATAAATTAAAATTCTAAAAACACATATTTCTGAATAGTGAAAAATTACACCTTTCGGTGTTGAAAAAAATCATAATTTTGCGTATTCTAAATAAACACCTGACAGGGTTTGACACAAACATTCTTCGGATATTTATTTATTAACACCGATCGGTGTGAAAAAATGTACCCTATCGGATATAAAATTCTAGCATTTTGACACGGTGTTTTTTTTTAACACCGAAGGGTGTAGGACTCCCTGGAACACCGATCGGTGTAAAAATTCTATACAAATTTTTTAGTGTGTAGTCATGAAAATTTGCATCTGGCAGCAACGCTGGGCCCTTAAGAGCTCTCTCGTTTCACATGTAGATAAATGTTAGATCGATCGTTGTTAAGCCAAATATATTTTCTCATTTTGAAAATGAAAAGTCCAAATATTCCACAGACGAAGTTACTTCGATTGAGCTTCAATGGCGAAAACTATTGACACGTAAATGGTCAAACCTATCCTCTACAATTGAGTTTTGGGTAGAAGTTAAGCACTTTAAAAACTCGTTGCCTGAAAATCCTTTTTCTGAGCTCGTCAATTTGGTTTTCAGTTTCTTAGTTTTACCACTTAGTAACGCTGAGGTTGAAAAAATTTTAAGTGCAATGAAAATTGTAAAAACTAAGCAAAGAAATAGATTTAAAATTAAAATGCCTAACTCGTTGCTTAATATTCGATGTTCACTGAAAAGATTACAAAAATTTTGTCATGACTTTGAGGTAACTGATGATCTCATACGTCTGTTAGATTCACGTAGTGCTTATGCAAGCTCCAGTTCCTCCGATTTATCTGATGAAGAGGGAATAATATATCTGAGATATAAGCCATTTTGAAATAATATAAGTTCCTAGCACGACAGTGATAAATTCTTCATACCTTCAATTTCAATTAAAATTTCTCCCGAGAATTGGAAAAAGGAGATTCCCATTTTTAAGGCTCAAGAAATTTTGGAAAATTTTAAACAAATTTGTTCATCAACCGTGAATATTCATGAGTGTTTTAAGTAAAACTTTTAACATAACATGTGATGTCTGTATCCTGCTGTCTTAAAAATGAGAACTCCCTTTTACAATTCCCAAACTATTCTTAATATGACTCAATGTACATATACATCAATTCAATGTACATATTATAACTCCGTTTCAAAAGAGAAGAACATTTTTTAGTTTCATTTTTCGATGCGCAGTGAGATATTATTTTTAAAGCTAAAAAATTTTTTAGAGCGCAATTTCTTGCTCTTTTTGTACTGTTCGCTGAACTTTGTGCTTTTTTTGAGTGTTTTTTACTATTTTTCTATATATTTAAATGCGCAAACATTCAGAACAAATGATCGCACAAGTACGATGTTGCACCTACGGCCTGCAGCAACCTGTATCTTAAGAGAGAAATCAAATACAAATTACATACAAAATAAATTATTTTCTCAAAACGAAATTGTGAAGTGAAATTTTGGCTTACAAATTATTTTTTGACGCCCCCTTTTTTTTCAATTTTGATTGGTTGATTTTAAAAAATAAAATTCAGTACTTCCGCAGCGCAGTTGCGATGAACACCAAAATTCAGGAATATACATTAATTTTTTTTCATTTATTTTTCTGCTCAGAATATTCAATTTTTTTTTTTAATGTCGACCAATCAGAATGAAGAACGCTCTCAAAATTATTTTCTTATTCTCAAACATGCGCGAAAATGTTCTTCTCTTTTGAAACAGGCTATATTTTCATTTATATTTAAATGATGAAATGAAAGGTAATGCAATGAAAAGTTAGTTTATTTAATGAAAAGTAAGTCATTCTGAATTAAAAAGGCTGGTATTATTTCGAATGTTATGTTAAAACGAAAATAAAACTTGAAGTTGTATGAAAAATGTGGATTTTTTTTAGCTTCTTTTTTCAAAACTTTTAGCTTTTTTTGACTTCTTTTTTTGGCCAATTTAGCTTCTTTCTTTTTCAGGTCGTGGCCACACTGCTGTTAACTATAAATTAGAGAAATTAGAATGAGTATTATTAAGAAATAATACTCAGAGAGGTTGAAAAACGGTTAAGTTATAGACTTGAACTAAATAAATGTGTTGAGTTCTTGCCCAGACACCAAAGAGTGCGTTTGCTTTTTTTTAAGAACGTGAATATATGCATTTTTAAATATTTGCGTTATATGGGAGGCAGGCGTGTCCGTGTGCGGATTCCAAAAATATTCAATAGTGCAGATCCTTGGCTCCAAGTGACCATGTGTACCCAGTTTTATCAAATTATCTCAACTCCTTCTTCTTATCCTGTGTTTACGGACACAACACAGACGGACGGACGGAAGGACATGGAGTCGTGTAGATGCGGTCAAAGACCTTGGTATATGCATGGATTCTAAGTGATTGTTTAACATTCATATTGATAATATATGTAAAAAAGCGTTTTCAATGCTTGGATTTATAAAACGCAGGGTTAAAGAATTCAATAGCAAGATTACAACTACAACGTTGTGTTATGAAATTGTGTGTCCTCACCTGGAGTACGCAAGTCAAGTCTGGTCCCCAAGTTATAATGTGCATGTTGAACGAATAGAGAGGATCCAAAAATGTTTATTTAACTGACATATTTAACCTTCCTCCTTATGACGATCGTTTAAAACTATTAAGAATGCAGTCACTAAGTGAGCGAAGGAGGTCCGCAGATATCGTATATTTACACCAACTCATGACCGGTGTTTTCGATTCTCCGGAAATTCTTTCTCTCATTAATTTTAACTCTAACCGTAGAAGCAGTAGAAACGCTAACACTTTAACTTATTTACCTTTTAGTAGAACGAACTATATGTTAACTGCTCCTTTAAACCGCATGAGTACCTACCTATGTTAACAACTGAAGCGTTTTTTATGTTAACTTGTCAAAAGATCAACTCAAAAGTAGACTAAAAGCTATTCTGTAATTAGATCTATGTATGCATGGTTAGTAGTGGGTAAATTTTTTCCACATTAACTTTGTTTTGAGCCACTGGAATCCTTATCATTAAATTTGTATGATGCTTTGGATTGTGGCTTTAAATGAGTAAATGCTGAGAAAGTGCGAAAAAACTGTAGTAGCTGAAATCTCTTGTTATTGCATGCTATATTTGAGTTTTCCTACGATAAAAGCATTTTGAAAAAACGTATTAGTGGAGTTCACGATCTGGTGCAAATGGTCTTGCATGAGTGCATTTGCAAAAGTTTATTGCATATTCTTGCACTACACTAACAAAATACATATACACGTTTGCACTTGCCACGTTGTTGCAAATATGCAACACCTAAAACATGTAGCATATGAACACTAGGTTGCAAGCTCAAGTGTAAAAAATGTATAAGAACTCAACATCAAAGAAATAAATTTTGTTATATTGCAATGGATTAAAATTAAAAAATTTAAAGCTCAGATTGTTTTGTTTTATTATAGATTGTTTTATTTTGCAAATCAGCTGTGTTTAGTTTTGCAACAAGTGTTGCAGAGTTATTCAAAAAAAGATGTTCACAATTGATAGCAAATGTAGGCAATTGCATAATTTTGCAATCTGGTGCAAATAAGATTGTGAACTGCCCTATTGTATCCTTCAATTTTAACTGATTTTATTGTATGTATTTTTCATCGGCAGCAAGTTAAAACACTTTTAGGTTTTTCTTATATTTTGTAATTTGGTATTTCGTGATTAAAATATCAAAGCGCAATTGCATAATATTCATAATTGAAACATTTTCTATTATAATAGTGCATATTCAAATTTAATTGAAAATCAGTTTCTATCGAAAAATATAATTTAAAAAATTAATTCAAGAGTGAAACGTGAGTGACAATTTTTATTGATAAGTTGGATTATCTTAGAAAATAATTGGATGGCAAAATTTGTGTCCGGATTTACTTTCTATATAAGATTAGTGAATTTTGTATATTTTTAAATGAACAGACGTAATTATATTCCATTAAAAAGGCGTTTGAAGGAGTGAAACGTGGGAGACATTTATTTTTTTTTATTGTTTTTGTATAAGAAATGAAAGAAGATAACGAAAACATCAAGAAAAAGTGAAAGCCGACCCTAAAAGAACGTATGAAAAAATATAGAGAAAAATTATAGTTGAATCCGGATTCATATAAAAAAAACTTAAAAAAAAGAGTGCGTGTCAGCTCCGACGCGCTATTGGAGTTTACTTCTCATCGATTGCCTTGGAATTTAATATAATCATGTACAATTGGCAAAGTGGGTAAATATATAAACTCATCATGTATAAACAGTTCACATTATTAATTTCATTACCAATATGTAATGTCGTTACCAAAAACTGAGGAAATAAAATTGAAATAACTTAAACTCGAAACGTGAAAGTCTGAAGTAAAATTTTTTACATATCGTGAGGATTGAACCAAATCTAGAAGTCCCCAGTGTTTTTCCAAAACTAAATCTATATTAAGCTTATCACTCAAAAATTTCATTTTAATATGAAATCCATTAAAGTTGACCTACCCTAGACCTCAGATAGTCCAGTTGCATCCGATTGGCCATACAATCATCCATTTTGGTCCAAATGTTCCATGGAACCCATAAAAGTTCCACTGACCCGCCTGTCACCTCCATGGAGTCCATTAAAGTGCCAATGACTTGCCTGTGACCTCAGTTAATTCCATTGCATCCGAATGGCCATAGAATCATCAACTTTGGTCCAAATTCTCCGTGGAATCCATTCAAAAGCCAATGATCTGCCTGTGACCTTAGATAATTCCATTGCATTCGATTGGCCATAGAATCATAGAAAAAAAGTTGAAAATTTAAGCGTAACGAAAAAAAGTTGAAAATTCAACCGTAACGAAAAATAATTGAAAATTTGATTTACCTCCTAATATTTCTTTTCATGCAAATCGATTCTAAAGGAGTAAACTCCAAAAACAAATTGGCCATTTCAGCCCTTGAAAAGACTTTGACCGAGCTTCTTATGATCAATTGTGTTGTGTGTGTTATTTAATGTTCGGACACAATTACCGCAATTAAAGCTTTACATGGCATTATTTACTCTCTGAGGTTTGCCATTGTCTGCAGAGAGGTGGTGACTGATCAGAAAAATTTTTTTATTGAAAAAACTTTTCGCCGCGACTGGGGATCGAACTCGGGCTCTGAGCGTGCTAAGCCACACACTAAACCTGCACGCCAAGGTCACAAAAAAAAACTTAGCAAATATTAAAAATTACTAATAAAATCATTATTTGAAGCCGTTGGCATCGACGGAATTGCTAATAGGCCAGACATATAGTCAAATTTGGCACGGTCTTTGATTTTGAATGAGCGTAAAGATCAACGGCTTAGGACCAGTTTTTCAGTGCGGGTTAAACTCGAGTCAAAATAAACCGAGATTAACTCACCAAAAAGGGATGTTAAAACTCTGTTTAACTAGATATTGTTGCATTCGCTTAAGTCGAATTGACTTAAATTATCATATGTGTTTTTTTTTCCAGAACCGGAATACATTTTGTTAATATGTTATATTTCTTAAATAGTTTATGTGCTGTTTTAATATTATGAATTATTTTTAACTATGTTATGCTTTACATAATCATTTTTGAATAAAAAGTTTATCTTTTTTGTAAAAAAATGTCCTTTATATTAAGAAAAATTTTGTTTACAAAAAAACGTTAATAAAGTTCACCAAATAAACGATGCAACAAAAACACAATTAAAATTGTCTTGAAACGTCAGTGACACCGACGTGAAACTTGAGTGAAAAAATCAGTACATGAAAAAATCTTAAAATTCTGAGAAAAAATTAAATTGTTTCCTGCAGTTAAAATGTCTGCTCAATTTTGATACGGAAGACTACTTTATTCTTCATATTAACTCAAAAAATTCGCAGATTTGAAGGAATTTGTAAGAAAACCTAGAAAAATGCAAATCGTCCGAAAACGTGATTGGCACACTATTTAAAGATAGTTTTTTTTGAAATGGGTACATACTAGGGATGTTAAGGAGGTGAGTTTATCTGAACCGGATTCGGAACTGGAGTTTTTAAATTTGATTTATCAGAGCCGGAGTCGGAACCGGAGTCAGAATGGGAGCCGAAGTCGGAGTGCAAGAAAGATGTGTTAGTTAACTTTTAAGGTTATTTATTATAAAAGAATAATAAACATAGTACAGTATTCACTATCTTTAATCAGCACTGACAATTTTATGTAAACATTACACACATGTACGTATATACGCAACAATAGGAAAATATCTAGTTTTAAGTTTTGTTTAAGATAAATGAAGTGACTCTGAAAGTACTAAATTGTACTTAATCAACAAAACCTTGTCAGCTTTCTCCCCGTCCAACAGATTTCTTAGACCACATATGAGACCGACACTACTAAAATGTTGCTCACTTGCAACTGATCCTGAAGGACACGATAAATATTGACGAGGAATTAAGTGCAAATTTCGAATTTACTCTCCACAAGAGAGTTTATAAGCAATTAAAATTATTTAACGGAGAACTGCGCTCGTGTGTGAGATAGTAAAATCGTATACGCCGGTACATTTCGATCTTCGTTATAACTCCCAATCAAAATTGTCGGAATCGGAGGTGTAAAATTTATCGGAAGTTCCGACCTTACGGAACCGAAGTCGAAGCTCAGTTACATCCTTAGTAAATACACACAAAACTTTTTGCATGAACTTAGAATAGTGAGCTTAAAACTTATTATACCCATATAATTTTATGTTAAGAGCATTTATGTTTAATGGAGAAAAATTTATTTTTACTGCTATCACGGAAATCTGAGTGACACTGCATTGGCGAAATATTTAAATATATCTCGCATACTACTTATTCAATTTTTATAAGCCTTTTAAATTAGGCGTAATAAAATTTTCTACAGGTTTGTTCAACAAATTTTTACATTTGGATGAGTAGTTTTTGCGCAAACAAAAGAAATATTTTGAAAAAACATCTTTTCAGGTCAAAATGCATGTCAAAAGTGTCTCTAAAAATTTGTGCAAATGTGTGTAACGCATATAAATCAGAGAGTCCAGTATAGAAAAGTATACATATTCTTGATCACAGTCACCTCGTGAGTCGAGCAATTCATGTCCGTCCGTCCGTCCGTCTGTGTGTTGTCCGCAAACACAAGATAAGAAGAAGGAGTCGAGATAATTGGATGAAACTCGGCACACATGCTGACATGGATCCATAGCTGTTAAATAATGATTAGTAATTGTATTCATTAGTAATTAGATTATTTTTATTAATAATTTGAAATAATTGATTAAATACGATTCTTTTCTGTTTGGCTCAGTAATCAAGCGATTACGATTACAAATAATCAAATTATATTTACGATTACTTGAAATTACGGAAATAATCAAAAAGAATCAAAAGTAATCCACAAAAAACAGTTCGATTACTTTAAAAGATTACTTTTGATTATTTTTGATAATTTTAAGAATTTTCGATTCTTAGGCTCAAATTCTGAATATAATCAAAAAGAATCAAAAATATTCATTAAAAATAATCTGATTATTTTTGTTGATTACTTTTGATTCTTTTTGATTATATTCGTAATATAAGGTAATCGTGATTATAATTTCATTATTTGTAATCGTAATCAATTACTAATCAAAAACTTTTACCTAAGGATTATATAATGATTATAATTCTTTTTGAAAAATAATCTAATTGATTACTAATCGTAATCGAAATTTAACAGCTATGCATGGATCCAAGCATCTACACTATTGAATATTTTTGGAATCCGCCCATGGGTACTTCAATACAATATAAAAATTAAAAACTGCATAAATAAACTCACAATTAACTTACAACAATAAAATTAGGTATGTATGTATTTTATATCAAAACGAAGACAGCTTTGAAAAATGGATGTCATCCGCCCACGGCCACGCTCACCTCCCATACAACCTTAAAAATTAAAACTCAATAAATAAGCTCATGTGTAACCTACAGACATAAAATTTGGTACGTATATACTTCGTATCAAAACAAAAATGTCTTCGAAAAATGGGTGTCATCCGCCCACGGACACGCCCACCTCCCATACAACCCAAAAATTTAAAACTCAACAAATAAGCTCATGTTCAACCTACAGAGATAAAATTTAGTACGTATGTATTTTATATCAAAACAAAGATGTCTTCAAAAAATGGGTGTCATCCGCACACGGACACGCCACCTACCGTACAATCAAAAATTGAAAACTCAATAAAAAAAAAGAAACAGTTTCAATAGTATCGTAAGTGTAGACGTAGAATTCCGTTTAAGTTGTAACCTCTTCTACTTTGTCTCTTTGGTCCGATTGTTTTGTTCATTTGCACGTATTTTTTATCGAAAACTAACAAATAAATGAATAACACTCAATTATGGACTACTTATCGAGGCCAAAACAAAGAAAAAGTTAAAAAGTAAGTATGATTAAATGAGCAAGCAAAAAGAAACAAGCAAAATTTCAAATTTTTTCGATCATTTTGTTAAGTTTGACAGGTTGAGTTCATTGACTTAGTTGAAAAGAAGGCGAAGCAAATGCACTTTCCATTGGTGCCACTTTCGTCTCTGCCAGATATATAGTTTGCGAGCTACAGTCAGTTTAACTACTTATTTCAAATTAAAATTAAAACCCCGAT
Source organism: Tetanocera ferruginea (assembly GCA_958299015.1). Classification (NCBI taxonomy): domain Eukaryota; kingdom Metazoa; phylum Arthropoda; class Insecta; order Diptera; family Sciomyzidae; genus Tetanocera; species Tetanocera ferruginea. The sequence continues at coordinate 100,641,449 of OY282641.1, read as the reverse complement.
TTTTAAAAATCGTATGGTTACTATATTTCTCGCTGAGCACATGTCCTTTCCTCTCGTCTCTGTCTGATATTTAGTTTGCTAGCTACACTTTCTGTTCGATGCATAGTTTGCAAACTACACTCGCTAGTGCTAGTGGGATGTGGAATCCAAATTAATTTGCATTATAAGCAAAAATTAAAATTTTACGCCATCTATTGGGTAAAAGCATAAAAAGAAATATGATCCAACTTGTTTTTTACATAAGAGTTAAATCTAACCGGATCACAGAACCATTTCGTTAAATTTGACAGATTGAGTTCATTGACTGAGTTGAAAAGAGGTTCATGAACTCTGGTTTCAAAATAGAGCACTTAGTATACTAGAACTGTAGTGCATACATAAACCCAATGCGAACTAATGCTTACAATGCTGCCAAAGCGAACCAATCAGTTCGTGCAAAACCAAAGCATACAAGCATAAACAACGAAAGAAAAACAAGAAAGCAGCAGGCACATAAGCAGCTGATGATTGATTTTCTTATATAAAAACATGCATTTTTATTCGTATATTTTACTATTTTGTGACTTTAATATAATAGTGACAAAATCCAAAGTTAGATATTCATTCAGCGCAGGATATATCTGATATTTAAGTGTATATATTATCTTTGAACGAAGAGTATTAAAGGCTGTAGGTATACCCTAAAGTATTCGCCAAAAACGTTGCCTAATGACCTTGAAAAAATCTGTTAAAACGACCCCATACAAACCGCGCTGTAAGACCTAATTCTACGTCAAAAGCTTATGTTTAATGTACTGAGATAAAATTTGGTACGCATATTTTTTCTAACAAACCGAAGATGATTTTGAAAAATGAACGTCATTTGCCCACGGACAGGCCCACTCCCCATACAACCAAAAATTGAAAACGCAATAAATAAGATTATGTTAAATTTTTGTAAATTTTTCATCAAAATTTAAATGCATATAAAATATGGGCTTCATCCGCCCACGAACACGTCCATTTTCAATACTGTTATTGTATTTTACCTAAAAAGTAGGTTTAGGCTATTTCATAGTCGGGCTGGACCGACTTTAGACTTTCTTTACTTGTTGATCTTAAGAATACATTTTGAATAGAGAACATAAGTTACCGCGGAATGATATATAACTGCAAAAATAAGCTCAGGAGATGTATTTCAGTACAGATACCAAAATTCGGCATGATCCAATTTTTTACATTTTTGACCAAACGTACATATTCACTCAAGAGTAAAATTAAATCAAATATTAACTAACTACAGTTAAATCGAAGTAAGATGTTGATTTCATAGAGAGATTACAGTATTACAGTTGTATTTTACAGTTGTATTTTACCTCATCACCAGGATCATAGTATTGTTCCAAATATGGATGAGCCAAAGCCTCCTCAACTGGTATTCTACTATGTGGATTAAATGTCAACATTTTCCCCAAAAGATCGAGTGCAAGTGGGTCAGCATTTGGAAAGAGTCTAGACCACGGAACTTTGGGCTTGTATGGTAGTGATTCTAAATAATTGCGTGCCTAAGAGCATAAGTTTTATTTAAATGTTAGTACTAATAAATGTTGATTTTTTTTACCTTGTCATTTATAATACACTCCAAGTCTTCCTTGGATGGTGATCCTAAAACGCCCAATATATGGTTCAACTGATCAAGATAATGCTTTCCTGGAAATATTGGCCTGTTACTAAGCATTTCCGCTAAAATACAGCCAACAGACCAAATATCTATTGACTTTGTATAACCCTTTGAGTTGAGCATTATTTCTGGAGCACGGTACCAACGAGTTGCAACATACTCGGTTAAAAATCCTGTATGGTCGTGCTCCGGATCAGCAACACGGGCAAGCCCAAAGTCGCAAATCTATGAAACATATATGTGGAATAGTGTTTTAAAATTCAAACTTCACTGAATACTTACCTTTAAGTCACATGTTGTATTGAGTAGAAGATTACTTGGTTTTAAGTCCCTATGCAATACATTTGCTGAGTGAATATATTTCAGACCTCGTAGTATTTGGTACAGGAAATAGCATATGTGATCATTACTAAGCCTCTGAAAGTTAAAAAAATATTTATTTTTATTAAATTAAACCAGAGTCATAACTGTTATAAGAAATATCTTTAAAAATTGGACCATAACAGTTATATTGTAAGAAAAAAATATTTATCAATAATAACTATTATATAAAAAAAAAATAATTTTTCTCTGAAATAAGAGTTATGAATGAAGAAAATGTTTTTTCGTTGCTGATAACGTTTATTTTCAATTTTTATTTTTTTAAGTTGCCTCATAACTGTTATAGACGAGAAAAAAATTTTTACGTTGCTCATAACTTGTATGAAATAAAAAATCTTTATTACTTTTTTACGGCAACATGTGTAAGATTATCAATTGTAATTTTATTTTCTTGCTCTCAGTAAGAGAATAAAGAGTTTTCACAAAATTAGGCATTCATAAAAAATGCAGTTGTGAATGCAACGTAAGTGTATTCTTAAATCGTATTTTAGGGCAACAGCAGTACAAGTGATTTTTCGGAACAAAATTAGTTACATAAGTGTGAGAACGCAAAGAAGAAATTGATGTTTCATTCAAAACATCATTCATTTCAGTAATTTCACATGTCATTTCAGCGAGTAACTGCGGATTTCACAATTTTGTATAAACGTATTTAAATTGTTTGTTAGAGAAAGAGAAGTACAAGTGCACTTGAACTAGACTCCTGAATAGAATAAAATTATTTTTTAGGCGAACAGTAGTATAATTGAAGTTGCTGTACTTCTTTTTCTGATTTTTCTTAACCATAGAAGCAAAAAATTCAAATTTTGTATAAAACTTAATGACACGAAGAACCAACTGCTCATTTTAAGAAAAAACAAAAATACAGTAAAAAACAAGCAACTAAAAACGATGCAAATGGAAGATTTTTATTGGATAGTGACAATAAGGGCGGTGCCATGCCCCCTTTCCAAAGATTGCTCAAATTTATCAGTCGAAGGGGGCACGACTCAATAGTTAGTTCTAGGTCAGTTTTAGGTCAAAACTTGTGTTTATCGAAAACTTGTGTTCTTAAAAAATGCAACGCCACTAGCGGGTAGGAGGGTGAAAAAAAACTTTACGACCTATTCTCATACCTACCAAATATATAAAAAAATTTCGACTACAAACACCGTAACGCGAAATTTTTATATATTAGAAATAACGTAAAAATTTATTTCTCTACAATAACTCTTACCAGGCAACGTAAAAAAAAATTTTTTGAAAATAAAAGTTATGAGCAACGTAAAAAATTTTTTCTCGTTTATAACTGTTATGAGGCAACGGAAAAAATATAAATTGAAAATAACTGTTATGAAGCAACGTATAAAATATTTTTCAAAATATCGACAACTTTTTCGACCTAAAGAAAATAAATAACTGTTATTTTGGGTCTCTGAATTAAACTTATTGAATCTTAAAAAATGTCGATGAAAACGTTGTGTATCACATGTTCGTGTACCACATTTATTTGATGTCTCATTAAAAAGATAATATTCCTGTTAAGATGAATCTAATATAATTTCTTTAAATATTTACAAAAAAAGGCACAGCAAAATACTCTTCTAAAATGCAGTTTTCAAGAAAAGTAAAAATAAATGCAGGTTTTTTACTTCAAACTCAACCTTTCACATTTCAAATATTTATAAAAAATTAAGAAAAACTTTTTTAAAATCAAAACAATAATATTTTCAAATTAAACTTTTTTAATTTAATTTTTTAACTTAAACATTTTTGAATAATTTTAATCAAGTTAAAATCGAAATTATAATTAAATTAAGGTTTCACTAAGTGTTAACAGTCAAGAATTTTAAGAAATAGAACAAATTGTTATTCTACTGAGGGCAAAAAATATCGGGAATTTGTTTATAACTCAAAAAACTTTATTTATTCTTCTAAATTCATGTTATCCCCCTCAAAGTAAGTAGTCTCACCAGATGCAATAATTTTGTGCCAATGTTTTTTCCAATTTTCAAAACATCGTTTCAGTTTCTATCTCTTTTATCAATTCAAAACGGTCTCCACGGAGTGGTTTTTTGAGTTTAGCTATTCTGGCAATGCTAGAAGTCACATGGTGCTAAGTCGGGAGAGTACGGCGGTTGGGGAACGATATAAGTCGAGTTCTGGCAAAATTATCATGAATTACGAGTGCAGTGAGAGATGGTGCATTCTCGTGATGTAAAAATCAAGGATTGTCTCTCCACAAATCCGGTCTTTTTTACACACAGCATTACACAAACGTAGCACAGTACAGTGCACTTTTTCTACCAGTTGTGTGATAAAGAATCTGTAACTATTGAACGAATAATTGTCTTTGATTTCGGTTTTTTATTTACGAAAAGTTTCACCACAACGAATTTCGATAACGTTTTCAATAGTAGAATTTTCCAAAGAATCCGAATATCGTAATGATTTTTTTCGATTAGCCCCCTTTTTTTATGTAAATGGCAAAATTAAAAAATTCCACTATTGGGAACACATACTTCACATAAGAAACAAAAAAAAAAAAAAAAACAAATTGGCCATTGCAGCCCTTGAAAGGACTTTGACCGAGCTTCTTATCATCAATTGTGTTGTGTGTGTTATTAAACGTTTGCACACAATTAACCGAGAACTGGACCTACATGTTTTATGCCGACTCCGAACGGCTTAAGTTCATGGTCTCAAGAAGCTTTACATGGCATTAATTAATCTCTGAGGTTTGCCATTGTCTGCAGAGAGGTGGTGACCGATCAGAAAAATTTTTCTATTGAAAAAACGTTTCGCCGCGACTGTGGATCGAACTCGGGCTCCGAGCGTGCCACGGTCACCACATACTTCACATAAATGATTGTAAAAACTTACATGTTCAATCAATGAATTTTGATTTCATTGCATGTAGTAGAGGAGAGTTAGATGAAAATTTTAAGGTATAATATGTGCCAATAGCATAATTGATACTGACTGTTTGGCTGTTATAATCGCAAACAGGTAAAATAAAATCACGTTTTCGTTTCGTTTTTTTATAAAAATATTTTGTGTTTGAAGCCCTATATCTCGAAATAATTTTATCGGAGAGAAAAAGTTAGCCCTTTTATTTTTTATTTGATAACATAACTTATAATTAAAATTCCAAGTTAGTTGTACATGAAGTAGCTATGGCTGCTATGGCCTTAAGCTGAGAAAGAAAGTATAAATAATATAAAGCAGATACTATAAAAAAAAATAAAGCAAGTAAAATAATTATATAATGTTTATATTTGTTTAATAATTATAATTAAATGTGTTAATAATAAAATAAATGAAAAAAAGGGAATATTATATAAAGGAAGTAAAAGAGAAAAGGGGAAAAGAAATAATTCATTAAAATCTAATATATAGAAAGCCTGGTGTTTGGAATCTTATGTTAAATATTTAGATAAGATGGTATAAGTTTGATTTTTTAAGGTAATTGATTATATTAAGAATATTGTGTGTTGTTGGATTAGAAATAAGTGATAGTGCATCGGTATTTTGGAGGGTGTTTTGTGTAATGTGGGTGAAATGTATGCAGTTGGTAATGAGGTGATGGACATTTATAGGATTAATGCAGTTGCAGTACGGGCAGGGAGGATATGTGTTATTTTAGTGTGTCCTAAACGGATACGTTCTAGTTTTATTATGTCTAGTCTTTTGATGTCAGGGGGATTTATTTTGAGGAAAGAATGTGTTGATATTTTTTCTCTGTTAATTTGTTTGTACCAATCTGAGTTGTTCTGCCAGGACTCTTGGTGTTTGTTATTGTAGTGTTTGGTTATAAATTTGTTTATGTCCTTGGTGTTGAAATTGTTTGTGGTTTCTAACAGTGCTTTAAATTAAATTAAACAAAATGTTCAATTGCCAGTGCAAGTGAAAAATAATGTTCCGATTAAGAAAGATGATTTCAATCCCGTTTGTTACAATTGTCGAAAGCAAGAACATTTGTCGCGTAATTGTCCGGAACCACAACGACGAATTCGGTGCGCTAATTGTTCAAAAACGGGACATACTACAGCTGAGTGCAAATCGAATGTGGCTGGAAAAATAAATTGTAACGCTATAAAAGAAAATAAATTAAACTTCACTCTGAAAGTAGTTTATGTGAATGAAATCAAAGCGGAAGCAAAGCGGAAGCACGCACATTAATGAAAAAAACATTTGCTTATCAGTGCGGTACAACTGAAAAGTGCTATGTGCGATTAAACGGTTTTGGTGGAGGACATTACGAGTGTTTCGAAAAATTAAAAGCTAAAATCAAAATCGATGATCTACTGTATGAATCAGATGTTTTGATTGTCGACGACAAACAGATTTCGTGCGATTTATTGTTGGACAGAGACGTTTTGTGCTCGAACGATAATCTTGTAATAATCGACGGTGAAAATTGTTTTGTACAACAAAAAGATGTTAACTTAGTCGCTGCAGAAATAAGTGATGGTGAAGTTACCGGTTTAAGTAAAATTTTAAAACGTTACGAAAAACGATTTGCTTCTGAGTTTTCAGACCTTGGTAGGACAAACGCGATAAGAATGAAAATTAAACTCTCAAGTGACATTCCGATAAATATGAAACCTTATAGACTTCCATTTGCTCGAAGACCCGCGGTAAAAGAAATAATAAATGATTTGTTGCAAAAAGAAATTATTCGTCAGTCAAACTCTCCCTTCGCGTCGCCAATTGTATTGGTCGAGAAAAAGAATAAAGAATTTCGTATGTGCGTGGATTACAGACAATTGAATCGAATTACAGTGAAGCAACCTTTTCCCATGCCGATTATGGACGAAATATTTGCTCAATTGTCGGTTAATCGGTTTTTCACAACCCTCGATTTTAAGATGGGCTACCATCAAATTGAGTTGGATGAATATTCCAAGCAGTACACAGCGTTTGTAACGACTGAGGGGCATTACGAATATAACTACATGCCATTCGGGCTTGTTAATGCTCCTGCAGTTTTTCAAGAAATGATGAATAAACTTATTTTGATGGCGAAACCTCACATTGTGATCGCATACTTAGACGACGTAATAATACCTAGTCGAACAGCTTAGGAGGGTTTGGAAAAGCTAAACAGGTTCTTGGAGATACTCGAAGAAAATAATCTGACGTTGCGGTACGATAAATGCAAGTTCTTGGCCACCAACATTGACTTCCTAGGACATCCATAAACAGAGAAGGCATAAAGCCCGTTGAACACAAAATCATGGCGATCCAGAAATTCAAAACACCGACTACAGCAACTGAAGTTCGTAGGTTTTTGGGGCTAACCGGATTTTTCCGTAAGTTTATTGAACATTATTCTATTATATCTCGACCGTTAACGCAACTTACGACAAAAGCTGCCAACCATAATTTTGAGTGGAATGACTTACATCAAAAAGCATTCAACGTTTTAATTGCGAGATTAAGTACTGCTCCCGTACTGGTTCTGTATGACTTTCAAGCTAAACATGAAGTTCATACCGACGCACAGTGTGAAATTTTCGCATTCTAGTGGAACTTAATTCCAAATCTTACTGATCTGCACCCACTGTTACCTAATTTGACAGGAAATATAATTTTTTTGTTTTAGCAATGCAAATTTTCAGTTTTTTATTTCCTTATAAAATAATGATATAAGAGAATAAAGAATATACCAAAAATTTCCTTTCTTCCCAAAAATTTTAGCGTTTTAAATATTTTTTAATGATTTAAGTATTCTTTGCTTACAGCACACATTGTATTTTTCATGTTTTTTAATTGCATTGTTTAATATTAAAATTATTAATGTATATTAAATAAACTTTAATCGTTATCTGATAAGATTTTTCTCAAATACAGAAATGAAAAAAAATATATCCGGAGGGGCAAAAAGAAGCACGAGATTACCTTTGGTTCTGGTTTTAAAATACTCAAAAAAACAGGAAATGAAAAAAAGAGCTTGTCTACACGTGTCTACAATTTTAAAACTCTGTCCAAAGTGCAACATGCTTATATTTTTTTTTTTTTTAACCTGAGAAGGAAACAAGCGAAAAAGTATAAAAAAATGAAAAAAAAATATAATCTACTTATTAATGCGTAAAGTGTAAATATTTAAGATTCTAAATACTTATAACCTTTTTTCACAATTGCAATGGATTAGAAACAAGATTATTCCATAATTGTTACAAGAAATAAAAAAAAATCCGTATCTGATTTTTTTGATAGTAAACCTTGACTTTGATCACTTATGGCAAAATATATATTGCAAATACATAGCAATATTATGCAAAAACAAACGGTTTGGATTATTAAGAGCTGAAAAAAACAATTTTTTCCAGGGAAGACCAACATAATTTTTATAATTAAGTTCCGCTAGAATCCGTATATTTCACACTGTGCGACGCTAGTAGCATTGGACTAGCAGCAGTGTTGCTACAATCTTGCGACAACGGTAAAACATGGAATGCCGTAATGTATTTTAGCCGACACTGCAACGATGCTGAATCCCGATATCATAGCTTCGAGCTAGAGGTTTTGGCAGTGGTATAAGCGCTGCAACGATTTCGAATTTATTTGCTAGGCAAAAAGTTGAAATTGATAACGGACTGTTCAGCGATAACTAGTATCAAGGCTAAAACACAACTCATTCCACGCATTGCTCGTTGGTGGATGCGTTTAATGGAATATGATTTCGAATGCGTGCATAGGCCTGGTAGTCGAATGTCCCATGTTGATGCTTTCAGTAGAGTTCCTCCTGTGAAAAACGTTGACGAGACCGTGATGCAAGTAACAATTGATGCAGATGATTGGCTGCTGACGATGCAGTTACAAGACGAAAATATCCGAAATATAATTCAAATCCTTCAAGGCGTGCGCAAGTCGGAGCAGGAGAAACAGCTTAAGAACGATTACAAGTTACAGAACAAAAAACTTTATCGACGAATAGATGACAAAATTTTATACGTAGTACCAAAAGCGGTTCGTTGGCGAATCGTGCGACAATGTCATGACGAATCCAGACATTTTGGAATCGATAAAACGTCCGAACAAGTTTTAAAACACTTTTGGTTTCCTCGTGTTCGTAAATACGTAAAGGACTATATAGCAGCCTGTGTTGAATGCTGTTACAACAAGGGAAAAGGTGGAAAACCAGAAGGTACTTTATACGTTGACGCTATGGAACCAATACCCTTCCAACTAATGCACTTAGATCATTTGGGTCCTTTTGTCAAGAGCAAACGAGGATATACTCATGTTCTTGCTATGAGTGACGCTTGTACCAAATTTCTAGTCGTGAAACCTGTGTGAACCACAAAAACGCTACCTGTGCTACAGATTCTAAATGATTTTACTTGTTATTTTGGTCTTCCGAAAAGAATCGTGACTGATCGAGGTACGACATTTACCTCAAAACAGTTTGCGCAATATTGCGAAGCGAACGATATATGTCATATCAAAACTGCCGTGAGGACTCCGCGTGCCAATGGGCAAGTGGAAAGGGCCAATCAAATTATTCTTAATATTTTGCGAACATCAAATGCTGCGGCCAAGGACTGGGATGATGAACTTCGAAACCTTCAGTGGAGCGTAAACTGTCAGAAGAATTCTACTACCGGTTTTAGCCCAAACGAGCTGATCTTCGACTTCAAATTACGGGACATCGTCCAAAACAAAATGTTAGCGGCTATAATGATCGAAGACGACAATACTAGGATGTCCGAAAAACGTACGATGGCTCAAGAGAGTATACAAAAACAACGAGACAACAACAATGGAAAGAACGTTTTGAAAAAAAAACATAAAACACCAATTGTATATTTCGTGGATGACCTCGTAGTTATCCAAAACGATTTACAGTCAACGGGAGAATCCAGAAAACTTGACCCTAGATTCCGTGGTCCCTACGTTGTGTCCAAGGTTCTTGGAAAGGACCGCTATCTCATCGAAGACGTCGATGGTATGCAGATTACACAGAAAAAGTTTTGTTCTGTGTACTCATCCGACAAAATGAAGCCGTGGTGCGCACTTCCATGTGACCTGGATGGTTATTCTGATTACGACAACGATGAGCATCGGGACGATGCCACTTCAGGAGAGGTCGAGCTGTCAGCTGCACAACAGAAACCCTAAATTACTACTCTAGCGTGTTTTACAACTCTGGCGCAACTGCAGCCAACTTAACTAACAGTATTTTAAAAAGAAGAAGATTTTGATTGTATTGTTCAGTTCTGTTTTTAGCGACCAGCGTTCGGAAAGCTTAACATTTTGTTTTTAATAATTTTTATAACATTGAATTAATGTTGAACAAAATATAAATTGGAAGAAAATTAATCTATGTCTATATCTTGACACAATTGTGTTTGCGGCAAAAATGTATGTGATTGCATTTTGTGTTTGATAGGGTTGCTCCGGAAAAGTTACATCAGGCTCTGATGTCTATAAAAATATTGTTGAGGTTTTTTGCTTGGTTTTTGTTTTGCCGAACTTGATTATTATGTAGAAATCATCTGCGTATGCGCAAAAGTCTATTTCTTTATGTAGGGATAGGGTTTTACAGAGTTTGTAAGCAATTATAAAAAGAATCACAGATAAGGGAGACTCTTGTGGGATACCGTTTTTAAGTGGAAGAGTATTAGATAGCGTTTTTCCTATGCGTACTATTATTTTCCGGTTTGACATAAAATTATATACGTAGTTAGATATTTTCGGTCCTATTTTCCAGATTCGAAGTTGTTCGATGATTGTGTGTAAGCCTATTTTGTCGAATGCCTTTTCAAAGTCAGTGACAGAATAGAGAGGTGTTCCTGAGTTGAAAGACAGTTTGCAATTTGGTAGTCTAAAAAGAGTAGAGCATCGTTTACAGATTTGCCTTTTCTGAACCCCATTTGGCGACTTTCGATAAGTTTGTCGGTAACAAACCACCATAATCGGTTGGCTATTATTTTGTCGAGCAATTTTGAAGTGTATGGATTCAATGATATGGGTCGGTAAGATGTCGTTAAAGTTTTGTCGGAGTTTGGTTTAAGGATTGGAATTACTAGACTTATTTTGTATGATTGTGGAATGTAGTTATTTAAAATGTTGTTAAAATTATTAATCAGTCGAAGTTTGGTTATTTTAGATAGATTTCGTAACATGGGGTAAGATATTCGGTCAAGTCCAGGAGTGTTGCCTTTTAGTTTACCTAATGCGGATGTGAATTCAATGAAGTTTATTTCCTTTTCTATTTTGAGTGCTTGGATTTTGATAGATGGAGTTATGTATGGGGCAGCCTTGCTTAGTATATTTTTGCTGTTGCGAAATTTTAATGTGAAATTGTCATCTGCGGAGTTGTTGGACCAAGCTTTGCTGAACTCGTTTGCAATTTCGGATCTTTCTGTTAATGCTGGTTGTGAGGAGTTGGATGGAGTAATGCAATGAATAGCGTGGGTTGTTTTGTAGCCGCAAAATGTTCTAACGTTTGTCCAGATTTTACCAATTGGTGTAAAAGAGTTTATATCAGAGGTAAAGTAATCAATTGAGTGCTTTTTTTGGCAATTTTTATTTCTCGTTTTAGAAGTGCTTTCGATTTTTTGTATTTCATGAGGTTAAGCTGGATCATGTTTCGTTTGAAAGCATTCCAATATGTGTTTTTTCCTGTTTCAGTTTATTGAGTTTTTTGTTCCACCATGGGAATGTACGGTCAGACTGATTTGGTGATGACTGGGGGATTGAGTGGTGTGCAGATTGTAGTATGATTTTGTTTAAGGTTGCCGTTTCTTTGTTTATGTTTTAAGAATTGGTATATTTCATGGTTAAAGAATTCGAGTGTTCAGTGAAATTAGTCCAGTTGGCAAGGTTAATTTTAAATTTGGGTCTGATTTTTTGATTTTTTCCGGTTTAACTATGAAATAAGGAGATTATAATAGGGAAATTATCACTTCCTGAAAGGTCATCCACTCAGGCGCGGATTCACGCTGATCGCCCTGATCACCCCTCCCAAAGCTTCATGAAAATTACTACTTCAACACATCTTCTAGCCTTATTTCAAAATATATTCGGATTAAAGCATTTGTACACGAGTATTAAATTGAGGCACAGTCTTTTCTTTAAATAATTCAAAACTAATTTTAATTTGATAATTTAATATAACATAATGCAATACATTTTTAGGGCAAAAAAACAAAAAAAATCCCTATATTCTGCTTAATAGTACAAGATTAAAAAAAAAAAAAACAAAAAAAAACAAATTGGCCATTTCAGCCCTTGAATGGACTTTGACCGATATTCTAATGATCAATTGTGTTGTGTGTGTTATTAAATGTTTGCACACAATTGACCGAGAACTGGACTTACATGTTTTATGCCGACTCCGAATGGCTAAAGTTCATGTTCTCAAGAAGCTCTACATGGCATTATTTACTCTCTGAGGTTTGCCATTGTCTGCAGAGAGGTGGTGACCGATCAGAAAAATTTTTTATTGAAAAAAACTTTTCGCCGCGGCTGGGGATCGAACCCGGGCTCCGAGCATGCTAACCCACACACTTAACCTGCATGCCGCGGTCACCAATAGTACAAGAAGATACCCTTTTGAAAATTTTTATATCAGTGCCTTCAAGTGGAGCAACTGCTGAAATATCATTTTCTACATTAAAGAGAATTAAATCCTATTTGCAATCTAGAACACCAGAAGAAAGATTGAACGGACTTGCTTTATTAAATATTGTTTATGACATTGAAGTGATTGTGGATAAAATAATCGAAAGATATGCCAAAACACGAAAGCACAGATTAGATTCGTGTTGTGATTTAATTTTTCCTATTCGCAATAATCAAGCTATTTAATCCAAAAATTTGATTCGTATCTTTTTGTATTTTGTAGAAGTTATGTATAACATATGTTGTATTCATTCATATATGAACACAATACATAAATTCACTGAAGACTGCTAAACCGGTTTTTTATTTCAAATATTTGAAAAACTTCTTTTTTAAAAAACTCGCCATTTTTGTATAAATCGTGAAACCAGTTTTTACATTTTGCCAAATAATTTATTGTTTTTGCAAACTACCGCAAAGTCACACTTCTTGGATCGCCCCCCCCCAAATGGAAGCTCTGGATCCGCCACTGCGTCCACTATGGTCCAATTTGAACATGTCGCTATATTAGCTGAGGAAAAAATTACATCTATATGGGAAAACGTATTGTGGGAGCTAAAGTGTGTCGGAGAACCGCCATTTAAAATTACATTGTTAGTTTGGTTTATGAAATCGTTAAGTATTCTGCCCGCCCGGTTGTTCTTGGGGGAGCCCCAATTGTTATGCCAACAATTGAAGTCACCAGTGATTAGTGCAGCATTGCTTGTGAAATTTAGGACGTTGTTTAGGTTATTGGTGGTGAATTTGGTTTGTGAATTTTATTTTTGATTGAATCTCATGAATACTGCATGATATTATTTTTGCCAAATGTTATGGCAGTAACGTGAATGAGCCAGACATAGTTGATTGAATATAGCGCCCTCTCACGGACGTTTTCTGAAATTTTAATAGCCCCAATTCTGTTGCAGGGTCAGGTTATTTCACGTACCAAATTTTGGTAAAATCTATCAAGTCATTTAGGAGTTATTGAATCTTAACAATGCGCCACTTAAAGCGCCCTCTTGCGCAAGTCTTTGGAATTTTTTATATTTTATGCTTTATCTTCGGTGGAATTGAATGTTCATATCAAATTTCATTAAAATTCGGTACAGGTGTTTAGGAGTTACTATGTCTTTAAAACGCACTACTTAAAGCGCCCTCTTGCGGAAGTCTTTGGAATTTTGTATAGCCTCTATTTTATTTTGGGCACAGTTGAACCTTCATACCAAGTTTCATTGAAATCGGTTCAGGTGTTCAGGAGTTATAATAGAGTACCACGCCCACATACTTCCGCCCACTTTTGTACACCCACTATGATCTTTCTCTCTATGAAACGTACTTGGTGACAAAATTTCAGCTCAATCGGATAAACGGTGCGCGAGCCTATACGTAACAGACAGACAGAAGGACAAACATTTGATTTTATATATTAGATTAAAAAAACATAAAATGGTTTTTGCATTGATTTTAAAGAAGTAAGTGAATTATGACTTTTCTTTAGACATGTATATACTTGAAATTTTTGTAATAAAATTCTCCATCACATAAGAGGGCTAACTTTTTCTCTCCGATAAAATTATTTCGAGATATAGGCTTCAAACACAAAATGTTTTTATAAAAAACGAAAACAGTGATTTTATTTTACCTGTTTGCGATTATAACAGCCATATCAATTATGCTATTGGCACATATTATACTTTAAAATTGTCATCTGACTCTCCTCTACTACATACAATGAAATTAAAATTCATTGATTGAACATGTAAGTTTTTACAATCATTTATGTGAAGTATGTGTTCCCAATAGTGGATTTTTTTAATTTTGACATAAAAGAAGGGGGCTTATCGAAAAAAATCATTACGATATTCGGATTCTATGGAAAATTCTACTATTGAAAATGTTATCGCAATTCGTTGTGGAAAACCTTCTTGAGTAATTGCTATAAAAAGTTTCATATATCTTACAACAATCTTACAGTGATTATTAGCACATGAAAGTAAGGTTACATTTTTTGCTAATTTCACTACTTGGCAAAATGGACAAAATTGTTATTCCAAAAGATGTAATAAAGTTTTGTAAAGTACTTGGAGCTTTTGATTCCACAAATTTCAATTATTTCAAGATTAACATACCAGTATTACATACCAAAATTACTTTACAGGGTGTCTTTAAACACTTAAAAACAAGGTTATACCACTGAGCATACAATAGATAGAGAACACAAACCATATAAAAATTTCAACCCAAAAATAAATATATGCAATGGCTCCCACACTCTCATTTATGCTCCCATCGTGCATGCGTTCAAACGAACCACATTGTGAACTTTCAAATGATCGTCAGTTTGTGTTGTTGTGGCTACTAGTGCTACGACGCATAAGCTTTGTTGTTGCTAACATCGTTTATTTTTGTTTTGCCTATGTCCCTTTCCCTTGCTGCAGCCACCACGATAGCTACCATATATTTTGTTATTGTAGAGTTGTTGTTGCATGAAACCGGTTATTGATTTAATTAAATTAAAATAAATTAAATTAAATTATATTAAATTAAATTAAATTCAATTCAATTAAATTAAATTCAATTAAATAAAATTAAATTAAATTAAATAAAATTAAATAAAATTAAATAAAATTAAATAAAATTAAATAAAATTATATAAAATTAAATAAAATTAAATTAAATAAAATTAATTAAATAAAATTAAATTATATTAAATTAAATTAAATTAAATTAAATTAAATTAAATTAAATTAAATTAAATTAAATTAAATTAAATTAAATTAAATTTAATTAATTTAAATTAAATTGGAATTGATTTGCAAAAAATGGGCGTCATCCGCTCACAAACACGCCCACCTCCATACAACCCACTTTAGTTAAGCTTGTATGGATTGTACATGGATTTTTAGTTTTTTGAACACTGAGAAAATAATTTCTTTCCGTCAACCAAGATTTGGTTATAGTTAACAAACGCCATACTTGGCTATTGCGAAATTAATATTTGGTTATTACAAATAAATTATTTATTTGAGCTTTCTAGTTGAGAACTTTTAACAAAAATTGGTATCTCCATAACTTTTAAAAAAATGGTTAATAAAAAAACAAATCTACAATATTTTTGTTTGTTTGTATGTATGTTTCGAATAGAATCCTAACCTACCCGACGGATTTTTAAAACCTATATCAAACGATTCCTTAAATTACTGCGCTGAATATAGGCAATATACATTTTTTTACTCCCCTTTTACCGCCCACAAATCAATAAAAATGCTTTATTCAGACGGTTTTGGCCGTAGTAGACTAGAATTTGGTAGTTAAGTTTGTATGCTGACTGTCGGTAACTGTACGGAGAGTGGATTGCCACACTCCTTTAACCGCCCACAAATCAATAAAAATGCTATTTTTACTCTCGGAAAATGTACAGTACATTTCGCAAGGACCGCTTTGCTGCCTAAACGGGCTGCTCAAGAGTAGGTGGTGTACTCATAGCTGTTCGTCGAAATTTGCGTGCTTGTCTTTGCTTTGGAAATTGCTGATTCTCTCTTGGATCAGCTTTGTGTGAAGGTCCATGGTGAATATGGATTTTTATTTATCTGCGTATCTTATATTTTTAAATAGTCTTCAAGACCTTGAAGGTGATTTTAATTTGAATAAATTAATATGGTCTTGTCTTTATGATCGTAATATCCTTCTAATGTAAATAGTCCAATTGAAATCTGTCTTGTAGATAGTTTTCTAAGTATTGATTTGTAACAGATTAATAATTTTGCTAATAAAATTAATATAATTTTAGATTTAATTTATATAAGTTATAATATTAACTACAAATTATCTGAAAATGCATTTCTTTTTCTGCTACTGACCTTCACCATCTTCCACTTATCATTGAGCTGGAATTTTATGAATTTCCACCACTTAATATACATAATAGTGCTATCACTAGCTTTAACTTCAATGTTTGAGACTTTGTTCCCTTAAATGATCTTTTTAAAAATGTTGATTGGAACTCTTTGTTTAAGTATTCTGATGTTAAGTATTGTTTTGTTGATTTTAAGGCCAAAGTCTATGACATCTGTTGCAAAAACATATCTCTAAACTCGCATAAGAGCCTGAACAGAATCAAAAGTCGTTGCGACCAACGATCCTCTCTGGTCGTCGAACGCAGCAAATGCATCCAGAATGAAGCGATTGCGATATTTTTATTTTTTGTTAGCAATTAGTTGTGGTTTACACTTTGTAAATACAACAAAAGCAAAAAAGTGTTAGTGTAAATACAACACAAGCAAAAAACAAGCGTCAGTTCATAATAACAACTAAGAAAATGGCTTTGAACGTACCCAATAATAAGTAAAAATATGGCAGCACTAATGGCTCTCAGAGAGAAAATCGTCGGTCGCAAAAGCAAAAATAGAATAGATTCTAAGGTTGCGGTTATAGTGAGCTCCGAGTCAGACAGGCAGGCAATGTGAACAACAAGATAGATAGCTATCTGCATCTCGTTTTTTCACACAGATTTCAGCCTGCCTGCCTGTCTGAATCGCGTTCACTATAATCGCAGCCTAAGTCAACGATTTATCGTTGCGACCAGCGACCTGCGATTTGATTTTGGACGTGTTCATATATTTTCATGTATTGTTGTGCTTTGCGATATTGTCGGTCGCAACGACTTTTGATTCAGTTCAGGTTCTAACTCGTAAAGGCTTCCGTGGTTTACAAAAGGTTTAAAAAAACTAAAAATTTAAGAAATAAGTTTTTCAATAAATATAAATAGCATGATGCCAAAAAAATTACTTTTTTTAACTTTAAAGCATAGTACTATGTTCGGATTCACGTGAAATTCCACTCAAATCTCCATACAAAAAATGACAGCTGTGAAACAAGCGTGAACATTTCACAGTTTTTTCGTCAAAGCTGTACTATGCTTCGCTGTGGAAAATCTAGTACTATATTCCGCAACATGCATCCAGCAACATTTTTTTCACGGCAATTTAATTGAACCGACCATTTATTTTGCCGTGAAAAGAGACAGTTGCCATTTCATTTAAGAAAAAGAGCAAACAAAAGAGCAATGTTTCTTATTGAAATTATATTTTTGTACTATTTCTAAAGTTTTGCAATTAATAACTGCAGTTGTTTGGAAATTGTAAGCACGGGTGCACCTTTCCGCGGTGTTGGCGGTCGCATAACTTTGCAGCTTGGAGACTACCATAAACTAATGACTTGTTCTGCCTCACAACAAAGGACATGCATACTTGTATAAAGATTTATTTTGCATTTAAAGAACTTAAATGATTTTCTGCTTTTCCTCTAATAAATTGTGGCTGTTTATTTACAACTTGTCAAAACTTGTAAGCTGATCATCAGCTGTTCGTTCGCAACAAAATATCTGTCAAAATTTTCACGCAACAAATAAATGGCTGTTGCCAGTGAAATTTCACGCAATCGAGCATAGTACTAGGCTTAAGATACAAAGGTGTAACTGCACTCATTTAAGAAAGTATTTATTTAGCTTCATTTCGTAGTACTCCAAAATATCCTTGCATACAGGGTGCCTGATAACTAGATGTTTGAAAAAATCTCTTTTTTTTGAGGTGTTGTGTTTTTAATCTTTTTATCCATTTTCCTCCTAGAAAATCAAACATTTTATAATTTTGTATTATTAAAAAGGATATCTTCTTTACAGAATAATGCTCTATACTGCAAGTTTTAAAATACAAATTATAAAAATAGTTGTTTTAAAAAATGCAAGAAAATTGCACTTTTATATTTAAAATGCCATGAATATATGAAGGAATCAGAAAGAGTCGTCTAAGCAACATTTGTTAAGCTAATGGATATCTAAATTTTCACCGAGTGGCTTTACGATATTTGCAAAGGTTTTGCAGAAAAATGAGCTACAAAAAAAGTTCAGTACAAAAAAAGTCTGTTTTGGACCCATTTTCTGCATCAAATGCCAACCTAGCCAAAAAGCAAACTGCTAAATAGGATGTTTTGGGTTAAAATAAAAACTTATTTTATTTAGTCTAATTGGTTGGTATTACAAAAAGTATTTTGGTTAAGTATACAGATGTAATTTTTGGTAACAATTCACAGAGGAATTAAATAAATGTTCAAGAATTACAAATGTATGGGGTCGTTTTAACAGATTTTTTGAAGGTCATGCAACGTTTTTGGCTAATACTTTAGGGTATACCTACAGCCTTTAATACTTATCGTTCAAAGATAATATATATACTAAAATATCATATATATCGCACACTAAACACAAAACAGTCACAACTCAAAAACCATGACTTTTCAGGAAAAGCGAAAAATGAAACTTTTTACTTGTAACTGCAGAAGAAAAGCTATTTTTATTTAAACACACAAACTTCATTCTTCCAGTTAATAGAGAAAATAATGAAAAAGATAGTGAGATATGTGTTTTGTGAATCGATTTATAACAAAAGTCGATATAAAAAAATTTCAAGTTGTGACTGTTTTGTATTTAGTGTGCGATATCCTGCGCTGAATGAATATCTAATTTTGGATTTTGTCACTGTTATATTAAAGTCACAAAATAGTAAAATATAAGAAGAAAAATGCATGTTTGTAACGAGGCGCCAGTCGCTCTCGTGTTTGTTTTTTTAAATAAAAAAATATTCTTAAAATATTTTATTGAATTCAAATTTCCTTTTCAAATTCAAAAAAGTTGTCTCCTCTTTGAGATCAAAAATCTGAATGAAAATATTATTTTATATGTTTTGAAATATCTCAAATAAACATCAATGAATGCAAATAATATTTGAAACAAGTATTTTAAGCAAAGTTAAATATTCATATACATATTAATAACATTAATAAATAACAAAGAGTATAAGAATAAAACATTCGTTACATGTTTTTATATAAGCAAGTCGATCATCAGCTGCTTATAATGTATCTGCTGTGCCCGCTGCTTTCTTTGTTTTTGTTTCGTTGTTTATGCTTGTATTGTTTTTATTTTGCACGAACTGATTGGTTCGTATTAGAGCTTCAGCTCAAACACGTGTTTCACGTGTTCAAGGAAGTTAGAACTCCGCGTAGATCGTGTTTTGAAACACGAACCTCAACTACACGTGTATTTTATTCACGACCTACACGTGAAGTTCGCTTTCGCGTGGTTCACCTGAATAGCATTCACTTCAATAGTATTCACGTACTTTAAGCGTGAACCGATAATAAAGAGACACAAAGGGATTATCTGAGGTCACAGGTGGGTCATTGGCACAATTATGGGTTCCTATGAACATTTGGACCAAAATGGATGATTCTATGGCCAATCGGATGCAGTGGGATTATCTGATGCCACAGATGGGTCACATCACAGTGTTTAAAATCAAAATTTAAATTATTTATTAAACAGGTTGCAACCCTTTTCTGCTTATAGGGTGTCGGACGCTCACTCTCAAGTTTTGAAAAGTAAACGAAAATTGAGAAACTGAGCGAAAAATTGCTTACGCAGATCTTGGGCAACTCAATATATTGCTGAGCAAGTACGTTCTTTTTCTCTTAAGCTTCTGTATGCTTACGTATAACTTGGTTGAGCCTTTAAATGGAATTCTGCGTCTACACTTACGATACTATCGAAACTGTTTCTTTTTTTGTTTGAAATTCTAATTCTACGTTTTCATTCTCGTTTTTTATAATTTAAAAAAAAACCATAAGAAATTTCTTTTTTACGCAAAAAACTTTTATAAAATAAATTGTTGCTGGAAAAATACTCAAAACCAAAAATAGAATTTTTAATTTTTAAAATTAATGGTGAAGTAAAAGAATCATGACAATTTCTCAATTCGTTTTCGTTTTCATATGAGCAATCATCGCTGCTACTGCTGCTGTAGGGCACCAGCGAGACTTGAGAAACCTGAAAAAGTTTTTTTTTCCATCACTTCACAATAATTTTAAAAACATAAAAAACACGCAATTTATTAAACGTTACGCATTAAAACATCACCGTTCAAGCACAATTTTTTTATTTAATTTAAGTTATAATAATAATAAAACATAATAATTTAAGTTAATTATTTACTAACAGTTTCGGAAGCTGATTCCATTATCAATAATAATGTAATCGTAATGTTTTCCGTAGACAACCTTTGAAATTGAGTGCTTCACAAAAACTGCTAGTCTCATTTATGTTCATGAACCCAAAAAGAAAGCATGCGAAATATTTCTCTTAATCTTTAGTATTGCTTTAATTTAAGCAACGGTAAAACGAATATAGGCATTGTACGAATAGGCTACATAAAGCGAGCAATCTGCTTCACATTCTTCTTTTATATAAAAAAAAAAATGTAAATATAACAAAAACTAGTATGAATATCATATTTTTGTATGGCACATACGATAATTTCGCCCTTAAAAAACAAATCATTGTAACATACGATAAAATATACGTTAAAATATACGGTGATGCGTTGTAGGATGTAGAACAAATTTGCATCAAAAAGTCAATTTCGAAAAATGGCACATACGATAATTTCGCGCAAAGGGGTCGATATGTTCGCTTGCAGGTATTCTGCGGTTTTTAATAAAATAATTTTTTGCAAGCCCATGCAATTGAGATATATGCAAGTACTTAAAAACACTGTAATTTGAAATGTGTGCAACAAGTTGTTGCTGTTTTGTTATTTTTTTTTAATTTTATTTGATTTTATAAATTAACAAGCGATAGTCGGCGCGCGTTGCTACGCATAAAACAAACACATGTACTTTATTTGTAACTTCCAAGCCTATTCGATAAAAATAAAAAAATTTAATTTATATGGGGAGGCACATCTACTTGTCCAAAGTTTTCTAGTAGAAGGACATACAAAAAAATAAAAACAAATTGGACATTTCAGCCCTTGAAAGAACTTTGACCGAGCTTCTTATGATCAATTGTGTTGTATGTGTTATTAAACGACTCCAAACTACTTAAGTTCATGTTCTCAAGAAGCTTTACATGGCAGTATTTACTCTTCTGCAGAGAGAAACAGACCGAACAGAAAAATTTATTTCTATATAAAAAAACCTTTTTCCCGAGGCGATGTTTGAACTCGGAATCCATTGGCTTGCACGCCTCCACTTAGCACGCACGACCACGGCCGCCACGGTAGAATGAAATTACTAAGTGGCAACTCCATTGAATTTCAATCCTCAGCGACTTTTACTTCCAAAGCTATTTGATATCAAAAATTTGGCTTGTATGGGCGGAGCCACACTCCCTTGTCTAATGACCGTTTCAGTTTTTAAGAAGAAGAACAGCACTAAGTTGTTACTCCATTCCGAGTTGGAATTACCTGTGACTTACTTTCATGGCTATTCTGCATAGTACATAAATTTGGCTTGTATGGGCGGAGTCACACCCCGTTTTCCAATGCCCGTGCTAATTTTCTGGTCGAGAGACATGTCCAAAAAGTTTCTTTATACTGAGTTTAAATGTTAGTATCAAAGCTATAAGATATTAAACATTTAAATTGTATGGGTGGTGCCACGCCCCATTCTCCCGTGCTCACTGAGAATAACTTTCTGCTAGTCATAAATAAAAATTAGTAATTAAGAAATGAGTGTTATGATAATAATAAATATTTAGAATGATATAATATTGACACAAAAAAAATTGCGTGTATGTAGAATACCAATGAATTGATATCGTAAGATGTATATAATTTTGTTTGCTTTAATAATGTTATTGTTAATTTAAGTTCGCCTCAATTGTTTATAAAGCCTTATTTATTAATAAATAAATTTGTACAATTAAAATAGTAACACAAATTATATTTCTACTATTGGTCATATAACACAGAGAACAACGGTATGAGGCGGGATTATGAGGTGTACTATGCAACTGGCGCGCCGACGTCAGGTACACCGCGACTTTATTTAATTTTTTACAATAGTAGTTATCCTTTCTCTTAATTAAGCGTAGAATACGATGGTTATACTAAGCACACGCTAAATGGTGGGTAAGATTGTAAAAATTTTTTTTAAACATTTAAATTGTTGTTATAAACTGAAATTTATATTTTATATGAAATTTTTTATAAATTTTGTTGTTGCTATTTTTTTCTTAAAATGCATTCTTTTATCTTCAAAATAAAAGAAAACGTTTCTGTAGGTTAAAAATAACCGGAGTTATGAATTTTTGAAAATGAGTCTCCAAGGCAAAAATCACTAAAATCTCAAACTTTAAACCCCATATATTTAAAAAAAACACAAAAAAAATCCTCGAGCATTTGTCTTTTTTTTTCAAAAAAATTTCAAGCAAGTCAAAAATGAAGTCAAGAAACGTGCTACTTTTGAAAATGTTTAACTCAGATTTTGCTGCTCTACACATTTTAAAGAGAGCTTCTAAAACGTTCGTTTGATTATCTGCAATAAGCATTTTTAAATGAGCTGCTTAAAAGTTCGTTTGATTTTCTAAACTAAACATTTTAAAACGAGCTTTTATAACGTTAGTTTGATATTTTAAAATGAACATTTTAAAAAGTGCTTTTAAAATTGCCTCGATTGCCTACACGTACTAATTGAAACTAAATCAGCTTTTATAACATTTAATTTTTGCCGAGCTTAATAGCGGTCGAGTTTAATACTCAACCTTCCAGGGTTCAATCCCTGACGGAACTGCAAGATTATTTTTTTATGTAAAACACATTTCATTTATTTTTTATATATTTTGATAGATTGTTTTTAAGATTGTTTCGAGGGTTTTTCTGACTTACTGAGTTAATGAAACAGTTAGAATTTAAATTATTAAATTTATACTTTCAATACAAGCACAGTCAGGATGCAAACCTACGTCCTCTGCATGCCAGTCTAGCACACTTCCACTGAGCTATTGGTAACGATTAGTTAACTGTAACAAAACATACTTAAAACTACACAGTAAAAAGTTTGAGAGTAAATGTTATCTTTTTATAACATTTCTGTATAAACGAGTATAAACTAGTTTTATTCTAAATTTATTATAAGTTTAATCACACTCTATAGTATAAAACTTGCATTTCCATTCAAACAGGTATTTTACTCCAAAATAGTTTAATTTTTATACCATAAATTTATAAATATCATATATATATTCCAGTTATGCACACGAGAACCTCACGGAGCCACTCGGCTTTCACATATAAGTCGAGTTTTCGAAGCTACTGAGCTTCATAGCTGCTAGCAGACAATCAGTTGGCGTTTGTTCTTCAGTCAGTAATCATGTTATGCGCAAATAGTTCCGTTGAATATTTTTTGTACACACATATTGAGACAAAAATATTGCGTTTGAATTGGAAGCTCTGCCAACATGATTAAACATGCAAATTTCTGAGTACAATTATTTACTCTTTATTTTTCCTGTCAAATTGTTTTTGAAAATATAAAAAAATAATATATCATGAAATCTATCAATTGAAATCTAAATATTATTCCTGATTTATAACTTTTAATGTAACACATATTAACATATTTATTTATTTATTGTGCCACATATTTTTATACAATTTTTCTATAAAAAGTAACCAAATGTGGTTTAAAAAGATAAAACCACCTTTTGCTTATAAAAATGTATACCAACCTGGTGTAAAAATATTTTATGCACTTTTCGGATAAAATCTATACCAACTTTGTATAAATTTGGTTTATACGATTTTAAGGTATACATTTTATAACATATTTGATATGGATTTATATTTATACCAAATAGTATAAAATTTATCCTCATATTTTTTACTGTGTACTCATCTTTGATAGTGACAGAAAATCTTGACAAAAACAAGCATTTTATATATATATCATAGTAAAACGTTCGTTTTTGTTTTTAAAACGTTTCATTTTACTTTTGTATTTTAAAGGAAGCATTTTCAATTTTGCATATCGTAGAATGTTTTTAAAATAAACATTTTAGTAACCGTTTTTACAATGTGTGTTTTATTTTGTTTTCTCAGTGTAATGGACAAATAACCATCACACATATTTTTGACACCAAACTCAAAAAACATGTTTTTGAAGTGAAATTTCTTTAGCCGCGTATAAACGGTTAGTAAAACCGATGAAACGAATGAAACTGCGGCGAATTAAGGTGAATTTAGGTAAATTTAGGTGAGTTTAGTTGAATTTTTTTGAAATTAAGTATTCGAAATACCCTATAAATTCGAAGGAAAAAAATTATCAAACAATGATTTGAGTCCGAGCTAACAGACGAATTTATCAACAAAGTTAAGAATTTTCAACTAGATACGCTATGCTTCAATTTCCAACACTGACAACTTACTTAGGAATTTTCAACCTGTATGATTCAATGGCCAATAGAATGCAATAAGATTATTTGAGTTCACAGACGGGTCATTGACGATTTCATGGATTCCATGGATCATTTGGACAAATATAGATGATTCTATGGCCAATCGGATGCAATGGGACTATCTATAGTCACAGGCGAGTCGTCCATGCGCAGGAGGTCATTGAAACTTTTAATGGATTCCATTTTTAAGTACATTTTTTTACAAGACGAACTCAATTTATATTGATGATGATGAGAAATGGGTGCATTACGATAACCCTTAGCGCTAAAAACCATACGGGCTAGGCCGCCCGGCCATACGCATAAATTGATGTCAAAGCCAATTCACAGTGACAAGGTCCTTCTCTGTGTTTGGTCTCTGTAGTTGGTCGGGCCGTGGTGTACTATAGGCTGCTACAACAAGGTGAAACTATCACAGGGCAACTCTACCGAACTCAAGCTTTTATTATCATAAAAAATTAATATATTTATGATAAAAATAAAAAAAATTCAGAATAATTGATAACATAAGATTTCCAATATAATAATGAATATAAATAAATTATCCAATTTGACCAAGAAATAAATAGAAAAAGTAATTTAAAATTATTTTTTACTTTGTAGTGATTTTGAAGTAGGTTTTTTTTTTTTGTTAAAAAGTTTTTATTTCTTTCTTTTTAGAGAAAATGGTATATTTAAAAAAAGTGTAAAAATTAATTAAACACCAATTATTTATTCTCATAATATGGAAAATACTTTTCTGTCCTTTCTTATTCTGTTCTTTGTCAGTATCTTTATCAGTATCTACTTTTGTATTTGTATCCAGTACCCCAATGTCAATATTGACTGAAATATAGTGTGTTTATAATAGTGACACGCCTCTTTGTCGAGAATATCAGTTGGTAGTGTCAGTATTCGATTTAGTGTTTTCTAATAATGCCACACACCTTTGTCGAATGACGCCCACTTTATTGACTATAACATGTCACAAGTGTGCCTACCTCTGTACTAAATATCAGTACTCTAGTGTCAATATTATTCGAGATACAGTGTTTTAAATATTGCCACACCCCTTTATCAAACAACGCCCACTTTATTGAAATTCATTTTTTTATAATTTTGCCTACCTCTGTAGTAAACTTAAGTACTCTAGTGTCAATATTATTCGAGATACAGTGTGTTTCATATATTGCCACACCCCTTTATCAAACAATGTTCACTTTATTGAAATTAATTGTTTTATAACTGTACCTTCCCCTGTAGTTAACTTTAGTACTCTAGTGTCAATATTATTCGAGATACAGAGTTTTTCTAATATTGACACACCTTTTTGTCGACTAACGCCCACTTAATTGACCGTTATTTTTTTTAATTGTACCTACCCTTGCATTTTTGCTGTGAATTTTGTTGACTCTAGTACTCTGTGTCAATATTTACTGAGATAGTGTTTTTCTTATAGTGACACGCCCCTTTATCGATAACCGCCCACATTACTGGCAGTTATTTGTTTTATTTGTACCTACCTTTGTACTAAATTTTAGTATCGTAGTGTCACAAGTAATCGAGATACAGTGTTTTTTTTAATATTGCCACTCCCCTTCTCGAATAACGCCCATTTTTTTTTTACAAAAATTTGTTGTAATTTTTCCTACCGTTGTAATAAATTTCTGTACCCTAGTGTCAATATTATTCGAAACACAGTAATTCACTTATATTGCCACACACCACTGTCAAATTACTCCCACTTTTTTTATAGTAAATTTCAATAATTGTGCCTACCTCTGTACTTAATTTCAGTACTCTAGTGTCAATTTTCTTTGAGGTACAAAGTTTTTACAATATTGCCACACCCTTTTTTAGAATTACGCCCACTTAAGCGATCATTATTTTAAATATTTGTACTTGCCCACTTTTATAGATGGGCACCTCCGCGTTGATAGTTTCTATATGTTGACAAAAAATTACCGCAATCGGGCAAGTACTTTAGGAGTAATCGATGTACATACATTCACAAAAAAAAAACCAACTTGAGAACCTCCTCCTTTTTGAAGTCGGTTAATAAGGCAGCTGCAAGACGGAGAGAGCGACTGCCAAGCAACTGAGAACTCATCTAATATATAAAATCAAATGTTTCTCTGTCTGTCTGTCTGTCTGTCTGTTCCGCATACACGGAGAAAACTGTTTGCTAAATTTATGTGGAGATTAAGCAAAACTTGAGCATAATTCTCAGCCACTTCAAAATATTGCTTATTTTCAGCAAAAATCAAGCAAATTTTGCTATTTGAATTTATAATAACTTAGCAAATTTTCGCTTGAATTAAATCAAAATTTGCTTTTTCGATTTATATTAACTGAGCAAATTTTTGCTTGAAACAAATCAAAGTTTGCTGTTTCTATTTACAATAACTGAGCGAGTGTTTGCTCGAATTAAATCAAAATTTGCTATTTCTATTTATAAAATATAAAAAAAAAAAAAAAACAAATTGGCCATTTCGACTGGGAATCGAACTCGGGCTCCGAGCATGCTAAGCCACAGACTTAACCTGCATGCCACGGTATTTCTATTTATAGTTCGAATTTTGTTTTATATTTCAATAAACAAGCAACTTTTTGCTTGAATCAAATTTTGCTTTTGCCTGAACACAATTACCTTATAATAACTTAGCAAACTTTGGCTTGAATCAAATCAAAATTTGCTATTTGAATTTATAATAAGTAAGCAAATTATTGCTGAAATTTATCTTAATTTTGCTTTTTTCAAATTATATGAGAAGTAATTTCAATTTATAAAACGTTTTCTAAAATCAAACCGCTATTGAGCAAAATTTTGCTGATTTGCGTTTAAGCAAAGTAATGGCTTGATTCAAGCAAAATAATTTTCTCCGTGTAGGCTAGCGCACGGTTTATCCGATTGAGCTGAAATTTGGACACCGAGTACCTTTTATAGAGAGAAAGAACATAGGTGGTGTAAAAAAGTGGGCGGAAGTATGTGGGCGTGGCACTATTTAATAACTTCTAAACGCCTGAACCGATTTCCATGAAATTTGGTACGAAGGTTCAACTACTTCCAAAACAAAACATAAGCTATAAAAATTTCCTAAGACTTCCACAAGAGGGCGCTTTAAATAGTGCGTATTAAAGACATAATTACTCCTAAACACCTGTACCGATTTTAATGAAATTTGGTATGAACGTTCAACTCCATCTAAGATAAAACATAAAATATAAAAAATTCCAAAGACTTCTGCAAGAGGGCGCTTTAAGTTGTGCGTCTTTGAGACTCAAAAACTCCTCAACGTCTGGACCTTTTTCAATGAAATTTGGTATGAAGGTTTGAACTGCACCCAATATAAAGCATAGGTTAAAAAAGTGGGCGGTAGCATGTGGGCGTGGCACTCCGTTTTAAGGACGCAATAGCTTCTAAACGCCTGAACCGATTTCAATGAAATTTGGTATGAACGTTCAACTGCACCCAAGATAAAACATAAAATATAAAAAATTTAAAAGACTTCCGCAAGAGGGCGCTTTCAGTAGTGCATTGCTAAAACTCAATAACTCCTAAATGACTTGACTGATTTTATTAAAATTTAGTACGTGAAATAACTTGACCCTCCAAAAGAATTGAGGCTATTTAAATTTCAGGAATCGATGCTCATAGGATTTTTTTAAAATTAAAATTTTTTGAGATAAAATTGCATATTAAATGCATGCTACGAAAAACGTTAAGCGTATTTTTCTCGAAATGACTTTTCAAGCTGCACTCAGAAAAAAGTGCCTTATAAAAAATGCCTTACTCCAAATGCGATCCTAAAAATTCTGTAAAAATTATAAAAAGCTTCTATAAAAAAGATAAATATATAAAAATATATCGTTTTTAGAGAAAAAGGTTTTTTATTTTTGAGAAACCATTTGTTTTTATTGAAGAAAATACTTCTCATGGTGAATTTTTTATCAAAATATAGGAAAAATTTTTCATTTTCAATAAATTTTTCTCTATAAATAAGAATTATTCTGTGATAGAAAAATATTTATCATGATAAGAGATATTGAAAAATTTCCATTTCCTACAAGTGATAATATTTCTTCGAAAATGTGAAAATTTATTCTAATTGACGAAAATTTTATTTGAAAAAGAGAAAATTGCTTTTATCGAAAAAAGAGAAATTTTTCACCTAAGAAAGATATGTGCTTTTATCTGAGTGTGGGTGACCATTTTCCTCAGAAACCAGATGTCAGATAGAGACTTTGAGGATGTCATTGTTTTTTTAATCATGTCTGGCAGGTACTGTTTTACGGAAATTTGACAAAACACTTTAGACGGTAGGAGGGGCAAAATCCCAAAAAACGATAATTTAGATAATTTAATTGATAATTTTAAAAATGTTAAAATGAGAGCAGATTTGAAAATCTTCCTTTTTCTGTGCTCGAGGCACAATCCCGAGTAACACCGGGTAATATCCGCTAGTAGACAATAAAAAAAAAGAAGTTAAGAAACAAATGAAACAACGTTGGTTATGTTTTTTTTAATAACTACAAAATGTGGTTTATGGATAATTTGGAACTTTTTTAAAGTGTTTACAAGTGGTAGATGGCAAAATGTTTTGCAAAACACTGAAATTTGTGATATAAAAGAAATAGAAGAAAAAGAACTAGAAATATAAAGAAATAGACGCTTTAATTTTCAGTCATGATATAATTACTCCAAGGAAGTATTGACGTTTCTGTTGGAAACGGACGTTTGTCAAAAAATATAACAAGAAAGAGAGCGCTCACAATCCGTCATAGCATGCAATTAATTTTCACTGGTCACATTCAGCGTACCCAACAGTTGCCAACTGCTAAGTCAAAACTTGATGCACATAAATATGAAGTTGCGCACTAAAATGCATTTAAAAATAGAAAATTTTTAATTTTTCGGTAAAATTTTCATTCGTATTTGATACAAAGCTTGATATTTCATAAAATTGACAATTTTTCTGAAACTTCAATACCGATAATAGCGCTCCCCGATGTGTTGCTGTCACAACAGTTGACACAGCTGAATGTGGCCAACGAATATAACAACGAACAGCTGTTTTTGACAAGGGTTCGTTTACTTGTAGCTGAGAGAATCAACATTTGTCAACACTACCTGGTAAAATTATTCTATCATGATTTTCACTTTTTCACACAGCACAAAATTTTTCAATTGAAAAATTATTTGTTTATATCTGTTGTTTTTTCTTTCAGTAGACAGTTGATTTTGACAATAACGACTATGGGGAAGAGAGCACTGCCAGTTTTGCAGCAACCATATCATTCAACCATGTATATTGATATCATGATACAAAAATACAGGTAGAATTAACGTTGTTGTCGGCCATGATTCAATAATTTATATGGTTATCCCGATATTTGACATCTTCTCACGAAAATGGAGATAGATACCCTTATTTGAAGAGGAGAGCATTTTTAATGACACAAAAATTCCACAGGTGCTTGAATATCGTACTATTTTTTTTAGTAACTATTTAGACTATTCAATATAATGGGTACACTAAGAGCTAGCTCTTTTAAAGTACAGCATAGACATTAGTACATTATAACAACTTGTTTATAACAATAAAATAACAAAATAAATAACCTTAAAAATAACACAATATTAGCTTAATATATTGCTTTAAAAATCAGCTTTCAGCTTAAAATATTAAAAATTGAAAAACAATGGTATAGTAAAGAAGAAGTAGGAGATGAAAGAAAAGAAACTATACAGTAGAGTAATAAGATAGAATGGATTGCCTGAATGGACCTCTCCCAGTAATTTCCCTAAGCCTTCGTGGTAGGGCTTATTAATGAACTGTGCCTCGGGACTATTAGAACATGGCTTCTTCTGGACACGCAAAACTGTAGTTTTTCATAAAGATAACCAGGTGTTTTCTCATATATTAACTTATGCAGGTACAAACAGTTTCTGGCATTAAGATATGATAGCAAGTCACACCCAAGTACAGCATTTCGGTAACTGGACAGGTGATCGAACTTACGAAGACGAAACACATATCGCGTAGCGTAATTAAATGCAATTTGAAGCT
The DNA here is from genome assembly GCA_958299015.1 of Tetanocera ferruginea. Lineage (NCBI taxonomy): Eukaryota > Metazoa > Arthropoda > Insecta > Diptera > Sciomyzidae > Tetanocera > Tetanocera ferruginea. The sequence goes on along the minus strand of OY282641.1, from coordinate 100,610,473 downwards.
TTTACTGGGAGGAAGAGTCAAGTTTACTGTACACTACCTCAGAATAGGTTATAACAGGTAAGATAAGTTGTATAACCAGCTTACGCCTAATTTTAACTGGGGTCACACTTGCGGATATTCTTAAATTACGCAAAACATAATACACTTTTTTGAAAATACTATTGACATGATCAACACAGGAAAGCGAAGAATTAATATGGATACCAAGATTAACAATTTTAGATACAACAGTTAATTTATTAGGACCAATTAAAAGATCAGGGATAACATCAACACAAATTTTAGCTTTACAAATGGGAAGAACATATGATTTAGAGGAATTTAGTAGGAGACCATTGCTATTTGCCCACTCATTGATGCTGCAGAGGTCCTCATTCATTCTAAAACATAGGTCATCAAGAAGTCCAGTTCTTCTGGATAAATACAACTGGACATCCTCAGCGTAAGCATGAATAGAGGAATTATTGCAAACAGAAAATATGTCGTTTATGAACAAAGTGAATAGGAGTGGGCCAAGTATAGATCCTTGTGGCACGCCACTTGAGACCGATTTATACCCTGACGACACTTGACCAACTTTTACTTTCTGAGACCTATTATACAAATAACTGGACATGAGATTTACAGCACTAGCACAGAAACCAAATAAACAACTAAGCTTACTGCAAAAGCGTTGATGGTTTACCTTACCGAAAGCTTTCGAAAAGTCAAGCAAACAAAGTAACGTTATAGAGCCAGCATCATATTCCGGACGAATATCGTCGATAACCTTAACCACTGCAAAAGAAAACGCATGTCCTGGCCTAAAACCAGATTGTAATGGGGATAGCAGGTTTTTATCAATTAAGTGATTTGTAGTTTGCTGAGCCATAAGCTTCTCACAAACTTTAGCCAACGGAGATAAGATACTAATGGGCCTAAAATCATTCACGCTAGAAGGGTTTTGTTTTTTTTCTTCTGGGAGAACGATGGCAACTTTCCACAAGTCAGGAAATGTAGAAGACATGAAGCAAAAAATAATGATATGCGTTAGGGGCGTTATTATGTGCGGTAATAACAGTTAAATGAACTTGATGGGAATACCATCTTCAGAAATAGCATTTGATTTTATTTGTGAGACACATTTGCCCACATCTAGTTCAGATACAGGAGAGAAACTAAAAGATTGTTGGATGGAACGATTAAATAGGGGTGAGATATCATTATTTGAGGTCGCAGCATTGTCAACAAAAAAATTATTAAGATCAACAAGATCTAATGTGCATTCAATGTTATGTTTGTTACACACTCCGAGTTTTTTGATGTTTTTCCAGAGCTTTTTTGCTGGAAGGCAAAGATCAAGTTTAGAAGAGAAATACCGTATTTTAGCCTGTTTCGTTAATAGTACGGCCTAATTTCTAGCCAGCCTATAAACTTCCCAGTTAATTTTTTAAAAAACGGATTTTTACGCCATTTATTACGAAGCTGGTTTCTTTTTTTCAATGCATTTAGGACATGTTGCGTAAACCATGGGCAGGACATATTGTTAACTCTACAATTACGTAAAAGGACTGTTTATTGAACAGATAACTAATTGGCTCCATAAGTGAATTAAGCTTATCATTAATATTAGTGTGAAGCCAACAAAAATTAAATGATACAAGGGAAACATCACGGATAATTAATGTTCTTGAAGTCACGATATGAAAAAGCATTAGGGATAGCAAGGCGAGAAAGATTGACATTTAAAGTACAAAAAATTAAATCATGATCAGACATAAAATATAATTGATCAAAAAAAAGGAAATTACAGACGGATCAGAAACAATAAAGTAGTCAAGAAGACTAGGGGTGGTGTTGTTGGAAAACCTCGTCGGCATGGTATCATTGACGACTGATAAACCTAAGGACGATATTCTATTATACAATAGTTGTTTTGGTAAATCATCAGAGAGAAGGTTTATATTAAAATCACCACACAGCAACACTAAATCATATTCAACCACATAATTGGACAGTACAGTAAACAATGGCTCAACAGAAAAACATTTATTCGGATTATACACGCAAGAAATAATTACTTTATTGTTATTGTCTGATACACATAAGTTCAGGAATTCAAGATCAGAACCGCTTGAATGACTTAAAACATGAGCATTAAGGTAAGTTTTGCAATAGATTGCAAAATACACCTCCACCTGTTTTTTCAAAGCGGTCATTTCTAAAAATCCTATAATTATTAATGTCACAGATAGTATCACTAATATTACTACGTAGCCAAGTTTCCGAAATGCAGATAATATCAACCAGAGAGTTCTCGAAAATATATATAACATAGTCCAGTTTGGCCATGTTTAAGCTACGGGCATTAAAGTGAACCACATTAAGGCCACTGCGCTGTTTACATGATACCTCAACTAAATATTTTAGATTTTCATCAGCACCACTAAGCGAACGGCTAGAACCCGACATAAGAATAACTAAAAGAAGAGGTCAATGCAGGCAGAAAGGAAAGTAAACAGATTAAGAAATGGATAAAGATAAGAGAAAATAAAGAGTATAAAAGATTAACGAATAAAGAATGTGGAGCATAAATAAATACGAAAGAATAAAAACGAGTTATAACAAGAAACATTAACATAATATATAAAAAAATAACTGCCAGGTGCCAAGGTATCCGTGCTAGCATTGTTATAATTGTTGCGAAAGTTGTGCAAGTCTTCCTCACTAGAAATGCGAATGCGTTCAGCATCTTTCTCAGTCCGGATGAACACTGAGCCACGATACGTGAAAGCATTGTAAATTGTCTTACGCCGCTTACAGGCAATAGCAGCTTGAAGAAGTTTTCGGCTATTGGCAGTGAGTCTCTCATAAAGAAAAATGTTGTTGTCGAAGTCAAAACCAGCATCTCTAAGATTGACTGCAGATTTAGCTCTTCTACGATATGCACCAAAAGCCTTCAGAACCCGATTTCTGTCAAATGACGAAAAATATTTTATAATGACAGTCGAGTTATTGTTACGCTGGTTTGATTTCACTCGAAAAATATCTTTAACGGGAGGTGGCTGAAAATCAATTAAGTGACATATGCGGTTCAAAATACTTTTTAAATTTTCATCAGATGGTAGGCCATATAATACAGCATCCGTAGAGTAATCTGCAGTTTAGTGCTGCTCAGCTAAATATTAACATAGTTAGTGCTGCTCAGCTTTTCTCTTAAAAGCTCAAGATCATCACAACGACGAGTTAAGACACTTAGTGGATTTTCCAGCGATACGATTTTATTATTCAACTCGCTGTTCACCGATTTAAGAGCGCACACGTCAGCCTCAATTTTAATTGATAGTTTGCTCTCTACATTCCCAACAACATCAGACAGTTGCCTGAACGAGCTTATTATTTTGTCATGGTTCGCACTAAGTCGTTCTTCCATTTCTTGAAGCTGAGCTCGAAACGATTTAGCTGAAGAATCAACACTCAACAATTTTGGCATCTTGATCAGCGAGCATAGTATAATTAACGAAGTAATATCAGGGAGGAGAGCAGCTTATCGTGAATGTCAAAACGAAGTTGAGAGCTCATACAAAATTTACGAACGAGTAGAACGCTAAGAATAGGCAAAATGTAAACAATGATCCGCTACTAACTCTCGCGTGTTTATGTTAAATAATTGTAGAAAATTGTGGTTTGTCGCTTTGTATATTATTTTTATTGTTATTGTTAAAGTAATAAATACGTAATAAATAAAATTAAAAGTGCAAATTGAATAAACTGCAATTCATTGGATGCTGTTTGCAGTCACTGTTACTGTTGCTTAAACTCGGACCTCTTAGAACAATTCGCTGCAAACACCTTGAAGTCACTGTTATTCCTCAGTTATTGTATTTTATTTTATCTAGTTTATTTTTATAATAAAACAATATCACAACGAAAATTTTAAATGTTATTTGCACTTAACACAACACGATGTTCCATTGAATTTAGATTTGTTTGTTTGCTTTGGCTTGTTTGCTTTGTCTGCATTCGCCAAGATGGCCGATTTTGACATTTAGGGTACTGACAGAGAGAGTACGTTCAATCCTGCTATTACTTCGTTAATTATACTATGGTAGCGAGAAATCGAGTAAAATTGAGTAGGTTAGTAGCAGCAGAGATGAAGAGTGCGGGTGGCAAAGAACGTGAAGAAATAAGAGAAGCAGCAGAGACGCCTTCCGGCCAAAAAGCACGTTAATAGTTTAACACAAGTGCGAGCGAGAGGTCGAATTGTTTACAAAATTTGTTTTATTTTTTTTTCATTAGTTTATGTTTACAAAAGAAACACACAAGAACTGTTTTTTTTTTTTTTTTTTTTTTTTTAATTGTTTTTTCTTCTTTCTTCCACCGTTTATAAAATAACAAGTTTTTGCTGAACAAATTGTAAGCAATAGTTATTTAACAAATTTATTTAACACATGTTCATTGCATTAACAAGTAAGTAATTTAAGTTCAGTAAGTTTTAATTAATTTATTGACCATAAGTACAAAATCATACACTCGGAGTTGCCAAAAACACGTCCGTCCGCGAATACATGAAGAACAATATTTCTTAAATTTCTAATCAATACATTTTCTGCTACTTTTATATTTTGAAGCATCCATCAGATGATTTTTAAGGTTCTGCGACTTCACAGAGTCCAAGATTGAAATATTTTCACTAATTTACAACACTGAAACATACATTTTTTTTGAGGAGACCACAAAACCCTGTTTGTCATTCATTTTCGAGAGAGAATATTTTTTTGTTTAAAAAAAATAAGGGTACTTCAAATTGTCAAAAAATATATCAAAGAAGACAGCGCTCGTAAATAAACAACAAAATGCAAAGGGCACATTCAGCATACACAACATTGCTAAGACTTGAGAAAAATTTAATTTTGATAGCGTTCAATAAAACTTTTGAGGCAGCAGTCGTTCAAATGTACGCTACTGTCTCAACTGTTCAGAAACTAAAACGTCAATTTGGAATCTGTATTAATTAACTACATACACATCAATATCAGGTAGTGGAGATAAATTTGCAACATATATTAATATGCTTATAATTTGTATCTGATTTTTTTTTGAGTGCAGTGTCGAAACATAAATTTTATATTATTGAAAATTTTAATTTCGAAGTCGAATGAACTGTTTTATCGATAGTGATTTCTTACTCAATTATTGAACAAACGTCGTCGAACAAAAATACAAATTTTTGGTCAACAAAAATTTGAGAGCGGATTCATTTCACCTTAAAACAAATATTGAGCAAGTAGAGCTGTGCAATAAGTTTCGCTTCAATTACACTATGGAACATATTCTGGTTAGCAAAAGTTAGGTCGATTCTGAGTGTGAGGGGTAAAAAAAGAGGCTAAAAAAAGAGGGGTAAAAAAAGAGGTTTTTTGGTTATAACTCGTCGACTAATTGATATTTTTTCAATCTGTAAAAGCCAAATTATTGCTAGAGACTTGTGCAACAATTACAATTTTTTAAACAATTGTGAACAATTGTAATCTCGTATACAAACTACAATGTAAAGTAGACGGGGCCAATATATGCAACAAAGTATATGTTGGTACAACAAAATCAAAATTAAAAACGAGACTATCATCACACAAATCAGATCTGAAATCTAACCATGACCACAAAACAGTGCTTGCGGCCCACTGTCTTCAAAACAATCACTCACCGAATTTTGAAAGCCCAACTATACTGCAACAAGAGACGAATTACACGAGAAGGTATACATTGGAAATGCTGCACATAATAAACACACCAACAACAATACGATTGAACTACAAAACGGACACAGACAACTGCGACCACATCAACAAACATTTAATAAAACATAAACACAGTTGACGATGAAGGTGGCAAACATCATTTCGACGCGGCTATTGTTGAGGAAAATTAAAAATAATAAGGGTATTCATGCAAAGAGGCAAGAATATAATTTGGGTAATTAGTTATTTTTATCAGGCAGGTTGCATGAGCATCCCTTAAAAGTCGATTGAGCATTTGCATCATATATCAGCTGTTTGAAAGTTCAGGGTTTGCTTTCTGCAAATGAAGTATATAAATATTTTTTAATTCCCTCAATTCACAAAATTTCCATTCTTACCTCTTCCATTTTATTTAATTAGTTTTACAATTTTGACTATATCTTCTCCTGCTTCTAATTTTTTCTTTTGCTTTAGTAAAATAAATCAGCTGATTGATGTAATAAGTTTGCCTGTTCGTTTGCCCAGCTAAATCGTTGAGCAAAGATATCTGGTTTGTGCAAAAGCTTCTTCATACAAACTTTGACAGTTCATTTATAAGGACAATAAACTTATACGGTTTATACCGCTTATAAGGGTTTTGCCCAAATACAACAACCGACAGAAGGCCGAACAATTACAATATTTTTTAAAAAATTGATTTTGAAAATTTTTGTGGTGGAATATTAATTTACTTCTCATTTTTTATTTTGCATTTGACTGCATAGTTCTTGGTAATATTGTATGGGATTACTCGTTGGATGAAAAGTGCTTGCTTCCTTATTTTCCTATTAATAATAAAGAATGTGAGACTATAGACTCTCTTTCCTCACTCAATTTATGTCAAATAAATGCCGAAAAAAACGCATTAGGACGAATCTTATATCTTGTATTTATAGATAATAAATAAATAGGAAATATTATGCTGGCTGAACCTCCATTGGTAAACAATAGCATACATTATAAGGCATTGGAAATTGAGATCACATTTTTAAATTTTAGTATACTTTATTTTTTAAAGAAAAACACTAGTTCTGTTAGAAATTTTGCCAAGGCAGACTTTGCTGGCCTTGATTTGTTTTTTGAACATACTAATTGGGATTTGATACTTGAGTCATCCAAATTAAAACATTGCTACGATGCATTTAATCAAATACTTGAGGAAGCATATGACAAATTTGTACCTATGAAAAGAAAGAAGCAGGGAAACAAGCCAGTCTGGTTTAATAAGCGTTTAAGCTCTATAAAAAACAACATGAATTAAAATTAGTTTGTCAAATTCTGAACTACGTTTTGAATATTATCGTTGCAGAAAAGATTATGAGTTCCTTAAAAGTTATCTTTGTAACCAATACTTGTTTACTAAAGAAAATAATATTAAAAAAATTCGAAAGCTTTTTGGCAATTTTTAAATGGAAAACGAAATTCTTTTCGCTATCCAGCTTAAATGTCATATCAAAATCATAGTTCTAACGATTAGAAAGAAATATGCGATATGATGTCAACTTATTTTCAATCAAATTTTGAAAAACAAGTAGTAATGCTACATTATGTAATATAAAATCCATAACGAAACTAAGTGCTATACAATTAAGTGTTGATGGGGTAAGGGAACATTATCTTCGCTGGAAGAGAGCAATAATGTTTCGCCGGATAATGTTACTCCTTCACTTTTGAAAAGATGTTCTATTCATTTCGCTAAACCGTTAACAAAAATTTTTAATATGTCTCTTTCGTCAGGTGAATTCTTGACACATGGAAAATCTCCTATATAACTCCGATTCATAAATCGTGCTCAAAACATGAGGTAGGCAATTAGAGACCCTTTTCAATACTGAAATTGATACCAAAATTTTTCGAGTCTATTGTGAAGAAGAGCGTATATTGGGAAGTAAGAAATGGCATTTCAGTTGCTCAACACGGATTCGTTAGTGGTAAATCCACAATCACTAACTTGGCCCTATTAGCAAACTTTTGTCTGAATGGTATAGAGTGTGGTGGTCAAGTGAATGCCATCTACACGGACTTTTCGAAAGCATTCGATAAAGTTTAACACAATGTACTTTTGAAAAAGTTGGAATTTCTAGGAATTCATGCAAATCTTCTTAAATGGATTCGAAATTGTCTTTGTAATCGGTGCCAATATGTAAAGATTGGATCAACATTGTTCAAAAGTATATTTAACTTTTCTGGGGTTCCACAAGGGAGTCATATTGGACCTTTATTGTTCATACTATTAATAAATTACCTCCCGGATGTGTTCAAAAATTCGAAATGTCTTCTTTATGCTGATGACTTGAAGATTTTCAAAACAATCAGGACTACTCATGATTGCCTTATGCTGCAGGAAGATGTTCTGTCTTTATCTAAGTGGTGTAGAGAAAACTGTTTGCAATTGAATATATCTAAATACACTTACACTTACGATATAATGGGTAAGTCACTCTCCATCTTTCAAATTCAAAATTATTTGGGGGTTATTTTTGATTCCAAAATTTATTTTAACAATCATTTTGACTTTATTATTTGAAAAGCGAATAGATTATTGGAATTTATGAAGCAAAAGACAAAGGAGTTCTATGATCCTTATACTCTTAAAACTATTTATATGTCCCTAGTAAGGTCAACAGTGGAATATGCTTGTACTATATGGAATCCCTCATATGCTGTAAATATAAACCGTATTGAGGCAATACAGCGTAGATTTTCAAGATTTGTGTTTCTGAAAATGGGTTGGAGTGATGGAGGTTTACCATCTTATATACAAAGGTGTGTATTAATAGATCTTAAATCGCTTGAAGCCAGACGAAAATATTGCTCTGCACTTTCACCTCTTTTTCCTATATATGCTTCCTCAAGACAGTAGCATTTTTTTCTTATTCCTCGAGCATGAACAAATTATGGAAGATCTGATCCCATTTCAAAGTATTGCATAGAATTCAATTCTGTTTTCAATCAAATTTAAGTTTCCCAAACGCGAGAGGTTTTTAAAAAAGAACGTATGAATTTGCTCTAAGCAGTTGAGATTATTTTCCTTTTTATTAACTTTGAAGCATATGAAATAACTATTAAACTAAAACTAAGATACTTTTAACAAATATTGTTAAGTCTAACAGAGTTTAACTCGATAGATGAATAAATAAATAAATAAAATATCAAAATCTTTATAGATGTTCACTGTTGTGGGCGGATGACGATCAGCATACATATAATAATGATTTTGCTACAAAAGAATTTACAAAAGTAGTTTTGATAAAAGTATTTATTCATCTACATGCAGCAGTTATATTATTAGACAAGAATTATTCTTGTAACGGAAATGAGGAATAAAAAACAATCTATAAAGCCTATATAAATAGGCGTAGCGAAAACAGTTAAGAACCATTTTCTCGAGTGTGTTTCATTCTATTTTGATAATTTTTTTTTAAATGAATCAGAGCTCGAAGAGTGAGTGTACCGACTTCTTTGTACAAGATTTTTGTTTGCTAAATTTTTATGAAGAAAATTTGTTATACACATTAATTTTATCATAAGCCCATGTTACCTCTTAGGAAAACTATAGCATTTATTTTAGGACGTGTGTGACACTGAAAAAAAACTCAGTTTAAATATTTTTTTTCCTTGTTAACGCAGCAACCAATCCTTGTTATATACTCTTCTTAGATAACATTGTTTTCTTTTTTAACATTGATTAGCTAATTTTTTTTTAATGTGTATCAGGAAATGGCTGTTTACAACGTTTTAAGTCTAAACAATATATTTTAACGGTCTTATTCATAAAAATATCCTAAAATAGCTTTAAAATGTTCAATAGTAAAAAAGCTCTTTACAGATACAATACTTTTTAAAAATTTTGTTATTCATAAAAATGCTGTCTCAACTTATTTGTTAAAATAGGAACACTCGCAATTTGAAGTGGGAACAGTGTCAAGAATGGTTTGTGAATTTAATAAATTCAATAAATTTTTGTTTATTAGTCACAATTTTATCAATATTTTGACATGCAAACAATTAAACCTAGTAAGGTATATCTTCGACTTGCCCGAAGTTAAATACCCCCACGGCCGATTCTTATGGGTAGAAGAATCTTAAATTGGAGAGCTTTTTGTAAGAGATTTTGAAAGATTTTATTATTTTTGTGTCTAAAATACATACATATCAAATTGTTTTCACGCAGCTTAAATATAAGCCTTTTTATAAAGTTTTAAATTTTGGGGTTGTATGGAAGGTGGGCGTGTTAGATTGTGTATGACGCCCATTTTTCTAACATACCTCAGTTTCAACATTAAATACACAACTTATTATTTTTATTTTCAATATTTTGAAATGTTTTGTCATGTTTTTATATTTTTTTTTAAATAGTTTGAAGTATTTTTGACAATATTTGTGCTCAGATGCATAGTACAACAAGGAAGGTAGTATTAATAAGACTGAAACAGCTGTTTAGCGTAGGCATATAGTGTCAAAATGCTGTGATGAGAATTGACGGTGTTGTTTTTATTAACAAAAAAGAGGATTTTTGTGAGAAGGGGAAAACAAACTTTTTAAAAATGGCAAAATTTTTCATTTTTGTTAATTAAAATAAGTTAATTTTGCATTGTTTTAAAAAACCCCTTATAGGGGTATTCACGATTCAGAGCACTTGTCAGTGTAGTTGAGGACTTGAGCAGTTGTGCAGTAAGAATTTCGTGAACACAACGCACTTTCAAAGGAGAATTTTATTGAAGTATGCGTTATTTGTCATGATCAGCTGTTACCAAATATAAGCATATATAAACATGCCAAAAAAAAGTGTCAAAACAAAAATTATAAATTTTTTAATAAATAATGCAATTGATAAAATATATTGGAATTGGATTCAATGTAAGCACACAATGTAAAATACCAAATTTTATTATATACAAATAATCAACTTTTAGTTCCTGAAAGTGATGATGCTGTTGACGAAATTTTTGATGAACTTAACGAGGAGTTAATGGTAGTACTGGCGAATCGTCGAGGAGCTGAACTGAGTATTCCAAAGTCCATTCAGTGGCGTGATGATGTGTTGTCCAAATTAAGCAGTGATCGTTTCCGGCAAATGATGAGAGTGAATAGAGAACAATTTACTTATTTGGTTTCATTGATTTGCGATGACTGGGAGTTTAAGAAGCCCCACGCTTGCCTTCAATATTCTGTAGAGCTCCAATTGGCTGTCGTTCTGTTCTGCTTGGGCTCAGAAGGGGAAAGTGCATCTGTAAGAAAAATTGCGGCCACGTTTGGAATAGGAGATGGAGGCACATTACATAAAATTACTGCAAGAATATTTCGCGTCGTACTGAAATTACTGCCGCACCAAATTTTTTGGCCAAATGCAGCAGAAAGATCTGAAATTGTTTCTAAAACATTTAATGAGCTTCCATTCTGCATTGGTTATGTTGATGGCACTGGGGTCAAACTTTCAGATGCACCTTTAATAAATCATGAAACTTTTTTTTCACGAACTCACATTTATTCAGTGAAAGTTCAAGTAGTATGCGACTATAAACTTAAGATTCGAGATGTTGTTGTTGGAAGCCCCGGTAGCAGCCCATGATGCAAAAATATATAGAAACTCCTCATTGTTTACAAGAGCAAGCAGTTTTTATACAAATGAACAATGGATAGCTGGTGACTCTGCCTACCCATTATCAGAGAATCTAATAACACCTTATAGATCAAATTCACAACAATTGGACAGAGAAAAAAGAAAAAAGTTTAACTTGCGTCACAGTAAATATCGCGTGAGGGTGGAGCACTGCTTTGGATTACTCAAAGAAAAATTCAACAGCCTTAAGGAGCTTCGAACTCGCATCAAGGGAAGAGAAAGCCACAAGTTTTGTTGTGACTGGGTTATGGTTTGTTGTATTTTACACAACATATTGCTAACAGATAGTGAAATCGAAGTATTTGCCAGTGATTTTGTTGATGAGAGCGAAAGTGTTGAAAACAATCATGATGAAATCATCATGAATCCACAATCTGCGACCAAAAGACAAGGCCTTTACTATTTTATGTTTGAAAATGAATAAAAATATTTTATTAATAACAAATGAAAGCTTATACATATTTGTACTGGTTCAGGTTTTTTTTCAGCAACTATGTAAATGCAGGGTGTCCCAAACCTAGGGACCATGGAGAAACAAGAAAGAATTGATAAGTTCGAAATTGAAGTGAAATTAAAGAACTGCAACAATATCTACAACTAAATACTTACTTTTTTGTTTCATATATAAATATCTTTATACAGGCTGCCGCAGACCTAGGGGATAATAATGCGGGGGATGATTTTCCGTCATGATGCGAGCAAAAAATTGTATGGGTGGGGGTGGTCACAAACGTACCCCAAGGTCAGCTAGGAGGAGCAAACAAAAAACATAGGTGTCATTACGTTTTAAACCATAACTAACATGTCACTACAACAATTACCAAAAATAATAACTTTTCAAAGAAATTAAACTTTTTTATTTATTATTATGTGTGGTAATTGTTGTAGAGATATGTTAGTTATGGATTAAAACGTAATGACACCTATGTTTTTTGTTTGCTCCTCCTAGCTGACCTAGGGGTACGTTTGCGACCACCCCCACCCATACAATTTTTTGCTCGCATCATGACGGGAAATGATCCCCCGAATTATTATCCCCTAGGTCTGCGACACCCTGTATAAAGATATTTATATAAGAAACAAAAAAGTAAGTATTTAGTTGTAGATATTATTGTTGCAGTACTTTAATTTCATTTCAATTTCGTACTTTTCAATTCTTTCTTGTTTCTCCATTTCAAGTTTTCGTAACTCATACTCTTGTTTTGCTTTTTGTTCTTCGATTTCAACTTTCCTTTTTTCAATTTCTATTTTCTGCTCCTGTATTTTCAAATTTCTGTCCTGAAATTCTTTATCTATTTGTAGTTTCTTATAATCGAACTGCAGTTTATTTTCAAAAAATGCAGCTCTCTCAGTTTGCAGCGATGCAAGTTGCGAAATAGCAGACTTTGGAGCGCTATTTTTCAATTTTTCGGCAAATTGCAACCCTTTCTTTTTTGCAGTAGTTGTCGCAGTCGGTGGTGTGATGGCCTGGTTATTGGTGTGGACGGTAGTGAGATTTGAGGTGGTTCTTGTGGTTGTATTAATGTTGATGGCGCCATTGTAGATTCCGACGTTCCAGCTTGTGTGAACATTCTTTGCTTAGCAAGAGGTTCTGATGCTGGTAGGTCGAATTCCAAAGAATCATCGTCTAGCACTTCGATAATGTCTTCGAAGTACTGCGACTCAACGTAAACTGAAGATTCGTACGTCTGAAACTCGTTCATCGTTTTTTTATCGCCAAAAATGTGCTTCAATTGGTCGTAATAAGGACACAACTTCTTTATTTTTTCTAAAAAAGTAACAAACTTTAATAAAAGTGCAACTTTGGCGCTATCACAACATGAACACAGCAAGCGGATGCGCCTTAAGATATTTTATCGTAACAAACCTTTGACAGTCCTTAGTCCCTCTTCATCTTCCAACAGACCAGCGCCGGTGCTTGCTTCCCATTGAGTTGCTTTGTTGAAATATTGTTTCAAATGGCGCATTTTCCATTTAGCAAGGTCCCAAGTTGCTTGAATATTTGTTTGCTTAAGGAGGGAAGAATAAAACAGTTGCGCTGTAGGCTTCTGCCAATAAAAATTTTATTAGGATAATATGAAAAAGAAAACACACACTATTACCTCAAAGCTTCCCCTCTCTTGAATATATTCCAGCATTAATTGGCATTCTTTGTCGGTCCACTTTTTCTGTGGTTTTTCACGCGAGCGCTTGCTTTTATTTTTATTTTCCATTTTTTATTTTTAAATTTTCTATAATGTAGAATAAATAGTTTGACACTTTGTGATGTGCAATATATTTTTTTTTTACTAGGTATAAAGTACCTTGTACCCAATTATATGTTTGGCGCATATAATTAATTATAATTTCTATGCATAAATAAATAATAATTGTCCGCTTTAAATGAAATTTTTATAAACTTTTATTTATAATTACAAATAAATTGTCAAATTGAACGTTTTTCGAAATGTCGCTAAATATATTTATCAAGTAATTGGTATATGAACTCTGAAATATTGCATCACTATTTCTAAGCTGTCAAATTTTTCAAAGTACACAACTACACAACTGCTCAAGTCCTCAAGTTTAAGGCTATAGTAGAAATGTAGATGTGGAGATTTTTAACGTACGTGTATTTTGTTTTTGTAAAGTGCACAAGTCCTCAAGTCCTCAACTACACTGGCAAGTGCACTGAATCGTGAATACCCCTATAAAATAAGGTGGAAGAGTTTGAAAAAAGAAGAATTTGATTTACAAGCCCTTGTGTTGTATGCGTTGTTGGAATGCGTACAATCTTTCAAAAGTGGTTGGGGCTTGATAAAGGCAAGCGGAACTTATGAAAAATTGACAATAGAATAATATAATTTAGCGCAATGATGGGAAGACAAATCTATACAAAATTTGATTTTCTTAAAGAAAAAATTCCCTTTAGGGTTTTATTTCGGTGTACATCACTTGTTTTTGACACTCTATACCCACAGCTAGGCAGCGCAGTCAGTAATAATACTACCTTCCTTGTTGTACTATGCTCAGATGAAAGCAAAAAATTTAAAAGTGCTTTTTCAAGGATTTATTGATATTGATTAGTGTCCGACCAAACGTGAATTTTTGCCGAAGCCGAAGCCGATTCTTCGGCAATATGGAAATAATCGGCCGAAGGCCGAAGCCGAAGCCGAATAAAAAACAAATGTTTTCAAGTAAAAAAATTATAAAATTTATTCTTTGCTTTTGTTAAGGGCCGATGTTGAATGTGAACCACACCTAAACGTCAAGTTTTTTATGCATTTCATTTGGCATTTCTCAATTTCAGACTCAATTTGAACCATGGAAAGATACATAATCGAGCCAAGCGTTAAAGTTATTCAAGAAATGGCAACAGTTGATGGTCAATTTTCACCTCAGTGGAATGATAATCCACTTTCATTTCATTTCATTTGGGCGAATGATAATCTAAGAGTGATTGTCGAAAAACCAATGCACCCACAAAGAGTGACTGTTTGGTGCGGTGTATGGGCTGGCGGCATCATCGGGCCGTATTTATTCCAAAATGAGGCCGGTCAGGCAGTTACTGTGAATGTTGTTCGCTATCTTGAGATGATAACGAACTTTTTAAGGCCCGAATTAGTAGATATAAATGTGGACAATATGTGGTTTCAACAGGACGGTACCACTTGCCACACAACTAATGAAACAATGTCTCTTTTGCGCGACAAATTCAATGGCCGTGTTATCTCACGTGGTTTGATTTCATGTGATTTGACACCGTTGGACTTCTTTCTTTGAGATTATTTGAAAGAAAAGGTGTACGCCGATAAGCTAGCAACAATTCAAGAGCTAAAGAATGAGATAATTCGGCACATTAACGGCATAGAACCTCAATTATGCCTCAGCGTCATCGAAAATTTGGACCATCGGATGGAGATGTGCCGCCGAGGTCCCGGCAGCCATTTGGCCGATATTTTGTTTCATACATAATTGAACCATACCAATATTATCATAATAAAAAGAAATGACAGTAATTTTCTAAATAATTTGTGTTTTATTCAAAATCAATATCGAATTTTTCGCAAGAGTTTTTCTGCAAAATTCGGATTTTTCTGTAATCGAATTATTGACGTCAGGATAAAGTAGAAAAAAATTGAATATATTTTCAATCCAGTCGAGAAAAGCTACAGAAATGTAATACTATCTGAAATCTGGCAGAAAATTTCTAACACTAACTCATGAAAGAACATAAAAGGAGAGAAACACAACACGAACAATGAAAATGTTTCAAATGTTTATTGAATAACAAAAAACCTATAAAAAAATTGTTTTGCAAAGCAAAAACATTCGGCAAAAATAATCGGCTATTTCGGCCAAAGCAGAAGCCGAAGCCGAAAATCAAAATATCGGCCGATTATGCCGATTACCGAAGCCGAATAATCGATTGATATTCTCATTTAAGAAGCGTTTATAAGAGGTTTTTGTCATTATCGGACTTTTAATATAATAATTTTTTGTTTATTTGTCATAATTTTGTCAGTATTTTGACATTCAAATAGTCAAACACAATTTTGTTATTTATATTTTGCTTTGAAAAAATTGTGAAATTGCTCAGATGAGAGTAATAATTTTAAAATTGCTTTATCAAGGCTTTATTGAAGGTTTCGCCTTTTTAAGAGGTTTTTGTCGTTATTAGACGTTTATGAATACTGTTTTTGATATTTTTCTTGTAAAGGCTTTATAAGAGGCTCATACATTTTTATGAATACAGCCGTAAGTTTTTTTTCAACTCGAAGTTTGTTTACTGAAATTGTCAAAAAAACATAAAAAAGATTAAAAACGATTTTAAAAGATTTTAATAATATAAAGATAATTAAAAATAATTTTGCTACAGGAGTAACTTCAGGTTCCATTTTAATGCGAGAACCAAAAGTTATTTCAATTGAATGCATATTAGAATTCATGTTTCCGTTCCTCATTAGTCTGGAATCAGCCAACAACAAATGAAACAACAAAAAACAACCGATGGTCAATAAATCATAATAAATCTAATTAAACTCTATTTATTCTCAATATCATTGCGATCGCACTGATATAAAGCATAAATAAATTTAAAAATAAAAAGGTCCGAAAGGTCCGGATAAGAAAGCATTCGTTTTATTGGACGTCTACTGTATGTCAATTCTCCTATTATTTAAAAATGATATTGTTTGATTTACTGATAGTAAATGGTTTTCGCATAACTTAAAAGTAACGTAAACAAGCTCTTACGACTTTGCGATTATAATAAAATATTGTAAGATTTCAGAAAATATTCTTTTAGTTTCTGAAAATTTTAGATTCTCACTTCTTTTATCAAATATTCATGGATAGCATAGTTTTGAAATTTTTCAAATCTTTTCAAGAATATGTAATTTTTGTAGAGGTTGAAGCCTCAAATACAATAGTGCGAGTGTGCCATGCGAGATTACGTACGACTCTTGCACAAGCTGTCATATAATTTTCATGAGTAGAGTTCTTATGTAGCAATATGCAATGCTGTGCGATGCGTGAGTGCGATGCGAGTCATTTTCGAAAAATTGAAAAACCTCGCATGCGAGATGCGATAGCAAGCTGTCAAAAGTTTGTCAGCTATTTTAGGAGTGCTATTAATATTGTTATAATATTTTTTTATACTATTATAAATATTTAAATTTCAAGAGTATGCATATTTTGCATGAATGCATAAATTAACAGGAGAAAAAATCTTGCTTTTATGAAAACAAAAAAACAAAAGACTCCAAGAAAACCGACTGCAGAGTCAAAAGCACGAAAATAAGCTGTTTTCTTGAAAGTTGATGGTAAATAAAACTTATTTGGCAAAAAGTTTACTTAAAATTTAAAAGTAAACTTTGTAAAATTTATTGTCACTACAAAATTGAAGTATCTAAGACGCGTCTCATTGAACATTGTTTGCGAGAGCAGCGCGCGTAAGATTTTCTAATAAAATTGCAACGCTTTCGTGCATCGCATACTCGCATTATTGTTTTTCAGGCTTGATTTAAAAACGGAAAAAGTGAACAATTTTATTTAAAATAGATTTTTGGGGTTCTACTCACAATTTCGAGCCAAAATTTTTTTCAGTAAACACAAAATTTTTGCAAATTTCAAAATATACTTCAAATTTAACGAAATTTGTAAAGTTTTGTCACTGAACATATAATACATAGAGGACTCAAATCGCATAAAAATGTGCTTCTATCGAAATTGTGGCTCCCACTCTCATTTACGCTCCACTCGTGCATGCGTTTAAACGAACGAAATTTCGTGTTTCCATTGCCGCAGCTACCACATTGTCGTGAACTTTCAAATGAGCGTCAGCTTGTGTGTTGTTGTGGCTACCAGTATAAACCATGGTGAAATAAATGTAAGGTGTTCTCATCCCAAATATCAGAAAAAAATAGGCTGCCTTATTTTGACAATTTCTTTTGAAATCGGAGTAGGGTTGCATATTTTTGTACTTTCCTGAAACTAGTACTTTTTTGTGATGCTACTTGAATATGATACTATTATATATGTAATATTAAAACTTCAGTTACTTATTTTTGAATTAAGTAAATTTTAGCTTTTAAATTTATCTGCCATTCCATCTACAACTCCAAAATCTATCCAACCAATATTGTTTAAAAATACAACAGAATTCAATAACGTTAAAATATTTATTTCCATGTCATATTTATGAAAAATGTACATAAAGAGATACATTTTGATGGCTATTAATTGTATTTGTATTATAATTTGAAGGATTTTTTCCAGAAGTTTGATCTTTTCTATGAAGAGTGCATTCGGTTTAAGAAGAGAACCGCTTGACACTTGGTCAACATAAGCCCACGAATCAGAGCTTTCTTGACAATCTTCTAAATTGAGTTTACTTATTACATAACATGCAACGTACTTTTCATTGATCATATTCAGCGTATTCAACAGTTGGCAACTGTTAAGTTCAAACTTGATGCACATAAATATGAAGTTGCGTATAAAAATGCATTTAAAAATATAAAATTTTTTATTTTTCGGTAAAGTTTCCATTGGTATTCAATGATTGACATTTCAGCAACTTGACAACTTTTCTGACACTTCCGTAGCGATAACTTCGCTCCCCCATGTGTCGCTATCAGCCGAATGTGGCCAACGCATATAACAACGAACAGCTGTTTTTAACAGGAACTCATTTACTTGTAGATGAGAAAATCAACACTTGTCAATGCTACCTTATAAACTATTATACCATGGACCCAGGCGAGACTAGTATACATGAATATTCATTATAATTAAATTTAATTTAATTTAATTTAATTTAATTTAATTTAATTTAATTTAATTTAATTTAATTTAATTTAATTTAATTTAATTTAATTTAATTTAATTTAATTTAATTTAATTTAATTTAATTTAATTTAATTTAATTTAATTTAATTTAATTTAATTTAATTTAATTTAATTTAATTTAATTTAATTTAATTTAATTTAATTTAATTTAATTTAATTTAATTTAATTTAATTTAATTTAATTTAATTTAATTTAATTTAATTTAATTTAATTTAATTTAATTTAATTTAATTTAATTTAATTTAATTTAATTTAATTTAATTTAATTTAATTTAATTTAATTTAATTTAATTTAATTTAATTTAATTTAATTTAATTTAATTTAATTTAATTTAATTTAATTTGATTTAATTTAATTTAATTTAATTTAATTTAATTTAATTTAATTTAATTTAATTTAATTTAATTTAATTTAATTTAATTTAATTTAATTTAATTTAATTTAATTTAATTTAATTTAATTTAATTTAATTTAATTTAATTTAATTTAATTTAATTTAATTTAATTTAATTTAATTTAATTTAATTTAATTTAATTTAATTTAATTTAATTTAATTTAATTTAATTTAATTTAATTTAATTTAATTTAATTTAATTTAATTTAATTTAATTTAATTTAATTTAATTTAATTTAATTTAATTTAATTTAATTTAATTTAATTTAATTTAATTTAATTTAATTTAATTTAATTTAATTTGATTTAATTTAATTTAATTTAATTTAATTTAATTTAATTTAATTTAATTTAATTTAATTTAATTTGAAATAATTTAGTTTTATTTAATTTAATTAAATTTAATTTAAATTAATTAAAATTAATGTATGCCAATGCCTTCAATTTCGATAGAAACACATTTATACGCGATTTGAGTCTTCTAGGTATTATATGCTAAGTGGGTTTTTGTTAGTTACCAAATAATATTTTAATAGATACATAATATATTTATATCTATGGGATTATTATTTAGTTCTATAAATTGAATTCAAAGAATTAAAATATACACTCATTTGCACTTTAACAAACTTATCATAACATTAAATATTACATTAAAAAAATTATATGAATTACTTGATACTTTTAAAACATTACTCGTATCAGGTTTAGTAGTACCTGGGCGACCGAGCTCCGCTCAGATTCCTGCCGTATATTCAAATGTTTTACGGTTTTAAATGTATCGGAATTGCCACCTTTATCTTAGAAACAACATATAAGATCATATTTTTTTTTTAATTAACTTCAAATGCATTTTTATTTTATGATAACTTCGTTTTTCAACTAAACGAAATTTGTTTTGGTTTTATATTTTTTTTATATTTGGTTTAATTATTTTGATAATTTACTTATGCTGAACTTATGCCGGCCATTCCAAGCCTAAGTAAATTTTTTTTTTTCCCAAAATTAACCGCATGCTCCTTTTCCACTTACAAGAATAGAAGTTATTTTTTTATGTCGCAATTTTTTCTAAAGTTATGGAGATAGCAATTTTTGATCAAAGTAAAAATCTTGAAAATGGAGTCATTTTCAATAAATCATACCTCTGTCATTTGTTACCCCTATTTTTGTAAATGAAGTATCGTTATAAAGCAATTGAAAAGCGATTATTAATAAAAAATAAAATACTTTTGGAATTTTTTTGCTAGAGTTGCCTACTTTTTCAAAAAAAAAGTAAACTGTTCATATCTCAAAAAATGCATTTTCGGTTTTTATACCCTAAACCTGAAAGGTCAGGGTATATTAACTTTGTGCAAACGTTTGTAACGCATAGAACGAAGCGAGTCCGGTATAGAAAAGTATATATATTCTTGATCAGCGTCACCACGTGAGTCGAGCTATCCATGTCCGTCCGTCCGTCCGTCCGTCCGTCTGTGTGTTGTCCGTATACACAGGATAAGAAGAAGGAGTTGAGATAATTGGATGAAACTTGGTACACATGGTCAAATGGACCCAAGGATCTGCACTATTGAATATTTTTCGAATCCGCCCACGGACACGCCTACCTCCCGTACAACGCGAAAATTGAAAACAGCATAACTCAGCTTATAATAAGCGTACAACAATAAAATTTGGTATCTATGTGTTTTATATTAACACAAAGATGTCTCTGAAAAATGGACGTCATCCCCTCACGGACACGCCCACCTCCCATACAACCCAAAAATTGAAAACGCAATAAATAAGCTTCTGTTTAACCTACAGAGCTAAAATTTGGCACATGTGTTTGTTATAACAAAACAAAGACGGTTTTGAAAAATGGGCATCATCCGCCCACGGACACGCCTACCTCCCATACAACGCGAAAATTGAAAACTGCATAACTCAGCTCATAATAAGCCTACAACAATAAAATTTGATATGTATGTGTTTTATACAAACACAAAGATGTCTTCGAAAAATGGACGTCATCCGCTCACGGACACGCCCACCTCCCATACAACCCAAAAATTGAAAACGCAATAAATAAGCCTCTGTTTAACCTACAGAGCTAAAATTTGGCACGTATGTTTTTTATGACAAGACAAAGTGGTTTTGAAAAATGGGCATCATCCGCCCACGGACACGCCTACCTCCCATACAACGCGAAAATTGAAAACTGCATAACTCAGCTCATAATAAGCCTACAACAATAAAATTTGATATGTATGTGTTTTATACAAACACAAAGATGTCTTCGAAAAATGGACGTCATCCGCCTACGGACACGCCTTTTTCCCATACAACCCAAAAAGTTTTAAACTCAATAAATAAAGTTATGTTTGTCATAGAGAAATTCAATTTGGTATGCATGTATTTTATACCAAAACTAAGGTGTGTTCAAAAATTGGAAGTAATCCGTCCATGAACACGCCCACTTCCCATAGCGAAAGCACAATAAAGGCATTAACTGTGAGCTACAGGAATAAAACTTGGTATGTGTAAATTTTTCATCAATATTTAAATGCATATAAAATATAAGCTTCATCCGCCCTTGGAGACGCCCATTTACAATAAAAAGTTTTTGTTTTTGAAAAGTGGGTTTAGGGTATTTCATAGTCGGCCTAGACCGACTTTAGACTTTCTTTACTTGTTTTAACGTAGAATTACGTCTTACAGCGCGGTTTGTATGCAGTCGTTTTAACAAATTTTTTTAAGGTCATACCTACAGCCTATAATATTCATCGTTCAAACATAATATTTACACTAAAGTATCAGATATACCCTACGCTAAACGAATATCTAATTTTGGATTTTGTTACTTTTATATTAAAGCTTAGAAAAATAATCTAGATTTTTATATAAGAAAATCAATCATTAGCTGCTTGCATGTTGTGTCTGCTACTTTCTTTGTTTTTGTTTTTGCTTGTGTTGGTTTTGTTTTGAACGAACTGATTCGCAGCATTGGTGCTCTGCTCCACGTTAAGAGGGTGTTCTAAGTTAAGAGGGTGTTCCGATTAGATTTAACACTTATGAAAAAAACCATTGGCATTATTTTTCGTTGTATGCTATTACCCAATAGATGTCGTTTTGTATTCACTTATTATGATCTTTGCATCTAAAACAGTGGATCAGTCGGATAAGCTGTTGTCGTGAAGACGTTAAGAATCAAAGAAGCCTGGTTCGATCCTCAGCCTGGATGATAAGTATATTTTTTTTTAATTTTTTATTATTATAATCTTATTTTATTAATTATTTAATGTAACAATTGCATAGTGCAATATTTTTATTTTTTGTCACATCCTGTTGCTTGCGATAGCATGAACAAAATGTAAGCAAAATACAGCTTTTATTAGTCTTAGTTATTTTGTATTCAATTTTTAACCTAAGTTACCATAATTCAAATTGTATTCCCAATTAATTAAATTTACGTACAGCTTTGACTAAAAATATGTCTAGTATTTTTAATCGTATCAATTCTAAAAAAAAGGATTAACATATGTATTAGTTCAATGTATTGTTCAAAAATTACTCTTAGATTTTTAACCGTAAAGTTGTTGTACTATGTGGTCTGTTCACACCTTAAGATATTTACAAAATGTGAATTTGTCACTTCATCCTCCCCAGACGGCCGATCGAAAAATGTTAAAACTGTTTTGTTTTAAGACCGATTAAAAAATTCTTAGAGTAAGTTTGATCTTAATTTATTTCGAATTTTTATAAGGCATTTAAAATTTTGTAAACTTACTGCAAATAAAAAAGAAGGAACTAAAAATTTTATTCAAGCTTTTTACAGTTTTATGGTCCAAGATTCCTTTATTATATACAAAATAATTATTTGACCTAATAAGAAAAACATTTTTGCTCCAGATTTTATAACAATATCTCAAACGGTATAGAAGTTATGAACGATTAAGTGAAATGTATATCAGAAAAAAATTGAAATTACGAAAAGCATAACATTTGGCCATTATATTTTATTTTGGTGGAAACTTAATTTGTTTCTTAAAATTACAAAAAAAAGTGCACTTTTTGAGATGTGAGCAAATTAGATTTTTTTTTTCAAAACGTAGGAAACTCTAGCATAGGAAACTCTTACAAAAATATTTTCCTTTTTAAAATTTGTTTAAGATTTGATGTAAATTACTCTATTTGTAAGATTGCTTTTTATATCAAAAATTGGTACATCAACTGTACCAACAAAATTGGTACAACTGTACTAAAAACGTTTCTATAAAAAAAAATAAATGAAAAATATATCAAATTCACCAAATCACTGTTTGGTGAAGCTTAAAAAATAAAAACAAAAAAATTATTGAGCACGGCGGGATTCGAACTCACTACATTCAGATTATTGGACAGAAGCTCTACTCTCTGAGCTATCACCGCTATAAAAACATTAGCAAACTTAACATAACATATTCGGCAGAAAAATTAACTTATTTATTAAATGCGTGAAAACTCGGAAAAACAGCTTGTCCCAGAGATGAGACCTAGCTGGATCGATTTTTCAGCCCACTCTTCATCTATATTGTAAATTTCATCGAAATCGTTAGTGCCGTTTTCGAGAACGCAATTGCAAATATATATACAAATATTGCTCGTTTAATAGAATAAGATATAAGCAACTAAGGAAGTGCAACATTTAATTTCCACCCCGGGTGAACATGACACTTTTTTTTGTGCACACCATATTTTGATATAACATACTCCCATACCAAGTTTTATCTCCAAAAGTCAAATATAAACCATTTTATAGTGTTTTCATTGTTGTAAGTTGCATGGAAGGTGGGAGTGTTTGTGGGCGGATGACAGTCATTGTACACATCTTACATTTAATATAAAATACATATATGGGCTTGTCCAGAAAATGGTGAACCAGAAATTTCAAAAATGTTCAAATAAAATGTCTCCAAGGAGCAGCAACAACTGCAATTCGAAATATATCAAAGTCCGTGTATTAGGAAACTTAATAATTAAAGCGAAGATGTATTTCTTTGCGTTATTGATCAATTTTTTAAAAAATTCATAAGTATATTAATATGGAGGGTAAAATGTGTTACGTCCGACACGTGACGTTCAAACACATGCAATTCTTATCTGTTACTTTAATATTACGATTTTAAGATATTGTTGTCTTTTCTTAAAACTTATTTTATTTGTAATTATTTGCGTTTTTACACTTTCAGCGTGTGACCGATATTTGACATATCCTTGTTTTTTGTAAACAAAAAACTGTTCTCTCTCGAAAATGAATGACAACTAGGTGGTTTCCATGACTCAATAATTTATAAGGTTATCCCGATATTTGACATACCCTTATTATTTGTAAACAAAAAAATATTCTCTCTGGAAAATGAATGACAAACAGGGTTTTGTGGTCTCCTCAAAAAAATGTATGTGTCAGTGTTGTGCTGTGTTTTTTTTTTAATAAAAAAGTATGTGTTTTCAATATTTTACTGCTTAAAAAATAAACAAAATCAGTATGCATTGCTTTCATTGAATTTTTAAGGCAATAAATTCGTGAAAATATTTCAAGCTTGGACTCTGTGAAGTCCCAGAACCTTTAAAAATCATCTGATGGATGCTTCAAAACACAAAAGTAGCAGAAAATGTATTGACTAGAAATTTCAAGATATATTGTACTAAAAAATAGTATGATATTCAAGCACCTGTGGGATTTTTGTGTCATTAAAAATGCTCTCCTCTTCAAATAAGGGTATCTATCTCCATTTTCGTGAGAAGACGTCAAATATCGGGATAACCTTATAATTATTGAGTCATGGGTGGTTTCCTAAAAAAATGTATGTTTCAGTGTTTTGTTGTGTTTTTTTTTTACAAAAAATTATGTGCTTTGAAAATTTTACTGCTTTCAAAAAAAATAAGTATGCATTGACTTCATTGACTTTTTTCAGACAAAAAATTCGTGAAACTATTTCAAGCTTGGATGCTTTTCATCTGATGGATGCTTTGAAATACAAAGGTATAGCCTGTTTCAAAAGAGAAGAACATTTTCGCGCATGTTTGAGAACAAGAAAATAATTTTGAGAGCGTTCTTCATTCTGATTGGTCGACACTAAAAAAAAAATTGAATATTCTCTGAGCAGAAAAATAAATGAAAAAAAATTAATGTATATTCCTGAATTTTGTTGTTCATCGCAACTGCGCTGCGGAAGTACTGAATTTTTTTTTTCAAAATCAACCAATCAAAATTGAAAAAAAGGGAGCGTCAAACAATAATTTGTTAGCCGAAATTTCACTTCACAATTTTTTCTTGAGAAAATAATTTAGTTTTTATGTAAATTGTATTTAATTTCTCTCTCAAGATGCAGTTTGCTGCAGGCCGTCGGTGCAACACCGTACTTGTGCGATCATTTGTTCTGAATGTTTGCGCATTTAAAAATATAGAAAAATAGTAAAAAACACTCAAAAAAAGCATGAAGTTCAGCGAACAGTACAAAAAGAGCAAGAAATTATGCTCTAAAAAATTGTCTAGCTTTAAAAATAATTTCTCAGTGCGCATCGAAAAATGAAACTAAAAAATGTTCTTCTCTTTTGAAACGGGCTATAGTAAAAAATCTATTGACTCAAAATTCTCAACATATATTGTACTAAGAAATAGTAAGATATTCAAGCAGCTGTGGGACTTTTGTGTCTTTCAATATGCTCTCCTCTTCAAATAAGGGTATCTATCTCCATTTTCGTGAGAAGACGTCAAATATCGGGATAACCTTTAAATTATTGAATCATGGTTCGGGCCATGACTCAATAATTTATAAGGTTATCCCGATATTTGACATACCCTTATTTTTTGTAAACAAAAAAATATTCTCTCTCGAAAATTAATGACAAACAGGGTTTTGTGGTCTCCTCAAAAAAATTTATGGTTCAGTTCATGATAGAATAATAAGGTAGGCTCTTATTAATATGGCTGCTCAAATGTCTATTTTAACACAAACAATGCTGTGAGTGCTATACATGTCAAACAAAAAGGCAACAACAACAATTAGAACAACTCGAATTCGAACAGCTGATTTTGACATCTAGCTCACTTCCTCTCCAATATGCGCCTACCTTGTTATTCTATCATGGTTCAGTGTTGTGTTGTGTTTTTTTTTTAATAAAAAAGTATGTGTTTTCAATATTCTACTGCTTTAAAAAAACAAAATAAGTATGCATTGCTTTCAATGAATTTTTTAAGACAATAAATTCGTGAAAATATTTCAAGCTTGGACTCTATGAAGTCGCAAAACTTTTAAAAACTCCAAACTGAGTTTCTTTTTTCTGTGTCTAGTCTTTCTGTTACTACTATTTCCAAAGCGATTCAATTTAAATAATGTGCCTAATATGGGCGGATCTACACCTCTTGTACAATGGCTGTTCTAGCTTTTCAAAAGCAGGACACCATCAAATAGTAACTCCATTCAGAGTTAAAATATTCTGTGACTTTTACTTCCATATATATTCTGTATCGAAAATTTGGATTTTTTTTCGCGGATCCACGCCCCGTTTTCCAATAGTTTTAACCAGGGTTTAAATTGCTGTAGTCAAATTAGTAAGAGCATCAAAATATTGCTGTTGCTGTGCTCTCGCATTTGCAAATTTTTAAAGTTTCTCTTTTGCATTTGCTGCATGCTATGAAACAACGAGCAGTTACAGCGGCAGCCAGCGATCGCATTTTACAGCCGTTTCTCATTTGCTGCTTTATTTCTTTTACATTCACGAAGCAACAGCAGCACCGAACGAAATAATTTTGTAGCCGTCTCGTCGCTGCTGCTGTCTCTTTATAGCATTATCAAGCATTGGCAGCAGCAATAGTAAGAAATGTTTGCATGCGGTGCTGCTATGCTATTTTCAGCATTTGACTGCTGCTGTTTGCAGTTGCTGCTGCTTTCTGTTTGCGGTATTTCTGCGCTATATACAGCAATCAGTAGCTGCTGCTTGTGGTCGCTGCTGCGTTTGTTTGTTTTTTAATCAGAAGCGGCAGTGAGTGTTCAGATTTTGAAGTCTTTATGCGTCATTTAAGCTCGTGTTATTTTAAAGGATACCGTTCTCGTTAATTAATTAATTAATTGATTAAAATATTAATTGCAATTGATTTAATTGCAATTAATATCAATTGCAATTAATGGCAATTGATTTCATTGCAATTAATATCAATTGCATTCAATCATTAATTGTACACTGCAATTAATTTATTAAGACTCTCAAGTCAAAATGAACTGAGTGTAGATGTTACAAACGTTTACACAAAGTTAACATATCCTAACCTTACAGGTTAGGGTGTAACAAACAAACATACAAAAGTATAACAAACAAAAGCAGCAGCCGGTTTGAAACCGGTTTTCTTAGGCAAAGGAAGTGAAGCAAGCAGCGGATACAAGCGAAGTCGTCATATTTATGCATACAGCTCGCAAAATTTACCACACTAATGCAATCAAACACAGCTCATCGGGTGGACAAATTAATTGCTATTTTTAATTGTTTGTACCTTTAATTTAAAAAAGTTAATTGCCTACGATTAAATTGTATTTTGCAATTACTTCAGGTTAGTCTTAATAAATTAATTGCAGTGTACAATTAATGATTGAATGCAATTGATATTAATTGCAATTTACACAATTGCAATTAATTGCAATTGATGTTAATTGCAATTAAATCAATTGCAATTAATATTTTAATCAATTAATTAATTAATTAACGAGAACGGTATCCTTTAAAATAACACGAGCTTAACAAATGACGCATAAAGACTTCAAAATCCGAACACTCACTGCCGCTTCTGATTAAAAAACAAACAAACGCAGCAGCGACCACAAGCAGCAGCTACTGATTGCTGTATATAGCGCAGAAATACCGCAAACAGAAAGCAGCAGCAACTGCAAACAGCAGCAGTCAAATGCTGAAAATAGCATAGCAGCACCGCATGCAAACATTTCTTACTATTGCTGCTGCCAATGCTTGATAATGCCATAAACAAACAGCAGCAGCGAGGAGACGGCTGCAAAGTTATTTTGTTCGATGCTGCTGTTGCTTCGTGAATGTAACAGAAATAAAGCAGCAAAGGAGAAACGGCTGTAAAATGCGATCGCTGGCTGCCGCTGTGACTGTTTGTTTTTTCATAGTCTGAAGCAAATGAAAAATAGAGACTACGAAAATTTTGCTGCATTTTTAATCCCTGGTTTTAACAATAAAATACCTAGCCAATAATTTACTTCACACTGAGTTTCATTGTTATACGACATTTAGATCCAAATTTATTCGATATCAAAAACTTTAATTGCATCGGTGGTGCCACGCCCCTTTTACAAAAGTTTCTCAAATTTGCCAGTCGAAAGGCACGACTAAATAGTAACTTCGTACTGAGTTTCATTGATGTGTGACTTATAGGTCGAAAGTAAAACCGAAAACTTGTGATCTTGCTCCCACGCCCCTCGCAGGTAGGAGGATGAAAAATACTTTACGACCTATTCTCACACCTACCAAAAAAATTTCATTAAAATCCGTCCAGCCGTTCCGGAGGAGTTTAAACACTCACACCGTCACACGATATTTTTATATTAAAAGATTTTATCCGGAAATTAAAAAAAAAAATGCTTTTAGACAAACAAAATTTGTCGAACATGTCGTTATACTCTTCAACGTTATCACGTCTATTTGCACGTGTCCTTTATATATTTTAGTTCAAACTCAAGTTTATTCTATCCATTATTGTGAGTAATAATATAAAATTACACAGTGCAACACCAAAAAAAATAACCATATACGGACACCACTACGTGATAAAAGACTAAAAAAAAAGACCCGTGTCTCCCAATTTTCCCCAAAGTCATGCACTTTTTGTTTTATGGGCCACGCCTACCTCCACCTCCCATACAACACAAATAATGAAAACTCTATAAAGAGGCTAATATCAAAGTTACAAAACTGAAACTCGGTATTTGTGTGTTCTATGTCATAACTTAAGTGTGTTAGAAAAATGGCCGTTATCCACCCACTTACACGCCCACCTCCCATACAACCCCAAAATTTAAAACTCTATAAAGAGACTTATATTAAAGTAGCAAAACTGAAACTCGGTATTTGTGTGTTCTATGTCAAAACTTAGGTGTGTTAGAAAAATGGGTGTTATCCACCCACTAACACTCCCACCTCCCATACAACCCCAAAATTGAAAACTCTATAAAGAGGCTAATATCAAAGTTACAAAACTGAAACTCGGTATTTGTGTGTTCTATGTCAAAACTTAGGTGTGTTAGAAAAATGGGCGTTATCCACCCACTAACACTCCCACCTCCCATACAACCCAAAAATTGAAAACTCTATAAAGAGACTAATATTAAAGTTACAAAACTAAAAGTCGGTATTTGTATATTCTATGTCAAAACTAAGGTGTGTTAGAAAAATGGGCGTCATCCACCCACTAACACACCCACCTCCCATATAACCCCAAAATTTAAAATTTTATAAAAAGTCTTATATTTATGCTTCAGGAAAACAATTTGATATGTTTGTATTTTAGACACACAAAAATAACAAAATCTTCTAAAATCTCAAACAAAAAGCTCTCTAATTTAAGATTATTTAACCCTTAAGAATCAGTCGTGGGGGTATTTTAACTTCGGCCAAGTCGAAGATATACCTTACTAGTTTTTTAATATTTTTGTAATAGATAGCATAGTAACTCAATGTTGAAGTAAATAAAAAACAAATGAAATTAAAAAACGGTGTTAAGAATCATCTCTAGGAAGTTTATATGTTTTAGAAATTTGTTTATTGAGATCTTAGGTACATTTTTGTAGTTGATTGTTTCCTTGAATTTTGAACGGTTTGCTACCTATGGACCTGAACACGGGAAAAAAGGTAAAAACAATCGAAATTTTTTAAGTTTTTTGCGATTTTGACCTGGAAGGTGAAGTTTTTTGGATTTTTTATGTTGGCAATTTTTGTTCCTTATGACAAGAGCTACAACTTTGCCTCTGAGAGTAAATCGAAATTCTGAACGGTTTACAAGATATGAGCCTGAGAAAATGATCACATTTTTACGAAAATGATACCGAGGCCCCAAATCTTTGGGGGCCCATAAAACAAAAAGTGCATGACTTTGGGGAAAATTGGGAGACACGGGTCTTTTTTTTTTTAGTCTTTTATCACGTAGTGGTGTCCGTATATGGTTATTTTTTTTGGTGTTGCACTGTGTAATCTTAAATTAGAGAGCTTTTTGTATGAGATTTTAGAAAATTTTGTTAGTTTTATGTGTCTAAAATACAAACATATCAAATTGTTTTTCTGAAGCATAAATATAAGCCTTTTTATAAAATATTAAATTTTGGGGTTGTATAGGAGGTGGGCGTGTTAGTGGGTGGATGACGCCCATTTTTCTAACACACCTAAGTTTTGACATAGAACACACAAATACCGAGTTTCAGTTTTGTAACTTTAATATTAGTCTCTTTATAGAGTTTTCAATTTTGGGGTTGTATGGGAGGTGGGAGTGTTAGTGGGTGGATAACACCCATTTTTCTAACACACCTCAGTTTTGACATAGAACACACAAATACCGAGTTTCAGTTTTGTTACTTTAATATTAGTCTCTTTATAGAGTTTTAAATTTTGGGGTTGTATGGGAGGTGGGCGTGTAAGTGGGTGGATAACGTCCATTTTTCTAACACACTTAAGTTTTGACATAGAACACACAAATACCGAGTTTCAGTTTTGTAACTTTGATATTAGTCTCTTTATAGAGTTTTCAATTTTGGGGTTGTATGGGAGGTGGGAGTGTTAGTGGGTGGATAACACCCATTTTTCTAACACACCTTAGTTTTGACATAGAACACACAAATACCGAGTTTCAGTTTTGTTACTTTAATATTAGTCTCTTTATAGAGTTTTAAATTTTGGGGTTGTATGGGAGGTGGGAGTGTTAGTGGGTGGATAACACCCATTTTTCTAACACACCTAAGTTTTGACATAGAACACACAAATACCGAGTTTCAGTTTTGTTACTTTAATATTAGTCTCTTTATAGAGTTTTAAATTTTGGGGTTGTATGGGAGGTGGGCGTGTAAGTGGGTGGATAACGCCCATTTTTCTAACACACTTAAGTTTTGACATAGAACACACAAATACCGAGTTTCAGTTTTGTAACTTTGATATTAGCCTCTTTATAGAGTTTTCAATTTTGGGGTTGTATGGGAGGTGGGAGTGTTAGTGGGTGGATAACACCCATTTTTCTAACACACCTAAGTTTTGACATAGAACACACAAATACCGAGTTTCAGTTTTGTTACTTTAATATTAGTCTCTTTATAGAGTTTTAAATTTTGGGGTTGTATGGGAGGTGGGCGTGTAAGTGGGTGGATAACGCCCATTTTTCTAACACACTTAAGTTTTGACATATAACACAAATACCGAGTTTCAGTTTTGTAACTTTGATATTAACCTCTTTATAGAGTTTTCAATTTTGGGGTTGTATGGGAGGTGGGAGTGTTAGTGGGTGGATAACACCCATTTTTCTAACACACCTAAGTTTTGACATAGAACACACAAATACCGAGTTTCAGTTTTGTTACTTTAATATTAGTCTCTTTATAGAGTTTTAAATTTTGGGGTTGTATGGGAGGTGGGCGTGTAAGTGGGTGGATAACGCCCATTTTTCTAACACACTTAAGTTTTGACATAGAACACACAAATACCGAGTTTCAGTTTTGTAACTTTGATATTAGCCTCTTTATAGAGTTTTCATTATTTGTGTTGTATGGGAGGTGGAGGTAGGCGTGGCCCATAAAACAAAAAGTGCATGACTATGGGGAAAATTGGGAGACACGGGTCTTTTTTTTTAGTCTTTTATCACGTAGTGGTGTCCGTATATGGTTATTTTGCCGTGACTTAAAAAATTACACACAGTATAATAATAATTAATTATTAATTATTATTAATTATATTAATTTTTATAATAAAAAAATAATTATTAAGTCTTCTCAGCTCTTCTTCCGATAAGTAGTTAACCGAAACTACCGGTTACTATCTTAATCAGAACATAACCGACAGATAGTTCTTAACCGAACATTGAGAAAAAGCTCTTTATTAATCGCTGGTTAAAGTGCCGATTAGTGCTTAACCGGCATTGAAAACGGCTCTTTTTTATGAAGCGTGTTTTGAAAATAATTATTTTTAAAATATTGCCTTAAAAAACACCGCGAAATAAAAAATGATTGCTTGTTTTTAAAAAGGCAATATTTTTGCCTATCTAAATATGCATATAACTTCTAATATAATCTATAATAAAAAATTGTTAATATATCTATTTATTTTATTTTAACTTTTATACTCAATAACTTGAAAAGCAAACAATCGCAACTTTCCGCATATTTAGAGTGAACTGGTTCCTCAACTGAATATATACCCTTTTCGTCATAAGCCTGTTAGAACTGTAATAGCCTTCTACTAAATTGTATCCCCTACTGCTTGGATGTTGAATAAATATGCATTCATAAGAACAAAAATTAAAAGTTAAAAATTAAAAATTAAGCTCATAGTTGTAAGTTTAAATTTAAGATGTAACGGATATCTGGTTACTATCCGGTATGTCGGATATCCGGCCGGATACTGTACTATCCGACCGGATAAACGGTATTGCGTTATTATCCGGTATCCGGCAGGCCAGATAGTTTTTAAAAGCATGTATTTTAATAATGATAAAAATTTTACAATGAATTGATCAATTTCATTGTTTGAAAAGTATCTCAAAATAATTAATAGAGGCATTCTTTATTCATGAATTCATTATACCCTAAACCTGAAAGGTCAGGGTATATTAACTTTGTGCAAACGTTTGTAACGCATAGAACGAAGCGAGTCCGGTATAGAAAAGTATATATATTCTTGATCAGCGTCACCACGTGAGTCGAGCTATCCATGTCCGTCCGTCCGTCCGTCTGTCCGTCTGTGTGTTGTCCGTATACACAGGATAAGAAGAAGGAGTTGAGATAATTGGATGAAACTTGGTACACATGGTCACATGAACCCAAGGATCTGCACTATTGAATATTTTTGGAATCCGCCCACGGACACGCCTACCTCCCATACAACGCGAAAGTTGAAAACTGCATAACTCAGCTCATAATAAGCCTACAACAATAAAATTTGGTATGTATGTGTTTTATATCAACACAAAGATGTCTTTGAAAAATGGACGTGATCCGCTTACGGACACGCCCACCTCCCATACAACCCAAAAATTGAAAACGCAATAAATAATTAACCTACAGAGCTAAAATTTGGCACATATATTTTTTGTAACAAAACAAAGATGGTTTTGAAAAGTGGACATCATCCGCCCACGGACACGCCTACCTCCCATACAACGCGAAAATTGAAAACTGCA
This sequence comes from Tetanocera ferruginea, assembly GCA_958299015.1. Classification (NCBI taxonomy): domain Eukaryota; kingdom Metazoa; phylum Arthropoda; class Insecta; order Diptera; family Sciomyzidae; genus Tetanocera; species Tetanocera ferruginea. The sequence continues at coordinate 100,576,961 of OY282641.1, read as the reverse complement.
TAACTCAGCTCATAAAAAGCCTACAACAATAAAATTTGATATGTATGTGTTTTATGCACACACAAAGATGTCTTCGAAAAATGGACGTCATCCGCTCACGGACACGCCCACCTCCCATACAACCCAAAAATTGAAAACGCAATCAATAAGCCTCTGTTTAACCTACAAAGCTAAAATTTGGCACGTATGTTTTTTATGACAAGACAAAGATGGTTTTGAAAAATGGACGTCATCCGCCTACGGACACGCCTTTTTCCCATACAACCCAAAAAGTTGTAAACTCAATAAATAAGGTTATGTTTGTCATAGAGAAATTAAATTTGGTATGACAATAAAGGCGTTAACTGTGAGCTACAGGAATAAAACTTGGTATGTGTAAATTTTTCATCAACATTTAAATGCATATAAAATATAGGCTTCATCCGCCCTTGGAGACGCCCATTTACAATAAAAATTTTTTGTTTTTGAAAAGTGGGTATAGTCGGCCTAGACAGACTTTAGACTTTCTTTACTTGTTTTTTAATTAAAAATAGTTACAAAAACGCATCAAATAGCAAAAATAATAATAAAAGAAAAAATCAATGATATTAATAAAGTTGTGCGTTGTTTTTTGTTTTAATTTTTCAAACTATCGAACTGTTAACCGCAACACGTTGAGTGAATGCAGCAGAAAAATATAGTGATCAGTAAATCAGACTCCGCTCTATAACATGTTGAGTTGATCAGATACTTTGGCGTTCAGCATGTTTAAATTTTTTGCGTTAAGCAGGTACACACTACACGGTTGCAAGACAGTTGTTCCTGCTGAATGCACCCAATGATCATTAGTAGAGGATTTGGAACAGATTTCTTCGTATAATGGCCAAATTTTAAATAAATTCCAAAATCTAAGTAAGCCATTTCAAAATAAATAATTTCTTCGATATTTCGCTATTAGTATTTCTTGTAGAAACTATTTTTTTGCACATTAAATTGGCTTGAGCCAATGGTTTCCATAACATTCAATTTTAAATTGATGATATTGGTCGTGGCTTTGATTAAGTTAATGCTGAGAAGGTGCGAAAAAGCTGTGGTAGCTAAACTACAGTTTTATTGCTTATTAAAATGCCATATGAATATGAGCTTCTTTATTATTGTGCTTTGATTGTAGCCTGTCGAATTAAAAATATTTTTAGTTTGCTAACAACGAGCCAATAAACCCACTATACGGCTTCCCAATATTCGGCCATCCAGCTTAGAATTCCACCGGATATCCGGCCAAACCACTATCCGTTGCATCACTAGTTTAAATAGAATCAAGTCAACTACGCACTCCAATACCTGCTCTTATAATGGCAAATCAACTGAACGCTTTTATTTATATAACATTTTATGAATTAAACGAAATTTTCCTTACCTGTGTTTTGAGAAGTTTATAAAGATCAGTCTCCATTAAGCACTGTACAATGTATACATCTCTCATTTGCTCTATGCTGTCTACTCTCAGTATATCTCTGATATCAATGATCTTAAACACAATAAATTAAAAAACCAAACAAATCATAATTTAGAAATACCTACATTTTCATGCCTAAAACGTGTAAGGATCTTAATTTCTCGCAAGGTGCGTTGGCAATAAGTTTGATGTTCGAATGGCGATATTTTCTTGATTGCCACCTTGGTGTTTGTCAAGGTATCCAGGGCGGATCTTGTTGATTTGAAAAGTAAGTCATTATTTTTAATCCTATTTTTTTATGATATACTTACACAACCATTCCGTATGCTCCTTCTCCAATATACGTCAGGTCTTTGTATCGTGGACCAACTTCGAAGAGCTGCCCACGAATAACTTCTGCATTTGGATTAGCAGGTACATTTCCACTATTAACAGAGCTAGCCACTAAGCAAGAAGAAGCTGCGTTGACATGCGAGCCGTTGTTTTGATGGGAACTGTTTGCCGTGCTAGCCTCGGCCATTTTCTAATCACTCGTCCAGCACGGACTGATCACAAAAACGATAGATAAGGTAACCGCGAATAAACCCTACTCACTAAATAAAAAATATTCTCAGATTAAAACTAGCACTAATTACAGAATCCTTAAATTTGTCACCTCAAACACCAGCAGGTTACAGTAAAATTACGAACTTTTAGCTCAATATTTGATGTTCAACAAATGAATCAGTTAATGAATAACACACACTTTACACAACAGGACACTGCTCAATAGATACAATGCCAATTATATAAATAGCTAAATATACGATTACTTCTAGAATTTCACGAATATTGGAATAGAATCCCAAGGAATTTCTTGACAAGTTTTATTAAGAACAAAATTGCGAAAATTCCTTATGCAAAATACTTTATCGATATTGTTTGTATTGCTTTCGCACGGGTGTAGCTTCTGTCTTGGTTTCTCTTTTTAATCAATTCGTCTCCTTGCTTATTCCTTTCTTAAAATCATACCGTCATAGATGCCATATCGTGTGATAAATCACTTCTCGTGATATTTTAAGCGCTGTGTGTCAATAAGTGATTTTTTTATATGGAGATTGATTTTTCAATTGAAAGTGATTTATTTATCACACACATTATTTTTGAAGAAAGCGTTCAAGTATATAGGAAAACACGTATATAAACGACAGAACCCAAGAATACAATTGAAATTTGCTCACGCAGGTATAAAGTTTAAACTTTTAAAAAGTTAATATTAATTACATATTACAAAATAAGACAATTTAAATTAGTTCCACCGAAATATATTATTGAATTATCAAAAAGTTCCATATCTTCTTAATTTTAATATAGTAAAAATTTTTGACAATAAACTTTTACTAATATTACCAAATAACATAAAACATCTCATTATTTTTTAAAATTGTATGGCATTATATGCTCTTTTATGCTGTAAAATTAGAATTGCTTCTTAGAGGGGTTTTATACAATGAAACTAGTCGCATGAGACTGTTAAAAGTGAGGGTGCGGAGTAGAAAACGAAAGTGAATGAAAAAAGTCTCTCGGGCTGCGATTTCATGAAACTTTTTGACGTTATTCTTTTATATTTTCTTTTATTTTCGTCGTTGATTGAATTTTCATAGCAAAGTCTCTGCAACTCAGTTTCATCATGTAATTTGACGATGAAACTTTAAAAGAGAATTTCAGAAAGTTTCATGCGACTAGTTTCACTGTATAAATCCCCTCTTAGCGATTTTCAGTTTTTGTGTTATTTTTGCGTGATTTTCTGTTCTGAGTGTGATTTGGCAAGATTTTATTTCTATGTGTGTGATATTTTTACTTAAAGTGTTACCCGAGTGATGTTACTATAGAGGTTGGTTAAATTTAAAGGGCCAATGTTGACTTTGAATAAAACACAAATTATTTAGGGAATTCACAGTTTGCTTCTATAGTTAAAACCTGGCAACTTTAAATTTGCTAAATTGCAAAACTAGTTTTAAAAAATTTTAAATTTGTTCAAAAACATGCCTCGAATGAACGGAAACGAAGAATTATGGAAAAATGTACTTACTTCTTCGACGATCCATTCTTCTTCCATTTTTTTGCAACAAAATTAAATCAGCTGACTAGTGATACCACATTAACACAAAAGAAAGACATGAGCAGAAGTGAGATAACTTTAGCAACAAGTGGTATCTCAAGTTTGTACGTAAAACAAAAACAATCAAAGTTAACACGTGCTAAAATGTTCTAAAGTTAATAGACGGCAAAGTTAACAGAGCAGATAATACAGAACTGTGAGCACCCTAATTAATTAATTATGATAAGATTGGTATGGTTCAATTATGCATGGAATAAAATATCGCTGGGGCATAATTGAGGTTCTATGCTGTAAATGTGCCGAATTATCTCATCCTTTAGCTCTTGAATTCTTGCTGGCTTATCGACGTACACCTTTTCTTTCAAATAACTTTTTTTAACTCTTTTCTTTTCTTTCCAATAATAATTTTTGCACGATTTTTCCGATTGTACGTACATATGAACGATTAAATTGACCGAAAAAATCACGAAGTGCACGATATGCATTTTGATTTGGACGCCCATTTTCATAATAAGCCTGAGTAGCTTTAATGCGTTGCTCGATTGTTTACTTTTCCATGGTTCAAATAAACTTAGTCTAAAATTGAGACATGTCAAATGAACTGCAGAAAAAACTTGACGTTTAGGTGTGGTTCACATTCAACATCGCTCTCAAAATTTAACCACCCTTTATATGGTGCGTGATTTAGTGGTTTGGTCTGAGAATTTTTGTAGGTATCTATGCATATAGTGTTGAGGATTTGATAACCGAAGAAATTGTCATTGGAAAGACCCCTTTTACATTGATCAAGACTTGAAAGCAAGTTAATTTGACGTTTTCTTTTGAACTTGACGAAACTTTTTACATTGTTCAAGACTTGAATTCAAGTTTGTTTCTTCTTTGTTTGCTTTCTACGAAATAAAAATAGCAAATAAAAGCAAATAAAAAATTGTTGTGGCTTAAAAACAACAAATAATGAATTGTTAAACATAAAATAATAACAATACCAAAACAAAAAATGCTCTGCATAAATGAAATATCATAAATTTATAGCAAACGGACGTTGATATGCGAAAAATAAAATAAAGAGCACAGCCAACAACGCGAAAATAACATAAGGAACACGAAAAAATTGACGGTACAGCTTCAATGTTCTTTTTCCATTCCGTCGCTTCCGATGTGCGGCGAATTTTCAACAAGCTCACAGACTTCATTTCAAGTCTTGTTCAATGAAAATGTGTCATACATTCCTGCTCAGAGCAGCACTATATAGCAGTATGAATACTCCTATTTCTTATATACACTCCCTTTTAGTTAATTTAAGTTATAATATATATATGTATATATATATATACATATCTATATATTATATTAAATAGAAGTTAATATAACCAAATAAAGCTCAAAGGGCTTTATTTAAGAACATTTCAAAATAAATATCTTTGATTAAAGTATCAAGTTTTTTTGGAAATAAAAAACCGATGCCAAGCATTACATAGTTTTCTGATCAAGAGTTTGTGTTGCGTAAAAAATATAGTAACAAAACAGTGTTTTCAACAGAACATTAATTGTGCATATGAAAATTATTGTACGAACAAAGTTGTGAATGTTTATAATCTCATATATGGAGTTACGTAAAAAAAGTTCTCGGCGATTTTAACTCGAAGGTCGGAAAAGAAGGCATCTTTGACTCCACTGTCGGTCAGTTCAGTCTCCACGAGACCACTTCGAATAACGGTCTAAGACTGATCGACTTCGCCGCGGCGCGAAACATGGTAGTTAGTAGCACCAGATTCCAACACCTCGATATCCAAAAGGCAACCTGGCTGTCCCCGGATCAAAAAACGCGAAACCAAATTGATCATGTTGTGATCGACGGAAGGCACGCTTCAAGTGTACTGGATGTGCGCACATTTCGGGGGGGTCAATACTGACTCCGACCATTATCTTGTTGCAGCCAAGATCCGCATGCGATTGTGCAATGCAAAGAATGTACGCACAGGTGTGCAACGAAAGCTTGATGCCGATAAGCTACTATCACAACGGCCCGCCGAGGCCTACTCCGCTCAACTCTCGGTTAAGCTCAACCAACCTTACTCTTTTCTCGATGACGCTGGCGGACTTTGGGCGCATATATCCCACTCCATGCGCACTGCTGCTGAAGAAGTCATTGGTTTTCGGCGCCCGCAACCTCGCAACCAATGGTATGACCAGGAGTGTCAAGACGCGACAGCAGCAAAATACGCCGCATATAAAAAGACGCTGTAGTCAGCTGCAACGCGAGCCATGCACGAAAACTATCGCGATAAGGGGAAGGAAGAGAGATGCCTTTTCAGACGTAAAAAAGAGAGCACGAAAAGCGTGAGCGAGAAAGAATTGAGGTGTACCAGGGCAAGAAGGATGCTCGAAAATTCTACCAGCAGGTTAAGCGTCTAACCCAAGGTTTCAAGCCCGGAGCATCCACTTGTAGAGATGAGATACGCAGTGGGATACCAGTGAGATACTGGTTACAGATACGCAGTGCGCATTGAAATTATGGAGACAGCATTTTTCCAATCTGCTTGCAGGCGACGATACCAACACTTCCACCCTTGGAGAATGCAGTCTGACACCACCAATCGACGAAGATGGAGTGGAAATTCCACCACCTAGCCATGACGAGGTTGAAGTTGCTATACAGCGACTCAAAAACAACAAAGCCGCAGGCGCTGACGGCCTGGCTGCTGAATTGTTAAAAACCGGCGGCGGTGAATTGATAAGGTGCATGCATCAACTCATCAGCAAAATATGGCTAGCGGAAAGTATGCCCGACGATTGGAATCTCAGTGTGCTTTGTCCTATTCTTAAGAAAGGAGACCCGACAATCTGCGCCAACTACCGAGGCATCAGTCTTATTTCCATCGCATACAAGGTTCTTTCGAGCGTATTGTGTGAAAGATTGAAGCCGCATACCAAAACAATGATTGAACCTTATCAGTGTGACTTTCGTCCTGGCAAGTCAACCATAGACCAGATTTTTACACTACACACAGATTTTAACCAAATCCTGGAGAAAACCCACGAAAACCAAATCGACACCCATCATCTCTTTGTTGATTACAAAGCTGCGTTCGATAGCCCGATTCGGGATTGCCTATACGCAACAATGTCTGAGTTCGGTATACCTGCAAAGTTGATAAGGCTCTGCAAGATGACGTTGAGCAATACATGCAGCTCCGTCAAGGTTCGTCACCGAACGAGGTTTCAGACAAGGTGACCCGCTATCATGCGAATTTCATCATGGAGGGGATCCTACGAAAGGCAGGTGTACATCGAAAAGGTACCATTTTCTACAAAGGTGTCCAGCTCCTTGCGTATGCTGATGATATCGATATTATCGGCAGAACCAAGAGAGATGTAACCGCTGCTTTCGCCGCTATCGAAAAGGAAAAGTGGGTTTGACGGTGAACGAGGGCAAAACAAAGTATTTGCTGTCTGCAAATAGGGAAGTGCGGCGTCTAGGCTCCATGTCACAGCAGGCAAATATAACTTTGAAGTTGTCAAGGAGTTTACATACCTTGGCACCGCCGTAAACAGCAACAACAATGTCAGCCTGGAGATAAAGCGAAGAACAACAATTGCTAATAGGTGCTACTACGGGCTAAGTAAGCAATTAGGTTCCAGAGCCCGCTCTCGATCGACAAAACTAACACTCTACAAGACGCTCATTATACCTGTGCTTCTCTATGGCGCTGAGGCATGGGTGGTATCGCAAAACAGATGCAGCCACTCTGGGGGTGTTCGAGAGGAAAGTTCTTCGCAAAATCTTTGGTCCAGTTCGAGTTGGCAACGACTATCGCATTCGGATGAACCACAAACTGTACGAGCTCTACGACGACATTGACTTAGTCCAGCGTATAACAATTCAGCGACTACGTTGGCTGGGTAATGTCTTTCGTATGGAAGGAGAAGCTCCAGCGAAAAAGGTGTTTGAGGCGAAAGCCGAGGGTCGACGACAGAGAGGAAGACCATGCCTCCAATGGATTGACCAGGCCGAGGAAGCCCTTACCGCGCTTGGTGAAAGAGATTGGAGACGGCGCGCGCGAAGCAGAGACGCCTGGCGAGAGCTGATGAAGTCGGCCGTAACCCGTCAACGGGTTGTCATGGCCACTTAAGTAAGTAATGGAGTTGCTTTGATACTTGACACACTCTCCCGAAAGTATTGTTAAACTTTTACAATTACATGCTTGTTTTAGGCCAATTTTAAATTTCATTAACTATTAGTTAAAGAGGTTTATGGCCAGTACTTTCCAATTGCAATTTTTTAAATATATAAAAATAAAATTTTTTGCCCGACGTTTCGTCAATTATATGTTTACATCTTCAGGGGTATATATTTTTTTCTAAAACACAATAAATAAAATATTCACAAACAATTGGTGTAAGGCCTGTTTTAACATATTTTTATAAACCTTCTTTTACTTTCTGTCTTTTCTGACTTTTTATTAGTTAAGGGCTACTGTGTAATTGTTATTAAGTGGGGACATGACATTGGCCGTTTTTTATAATTTCGATATTTAATAATTTTGTATTTTAGTAAATATTTCATGGAAAAATTTTTACGGTTTCAAAAGTTACAGCCGGATTAGTGAGAGCGCATTTTTTAATTTTCGCCTTTTTTTCTTTGTTCTTTGTTTTTTCATGTTTTCGTACTGGTTGCGGCACTAGCGGGTTCATTTTTTGATGAATTTTTTTTTTTTTTTTAAACTTGATTCGCTATCGTATGACACGAGCTTTTTTAAAATTTTTTTTCGATTTTTTATGAATTTTTTTAAAAAAAAACCTCGGTCATACGGTAACCAATTTTGTTATGATTTAAAAAAGTAATTTTTTTTCCACACCAGACAATTTTTGCGACTCCCAGCGCTGCAACACGAGGCCCCGTTTTTTTCTCTGCCGCCAATTTGGAGCTCTATAAAACCATGTTGGAGTGAAAAATATTTTTTTTTTTGATTTTTTTTTTCTTATAATTTGTTCAAATCTCTACAAAAATAAAAAAATTTTGGAAAAATTGTTGTTTTTGACTGAGTTATGAATTTTTAAAAAAAGGTCTGTTTTCTCTGCCGCGAATGTTATGCCCCACATAAATGTTGTCAGTGTCTTCTTTAAAATTCTTTAAAATTGCCCTATCCCTTTTTTGTTGTATTCTTAAACTTTCTAATGTCATCCTTTGTTTGTTTTGTTTTCCAATTCGGGTTATTTTTACACATTCGACTTTTCAAAAACGGTCGAAAAGTGCGCTACGTTGCACAATGGGAAAAATTGTATGGCGGAAGAAATAAATAACTTTGAGCCCCGTAAAGGTATTTCAATAAAATTTGGTAAACATGCTTAGGTGTTGTGTACCCATTATGCCAAAAATTATGATTATTCACTTATTGCTTCATACTTTAAAACTTATGTTTTTATTTTTAAATTTCAATACATAAGGAAATGAGTGTTTTATTTAACTATTTTGTCCAAGTTTATACGCGAATTGTTGTTGTTTATCATAAACAAAAGAAAAAACAAAACATATTGGCCATTTCAGCGCTTGAAGGGACTTTCACCTAGCTACTTATGATTAGTGTCCGACCGAATATTCGGTTTCGGCCAGATTCGGTCTTATAATCAGTTTTGGCTATTCGGCATCAATATGGCATCAATATTTATTTCAATCGGTGATTTGAGTTAGCTTTCATCAAAATTTTGAATGGTGTTTAGTAAAACAAAAACATGAAATTCACAGTCATTTGATTGACCGTGTGAGTTGGGCCTAGCACAAAACTATAAATGTTTTTTATTTCATCTTGAAAATTTAGACAAGCTCTTTTTTTAGATTGTAATATTAAGTTATTTAACTTAAAATACTGAAAAGTTCGTTAAAGTGTTATTAAAAGTGTTATTAAAGTGTTAATGTTGTTAACTTTAAAGTGTTAAGTGTTATTAACTTTAATATTCAATGAATTAAAAACCAAAATTGAAATGCAAAGCTGTAGCAGTTTAAATTATATAATAGTGTGTAGCAATAGTACGAACCACAAACATAATTTACCATCCTATTTACCATCGCGCATTGGTCTCCTAGACCGATTTATCAATAACACTGGTTTACAGCCAATATGTACTTTGAATGCCACTATTCTTTTCTCATGTAAAATCGGTCGCTAATTCCGAAAAAAAAATTTTTTTTTCTGTCACTCCGTTTTCGAGATATTGCCCACTGTAGGGTTTTCAACGAAAAAAAAAAGTTGGTTCCACTTAATTGCATATATCTCCAGAAGCAACAACAGTAATCAAACAAATGATATATCAAATAAAAGCTAATTAAATTTCTTACAAACAATGCAAACATCATTTTTTGGTCGAGCTGTTAGTTTTGGCGGAATAAATTCAAATTTCGGGGATTTTTTTTATTTTTCAGAAAAATTTCCAAAAAAAGACAAAATAGTTGCAAATTTCGTTAAGAAATCAAAATATTTTGTTGCTTTTGATATTTTTTACTAAAAACCTTTATTTTTCCAAAAAAAATTAGCTATTGTTGAAGAAAATTTATTGAGAATTGAAAAATTAAGTGGAACCAACTTTTTTTTTTCGTTGACAACCCTACAGTGGGCAATATCTCGAAAACGGAGTGACAGAAAAAAAAAAAAATTTTTTTCGGAATCAGCGACCGATTTTACATGAGAAAAGAATAGTGGCATTCAAAGTTCAAACAACTTTTCGTTATTTGTAAACCAGTGTAATTCGTTGTTTTATCATATATCAACATTGTAAAAATACTTTTGTTTTTGTTTTTACTAAATAAAGTTAAAGGTCTAATATTAGCTTCGTTTTTTCCAATATCCAAATCCAATTTTCATACAAACAAAATCTTGCGTACGATTCAAATTATGTTTACTTGTATCACGGCCAGATGGCGCAAAATCGCATAAGTGAACGTAAAACCGAACAAAAAAAAAGCAAAAGACGTAAGCAAATGTACACAAATGACAGCTGACTGAAAAATATGGAGACAACTAGAAAGTAAGTAGTAATCTTTAATTGTTTTTAAATAATATTAATATTAAATAAACAATTTTATTTTATTTAGGTGGCCATAACAACCCGTAATCTGGTTACGGCCGACTTCATCAGCTCTCGCCTGGTGAAGCTGCTCCGCGCACGCCTCTTATTTGTGTCACCAAGCGCGGTGATTAGTTCACAGAGTTGCAAACCAAATCTTAATCAAGATAAGGATGTTGGAAAAAAACGCAGCTATTATTTATAAAATTTTTTTTTTTCAATAAAACTCTATTTTGTATTAAAAATATCAAAAATATGTATATACTGTTTACAGTCGAGCGCGAGTATACGTGTGATGCCATTGGTAACGGCTATACGAAGTTTAAAAACTTTTAAGCCTCTTGAAAACTCAACGCGCAAAGAGCATAGAAAAGCCTTTCGCTTGGATAGCCAAAACATTTTAAAGCAGTCTCCAGCGATGGTATTGTTGTTGCTGGCAAAACCGGTTCTGCTCTAATGATGTTGATGTAGTTGTTGTTGTTGTTGCGAAGCTGCAGTTCTTTGTTTAGTTTGTTTGTTTGTTTTTTTTTTGTATTTATGTTTTTTCAAATTTGTCAAATCACATATGGGCATTTCCATAGTCGCGAACGCGACATTCGTACGCCTTTGAGGAACAAAATAATAAAGAAAACTCAAAACAAATTTTCTTTTTTTTCATGTTTTAGATAGCATTTTATTATCACTATATTTAGAAAAAAAAGTAAGGTTCTCTAGATTTCATGTTTTCAAATTATAAGCAATAAACATGGCATCGCGAACGCGACAAAAAATGGAACTCGTTTTCGACTACATCTAGAAAAATGCAAATATCTGCGAAACGTAACATAATATTTTAAAGCGGTTACTTGTAAATTAAATAAGATTAATGTGGCTTTCAAGAAATATTTGTCATTTTGACATATTTCCATTAGTTTTTTTTTATTGAGCTTAAGCCTGATCGCGAACGCGACTTCTAGCACGCGACATTTTTTCTCATCATGTTTTTAATAAGAATTAGTTAAAGTAATTTCAGCTAAATATTGCACTACCTACCAAAAACATCGTAAATATTATTTGTGAGTGGAAGATATAGAAAAGTGCATATATTATACTGCAGTATCACCTTCTAAGTTGTTTTAACCATGGCATCCCTGTTTTTGTATGTCCCCCCCATCTGTTGACATGATTACAGCCGTTATTATTAAGTTAAAATAATGAAATTCGATATTTAAGCTTATATCGTAAAAATAAAGATCATGTTCGAAAATAATCTCAATAGGATGACAACCACGTATACCTCCCATACAAATTGACGTTCTCAAATCGGAAAATTTCTTAAAAATCAACTAAAAATCAATCCAATGACTTAAGAATTAGCTCATGAGCTTTAATTTGAACTATTTACAATTAGCAAAAAATTCAGAAAAATCGAATGAAACCTTTCCATACTTTCCCATACAAAGTGTATTAAAAATACGGAGCATGATCGCGAACGCGACACATTTTGATGATCAATATTAAATGTTTAGTATTATTTTTACCTGCAGTAACTTTTTTTTTATTGTAAGGCGATAAAATTTGATTTAAGTTACAATTTTCAGACACTTTCTAAGAACGATCACGAAGTTCTGTTAACATATGATGATATAGGTACAAGAACGCGACGTTCGAATAGTAGTTAAAGTAATATAAAAAATTTACCGTAAATCGTGCTTTGTGTGGTATCTTTTTATTTTTTATTTGTAGCTTATAGATGGATTTTATAAGAAGAGTGCAAACATAACGTTGATAAATAAACGAAAAATACTAAAGAGAAAAAGTCCTTAAAAGCAGCTAAAAGCAAGAAAAACATATTTCTCAGATATCAGGCCAATTTTCTCAGAATAAAAACTGAAATTAGTTGTAAATGCAGTAAATTATAAAAATTCAAGCATTTTATTTTAAATAATAACAAAAAAATTATTTATTTAACAATTTTTTTTCGGTCCCGGTAGACCTTTCTGTGGTCTATGTATATTAAAGGCCCATATGTAGTTTTGTTTTTTTTTTATTTTTAACATAAAACATGTATCGCGGGACCATTGGAACGCATTTATATCGAACACGAAAACAAAACCGGGGGCACACAAACGATCACAAGTAGCAAATATTAATTTTTATAAATGTTAACACAGAACACTAGACACAAAACAATTCTTAACGTTACATATAATAAACGCGGACAGTGTAAAAAAAAACACGACGAAGAACATAAACAAACACAGATGAGCAGTGCCTTCGGCTCTTTTATTATTAAACTAGTGTAAAAGCCCTTCCTACGACGGGAAGGAACCATTTAGATTACAAAATGCGACAAAAAATTTATTGGATTTATATACAAAGGTTTTTATTTGAAAACATGTTTATTAAATTATTTTTATAAAACTTCCTTATATATGTACAACATTTCTAGTAAAAAATTCTAAGAATTTTAACCAATTCTCCTTGTCCCTTGCCATCTATAATGCTTAGTTTTACATCATCAGTCCGCTAAAACTGCCCGTGACTAAATACTAGTTCTTTTAGAAACACTCCTTCTTTTTGCAATATTTAATTTTGCAATTTATTTATGGTCATTGAAAATGTCAGTTTAACTGGAAATTGTCGCCTCCGGAGAGTGAAAGGCAAATCTGTGTTTGTCGGGGCCAAAACAATTGTAGGTATGAAAACTATTTAATGCTCGCCAGTGCGCCTGTCAATACCTGTGCGATGATTAATTAAGTTTTAAGGTTTTTCAAAACTAACCACCTTCGATTACAGATATCTCTTTTGGTATTGAAATTTCGAAGAAGTATTATAATACTTCCAATTTCGAGGTTTAACTTATGTAGTTGCATTCCTGAAGGATAAAATTCATTCAAAAACTCGGCAGGGTAATTTTGTTTATCGTTATCATCACTGTCTTCAATTTAATCCGTGCTCAGATCTCTCACTGTGTCATCAACTAAAATATTTAGAACTTGCTCGTTGACTTCGTTCACATCGGAATTTTTGGGGCACAGGATAGTAATTTTGGAATAACGGTTGATGTTATTCGGAATCAAAGTATCGCCAAAAATCTATTTAACCCTTTCAATGGATTTGTCCATTATATTGGACACTTCGGAAAATTTTTTTTTTATTTTCCAACGTCTTTTCTAAAATCAAATAGGTTGGTACTATGAAATGAAGTTGCAAACATGACAAAAATGGAGCAGGACGCTTGTCTTTTATATATTAAGATTATTAAGATGATTTTTAGCTAATATTTTACAAAACACTAAAAACACACGAAACGCGTTTATTAATTTTATAATTTCATAAACGAAATTGCACGACACGTCTACACGGCTTGGGTTCACGATCACAACTTCAAAAAATTTGACGAAAAGGTTACAAATCGTGGAAAGATCAGATGATGTAGTGTTAAAATAGTGAATCATGTTTCGAATACCAGCCGATTTTTTTTACTATTGATAAAATGCCAAAAGCTCTTACTATTATTTGTTTTTAGTTTTGATTCTTCCTGGAATATATAGTTATTATATAGAAATTTATTTAAATAATCAAATTTTCTTTGCAGGCATCGATAGTTTTCATGAAGTTGAACATTACTTGGAGATTTTTTATATACTTTATAATCCTTATTTTGCATATTATTAATATTTATAAGTTCCTTATTGAACCATTTAGGCTTTGATGATATTTTAGCAAAAGTCTTTGGAATAAATAAATTCATCGCATTGTTAAGCTTGTTCGAAAATAAGTTAAAATTAGTTGATAAGTCGGCGTTGTTTTAAACTGACAGCCAATCTGTAGTGCTCATATAATAAGATATACTTTTAAAATCTGCTTTAGAAAAATCGAAATTATAGTTGTTATTTTGAATTGGCTTAAGATAGTTATAAAACTTGAAACCAAGGCTTAGTGCATTATGGTGGTTGGTATGAGGTAATGAAGGCGAGTTGAAGATGTTGACCTGTGAATTTATTTCATTATCGACAAAAATCAAATCAGTAAGTTTATTATTGTTATTAAAAATACCATTCATCTGGTGTAAATCAAATTCTGCGAGACTATCAACAACTACACTCTCGCAATTGCTTGTTATATTAAAAGGTAACCTATGACTTTCATCAATACCATAAATCCAATTAATACTCGGAAGGTTAAAGTCATCCATTATAATAACATTTTGGTTATCTTTTAAATTGCTTAATATACTAACACAGTTATGAATGTGTAATTTTTATAATTCAAATGGGCTACCAGGTGGGATATAGCTTAATATAAAGAATAGTTCATTGTTGTTTATTATCAACATTTATTTTAATAATTAATTGATCAAAATCGAAGATACTTTGCGAAGCAGTAGATTGAGATGTTTTTGGAACAACTTGTGGAGCTGAAAGAGCTATAAGAACTCCACCACCTCTACTACGGCCAGATACTTGAGAACAACGGTCTTTACGAAAAACATTATAAAGTTGAGCATCAAAAAATTCAGAACTGTAATGGTTCTTTGATAGCCAAGTTGCTGTAAGAGCAATGACATCATATTGTTACGAGGATGAGAATAATAGCATATTCAAAGCTTTAGTACGTAAGCCACCGACGTCATGATAGCAAATTTGATAATCATGAGTTGAAGATGATGAGATATTAAAAATATTATTTAAGATATTAGAGTTGTTATTGTTTTCGGATATCCGATCTCTTTTTTAAGTTTTTTGGAATGTAAGTAAACAATTTTATACGAGCGTAATAAGGCCAAGCTGAGGCCTCCAGTATTCTGCTCATAATATGAGCAGGGAATCCAAGTTTAAAGTTGATATAACTTAGTTAATTTATGTCGACATTTTTTTAAAGCCTAAAGCATTTAAAAAGAGCTGCTGGTAAATTCAGTTTTGTAGATATATGATTAATTATATTATCTGGGTTTGTATCGGCACGAAACTTAGATAAATGAATCCATTTAATATGACTAACAGTCGTTGACAACTAATTAGAAACGATATCATACTTGTTGCACTTTACCGCACAGTACGTGCGTTTGGCAATGTACTTACTTACTTAAGAGGCCATGACAACCCGTTGTCGGGCTACGGCCGACTTCATCAGCTCTCGCCAGGCGTCTCTGCTTCGCGCGCGCCGTCTCCAATTTTTTCACCAAGCGCGGTAAGGGCTTCCTCGGCCTGGTCAATCCATCGGAGGCATGGTCTTCCTCTTCGTCGTCGACCCTCGGCTTTCGCCTCAAACACCTTTTTCGCTGGAGCTTCTTCATCCATACGAAAGACATGACCCAGCCAACGTAGTCGCTGAATTGTTATACGCTGAACTAAGTCAATGTCGCCGTAGAGCTCGTTCGTGGTTCATTCGAATGCGATAGTCGTCGCCAACTCGAACAGGACCAAAGATTTTGCGAAGAACTTTCCTCTTGAACACCCCCAGAGTGGCTGCATCTGTTTTGCGATACCACCAATGCCTCAGCGCCATAGAGAAGCACAGGTATAATGAGCGTCGTGTAGAGTGTTAGCTTTATCTATCGAGAGAGGGCTCTGGATTGCTTACTTAGCCCGTAGTAGCACATGGCTGACATTGATGTTGCTGTTTATGGCGGTACCAAGGTATGTAAACTCCTTAACAACTTCAAAGTTATATTTGCCTGCTGTAACATGGGAGCCAAGACGCCACGCTTCCCTATTTGCAGACAGCATATACTTTGTTTTGCCCTCGTTCACCGTCAAACCCACTTTGGCTGATTCCTTTTCGAAAGCGGCGAAAGCAGCAGTTACATCTCTCTTGGTTCTGCCGATAATATCGATATCATCAGCATACGCAAGGAGCTGGACACCTTTGTAGAAAATGGTACCATTTCGATGTACACCTGCCTTTCGTAAGATCCCCTCCATGATGAAATTGAAGAGATCGCATGATAGCGGGTCGCCTTGTCTGAAACCTTGTTCGGTATTAAAGGTTTCGGAGAGGTCATTTCCTACCTTGACGAAGCTGCATGTATTGCTCAACGTCATCTTGCAGAGCCTTATCAACTTTGCAGGTATACCGAACTCAGACATTGTTGCGTACAGGCAATCCCGAATCGGGCTATCGAACGCAGCTTTGCAATCAACAAAGAGATGATGGGTGTCGATTTGGTTTTCGTGGGTTTTCTCCAGGATTTGGTGTATTGTAGAAATCTGGTCTATGGTGGACTTTCCAGGACGAAAGTCACACTGATAAGGTCCAATCAGTGTTTTGGTAAGCGGCTTCAATTTTTCACACAATACGCTCGAAAGAACCTTGTATGCGATGGAAATAAGACTGATACCTTGGTAGTTGGCGCAGATTGTCGGGTCTCCTTTCTTAAGTATAGGAAAAAGCACACTGAGATTCCAATCGTCGGGCATGCTTTCTGCTAGCCATATTTTGCTGATGAGTTGATGCATGCACCTTATCAATTCACTGCCGCCGGTTTTAAGCAATTCAGCAGCCAGGCCGTCAGAATCTGCGGCTTTGTTGTTTTTGAGTCGCTAGATAGCAACTTCAACCTCGTCATGGCTAGGTGGTGGAATTTCCGCTCCATCATTATCGATTGGTGGTGTCAGACTGCATTATCCAAGGGCGGAATTGTTGGTTTTGTCGCCTGCAAGCAGATTGGAAAAATGCTGTCTCCATAATTTCAATGCGCACTCCGTATCTGTAACCAGATCACCATTCTCATCTCTACAAGTGAATGCTCCGGGCTTGAAACCTTGGGTTAGACATTTAACCTGCTGGTAGAATTTTCGAGCATCCTTCTTGCCCTGGTACACCTCAATTCTTTCTCGCTCACGCTTTTCGTGCTCTCTTTTTTACGTCTGAAAAGGCATCTCTCTTCCTTCCTCTTATCGCGATAGTTTTCGTGCATGACTCGCATTGCAGCTGACTGCAGCGTCCTTTTATATGCGGCGTATTTTGCTGCTGTCGCGTCTTGACACTCCTGGCTACACAATTGGTTGCGAGGTTGTGGGCGCCGAAAACTAATTACTTCTTCAGCAGCAGTGCGCATGGACTGGAATATATGCGCCCAAAGTCGCCAGCTTCGTCGAGGCAAGAGTAAGGTTGGTTGAGCTTAACCGAGAGTTGAGCGGAGTAGGCCTCGGCGGTCCGTTGTGATAGTAGCTTATCGACATCAAGTTTTCGTTGCACACCTGTGTGTACATTCTTCGCATTGCACAATAGCATGCAGATCTTGGCTGCAACAAGATAATGGTCGGAGTCAATATTGACCCCCCGAAATGTGCGCACATCCAGTACAATTTTGAATTTCGAGAATTGCTCGACCACGAGTTTTTCAGCACCATTGGACAGGAAATAATTGCTTAACCATAGAACGTTTTCGAATTCAAGTCGGTACAATGATTTAAAATTATAACCTGTTATCCCGAAGCGTCGAATATTATACATTTTTCTTTTACGCGTTTCTATATTTACGAACATATTTAATATATTTTTACAAATTTTGCCTTTACTGCCTTGTTTGTTTAATTCACGCAACTAAAAGTGACATTTTTCATCTCATTATTATTAAGTGAGTGCAAGCAATTTGAGGAAATTTTTATTCACACGGAATTGAGTGTTCACTCTGGACGAAACACTCTCCGAAAGAGAATCCTCACAGAGTGTTTACTCAGTTTTATTTATAAAGAATTTTATGAATATAAAAATATATATCTTTGGAATTAAAAATCCCAGTGGCAACGTTCGAGGTTTTGCAAAAACAACAATTTATGAGAGCGTTTTCCCTTTAGTCTGTTCCTTAACTCATAATAATAACTGTTAACTCATAAATATTAAACAACTGGGAACTGAGACTTCAAGTCCTTCCATATCTCCACAGGATTTTCGTTTAAGCGCCCTACGTGTCCTCTTAAATAAATTGACAATTCATCATATAGAATATTTCTAGTTTCAGTAGGTTTCCAGCGAACTTTTTAGCAAGCTTACAAGAAACTGCAGAGCAAAAACAACTTGAGAACAAAGAATTATGAGAAACAAAGAAACATGAGAAACATTCGACAGCGAACGCAAGGTTGCAAAACACGCAAGGTTGCAAAATATGTTCCTTTCTTCAATGCGCACATTAGTATGTCATTAGTATGTCGCAAGTATGTTAATAGCTTATTGTATGTGGCCGAATACGAACAAATTTACAACACATTACTCGAAAACTTTAACACATCGAAATAAACAAACATCGATGCATCGACATCGAAATTTTGCGAAAAAGCATTGGAATGAATGCTTACATACAATTAAACTTAGGAACAGCATTGCCATCGAGATAGCGACGATGACATCTATTGCAAAAATAATGATGTTAGTAATTATTAATATGTGACGTGTAATATTTAGAATACATTTTTAAAAAATGTAATATTGTATTTATTTTTTTCTCCAAAAAAAGTCGAGGAATTGAACCGAACTTACTGGAAAACTTAAACTATGCCTGCTTTCAAGACTGAATTTCAATTTTCATTTATTTTATTATTGTTTGTTTACATGGTTTCAGTTAATAAAATAAAGGGTGTCCCAACAAGAACGCAATTTTTAAATGTGGCAACACTGGAAGTGTCATTATTTGACATTTGAACAATTGTTACTGTTTGCTAGTAGAAGGTACGAGGTTAGTAAAAATGGATCGCTACACGAATGAACAACGCATTCTCATTGTAAAATTGTTTTTCCAAAATGGTGAAACTTTTGCGGCTACAGTTCGCAAATTGCGATCAATTTGGGGTCACAATAATGCTCCAAAAGAGTCAACTGTAAAGAGATTAATGGATAAACTTGCCGAAACTGGGTCTGTTAGTGATGTAAAGACAACAATGCGCCTTCGACCAGGTCGATCGACCGAAAATGTCGCAGGTGTACGTGATGATGTCGCTCAAATTCCATCCACCTCAATTCGACACCGAGCTCAACAAATTGGTGTCTCCAAATCCACCATGCAGCGAATTTTGACGAAAGATTTGCATCTTCATGCATACAAAGTTCAATTGACTCAGGAACTGAAGCCAGCTGACCATGGACAGCGAAGGGAGTTCGTTAATTGGGTATTGGAGAGACAACATGAAAATGCTGATTTTGCCGCTAAAATCATCTTTAGTGACGAGGCCCATTTCCATCTTGATGGCTTCGTCAATAGGCAGAATTGTCGCATTTGGGGTGAGGAAAATCCTCAAGTGATTCACGAGAAGCAAATGCATCCTCAACGTGTCACTGTGTGGTGTGGTTTTTGGGCTGGAGGAATCATTGGACCTTTTTTTATGAAAATGAGGCAGGTCAAGCGCAAACAGTCAATGGTGTTCAATATCGTGAAATGATAACCAGTTTTTTCTTGCCTAGAATTGAAGAAATGAATATGGAGGGCATGTGGTTCCAACAAGACGGCGCCACATGTCATACAGCCAGAGAAACAATTCAATTGCTGCATCAGTCATTTCCCGGTCGTGTTATTTCGCGTTTTGGAAATCAGAATTGGCCGCCTAGATCGTGCGATTTAACACCATTCGATTTTTTCTTTGGGGTTTTTTGAAGTCGATGGTTTACGCGAATAAGCCGACGAAATACCGCTGCATTAATGAAATACCGCAGCATTTATGCAAAACGGGCATTGAAAATTTCATTAAAATATCGCGTGCATGCCAGCAAAGCCGCGGCGGCCATCTGCACGATATATTTTTCCATACATAACCTCATTCTGTCTACTTTACGATATAATAAAGTTTCACGATTTTTTTTTTAAATATCTGTGTTTTATATAAAATTTAACAATTGCGTTCCTGTTGGGACACCCAGTAATCACAAACTTCGTAGTCGTAGTAAATGATTTGCAGTTATTTGTTAAGCGTTATCATCACCACTATTGCTTGAGCCACCAGCAACGGGGCCACCTTTCGGCGTGTAGACCGTGGCATTGGGATACGAACATGAAGAAACAAGCACTGATGTTGCTACTGAAACTCGTACTACACCTGCGCATTGCTGTTGCTGTTGTTGTTGGTAGAAGTTTTGGTTTTGGTGCTGCTGCTGATGTTGTTTTTGTTGCTACTGCTGCTGATGTTGCTTCGCCTCAGAAACCACCACGCATTCAGTTGGCACATTGCCACGCGTATTAATAGTCAATACACATTGACTGCAACCTGCGACGAACAACAAACGTCAAAAAATAGAACGCATGTTTTCTTATGTAAGTGTAACTTTTGCCTGC
The DNA here is from genome assembly GCA_958299015.1 of Tetanocera ferruginea. Classification (NCBI taxonomy): domain Eukaryota; kingdom Metazoa; phylum Arthropoda; class Insecta; order Diptera; family Sciomyzidae; genus Tetanocera; species Tetanocera ferruginea. The sequence continues at coordinate 100,556,114 of OY282641.1, read as the reverse complement.
AGAACGACAAAGAGAGGATTCGACGACAAATGTTGCAGCCGCAGACTTCAATCTATTTCTAATTTGACAGCCGACAAAAGAGTACTCTGAAGTTTGTTTACGTTCTTGTTTTAATTATGTTCAAGCTAGCTATGCGTTTTCCATTGTGTGAGTCTTGTGACTATTGTTTTGTTTTAAAGTTAGTTAATAAAGTAAATAAATTCATCAGAAACACAGCAATACAGATTATTGCTGTTGCATTCATTATAATCAAGTCGTCGAGAACACTGCGACAATTCTCTCTGACGACTAGTTTTCGTTTTGTCGGTGGACGCATGTTGCAGTAAATGTGTATCGGCTATAAGTGGCACACTTTTTCTGCTCACTGGCTCCTGCTGCGGCCGCATTTACACTGCTTAACATGAGCGAGGAAAGTCCTGGACCATCACTAGCTCCTTGTAGTGTCGGTGTATCGTTATGCGTAGCTGAGTATCGTTGAGCTGGCGCCTGTGCAATTCGAAGAACTAGAGACCGATGAACATGCAGAAACAAGCACTGATGTTGCTGCCAAAACGGGTACAACGCCAGCGCAAAGCTGTTGTTCTTGTTGATGTTGCTGCTCCTGCTGCTGATGTTGCTGTGCCTCAGAAACAACCACGTATTCTATTGGCGCATTGATACACGCATTAAATGGATAACCGCCTTTTGTAGGTTTGCTGTTGACTGGCTGTTGCTGCGGTTGTATTTACACTGCTTAATATAGGCGAGGAAGGTCTTGCAGTGGCAGAGTATTGTTCATACGTAGCGATGTATCGTTGAGTTGGCGCCTGTGGAACTGCATTGTGGCAAATAGAGTGAATCAGTTGGCATTACGGCAAGAAGCAGAGTGATTATTGCTTGAGATCCAGCACTTCCTCTTCCATAGAGCGCCGACAATCTATCAATCAATCAAACAATCTGCCTGCCGATAATATTAAAATTTTTAGAAATGTCACATAGAATTAAAAATGCCATGCAGCTATAAACACGGTTGTAAAATATTATAACATATGATACACTTTTATAGGAAAAGTTCAAGAAGTTGAACTTTTTCTAACTTCTAGTATCTCATGAGATCGCAGAGGATATCACATACTATAACAGTAGGAAATGTATGCCTTTTTCACACTAACATTAGACAATTCCACAAGATAGGGTTCGCATGCTCATTCTTTCTTACAAAAAATGTGATTGTGGGAGATCGTAGAAGATAGCATGGAACTTGAAATCTGTCGCTATGGAGTGACCCAAGGTAGCGTTCTAGGACCAGTCCTCTCTTTAATTTTCATTAACGACATCCACAACATCAAGCTCAATTGGGAACTATTCTTGTTTGCTGATGACATCGCCCTGTTTTATCCCTCGTTCTCTAGACTCGCGCTGAAAACAAAAATCGACTATGATGTGTCGATTCCTACTGAGTTTTTTCGACTCAATCGCATTGCAATACACGCTGAAAAGACCCAAGTGATCATATTCTCGCCACGACGCAAGACAGATGATATATTGGTTCTCAACATCAATGGCACAGAGGTTGTGGAGGAAAGTAAGGTTAAATTCCTGGTTCTAACTTTGTCAAGCAACTTGAACTGGAACGAGCATATACTCTCGCTACAGTGCAAGGTATAAACGGGTCTCGGGCTGCTGCACAAATTTAAAAGGAAGTTCTCTGTCGACACTAAACTCTTAATACACATGTCACTGGTGCACTCGCACTTGTCGTACATGCCCATGGCGCACAGTGCTTTGTTCCATAGGCAAAATTAAAATAAAATAAAGTGCTTAGAATATTTAAGTAATATACATTTTTGTAAAGCTAACAAAGTACCTTAAATAAATTCGTTAATAGAACTTATCATCACGTCTTTTTGTTAACAGTAGAGGGCGCTAAAGTCAGAAAACGTTTGAGGTAAAACTGTTGAACGGAAAAACTGTTTTTACTGTGTTACAAATTTTTTTTTTAAAAATTTCATTTTATATTGTATTGCCTTGAAACTTAACAGTTTTGTTTATAACTATAGGTACAAAAAACCCAAAAATAATTGTTTGTAAATATTTTATATAGAAAAGTTGTTTGTGCCATCGAAAACTTTTGCGATTTTTTGTTTGGAATTCCCAAAATGCAAAAGTTTGATAGAGTGAAAATTTTTTTTTTGGAAGAATAGGTAATTTTTTATTTTTGATATTAGTACAATTGAAAGGGCTTAAATGGAATATGTGAACAAGTTTTAGATTTTTCACCCGGAAATGTAAAAATGATATGAATTTTTTGAGACATATTTCCTAAGTTTCAGAAAAAGTTGCAAAGACCTAAGTTTATGATACTGCCAAAATTAAAAAAAAAAAGTTTGTACAATTTTTTTGTTTTTATTACTATTAAAAGTTAATCAAATTTTGATGTAGTGTATAATTTTTATTAAATAGTGACAAAAACTTACCAAAAATTGAAAGAATATATTTATTTTTTTTGGCGGAAACCCTAAAGTTTTGCAAACTTTGAAAAAATTAAAAAATTATATAAATAAAAAGTAGGCGATTTTTTATTTTTCATTTATATACTTTGTTAACAAATCTAACCACTAGTAAAAAAAAAATTTAAGATTTTTAACCGGAAATTTGAAATTTTGTATTTTTTGAAAACATCTATATTTTTGAGTTTTACAAAGACCAAAAATATGATTATATAATTTTTTCAAAGTTAAGGGCTCCAGCGACGTTCAATGTTCAATTCAATTTTTGCAAGCTGTGCAATTTTATTGACTATAGGTCTGTTTAAGAAGTTTTCTTGTTAAAAATATAAAGTAGCTTTTACTGGGAGAGTAAGAATGATTTTACTCTCTCATTAAAAAATATCACAAAAAGTAAACGAACGTCATCCAGTAAAAAGTATCAAGTAATCAACATTTGTTTGTAAACAGCTGATTCATGTTTTCCTTTTTGCTTTTCGTTTCATTGGTTTTCCTCAGTTTCAACTCATTTACTCCGTGAATTCTTGTTATTTACATTTTGCTATTTTCCGTTATATTTTATATTTGAGCAAGAGATGAGAGCGTGTTTATTTCAGTTTAACGTGATTATTTTCTAATAGTTTGCGATTTTTTTGAAGTTTTCACCATTTTTGTATCAATAATATTTGAATTAATTGTGGAATAACCACTAAAACATTAAATGAATACCTAGTTAATATTGAAATAACCTCGTGCTGCAGTAATCATTATAATCTAATAGTGAGCCCTCGTGAGTTAAATAATCTCACTGGTTCATCTCTATATATGTATATGCATAATAAAACTATTCTGTTAAATTTATTTACTAGTTGTGAAGCAATATTTTTCGATAGTGACAAATTGTATTATTAATTCCGATATAGTTGATTTTTGGTTATCAGTGTCTTCAAAAAATAAGAGCCCAGAAGTATATAAATTTATAAAAGGCAAAATTGGGGATTCAAGTCTTGAAAAAAAGTGTTGTAAAGAAAAATTAAATTGTTTGACAATAAAATAAAAATATATTGGAGCCAGAGTCGATCCAATAGACAATTCTTCGATAAAAAGTATTCTAAGTGGTTGAATTGGAAATTTTTCGACCCAGACAATGTAAGTTGTATATTGATATTCTTTTTAATCTAAGTAAAAAAGTTAAACTTTAAAACTAAAATATTTAGTTGAGCAAATTTAGAAACAAATATATTTATGACCCTTTTTAAAGAGAATATTAAATTATTTGCATTCTGATCACAAATGTTGCTAAAATTTAGATTTTGGTAAAAAGGATATATGGGAGATGGTCATGTCTTTGTATCGAATGAAGCGAAATTTCCCAGAGAGCCCAAAAATATAGTTTTATAAGTTGTTATAAGTTTTCAGTGCATTCTGATCACAAATGTAGCTAAAATTTAGTTTTTGGTAAAAATGATACATGGGAGATGGTCATGTCCATGTATCGAATGAAGCGAAATTTCCCAGAGAGCCCAAAAATATAGTTTTATAAGTTTTTATAAGTTTTCAGTACATTCTGATCACTAATGCAGTTACAATTTCATTTTTGAGAAAAATTATATATGGGAGGTAGTCATGTCCTTGCACCGAATGAAACAAATTTAACCACTAAGCTAAAAGACATATTTTTACAGATAGTTACCAACTTTCGATTTATTCTATATACAATTATAGCCAAAATTAAACTTTTAGATTTAAAGGTGTATGGGAGGTAGTCATGTCCTTGCACCGATTTTTCCGAAACTTCGAATTTTTCTTAATTAACATATTTTGAACCAGCACACCAAATTTCATTTTTCTGCGATAACTTCTCTAATTTTGCCGATTCACTATATGGGGACAAAGCACTGTGTGGCGTGGGCATACAGAACCACACTCAACAAACTCCAGCGTCTGCAGAACAAAGCTATCAAAGCAGTCTTCAACTTGCATCCACGCTTTACTTCTGCGCAGTTATATAGTGCTACATTTAGAAGAATACTGCCAGTCTCTGCAATTTCAAGCTCTTGTTTGTCTGCCGATAATATTAAAATTTCTAGAAATGTCACATAAATTTAAAAATGCCATGCAGCTATAAACACGGTTGTAAGATATTATAGCATGTGATACACTTTTAAAGGAAAATTTCAAGAAGTTGAACTTTTTCTATCTTCTAGTATCTCGTGAGATAGCAGAAGATATTACATGCTATAAAAGTAGGAAATGTATGGTTTTTTCACACTTACATAAGATAATTCCACAAGATAGGGTTCGCATGCGCATTCTTTCTTACAAGAAATGTGATTGTGGGAGATCGTAGAAGATAGCATGGAAACACGGCATTACTCTCTGCAAGAGTCCGATGAATATGCAAAAACAAGAACTGATGTTGCTACCAAAACGGGTACGACGCCAGCGCAAAGCTGTTGTTGTTGTTATTTTTGATGTTGTTGCTCCTGCTGCTGATGTTGCTGTGCCTCAGAAACAGCCAGGTATTCTGTGTGCACATTGCCATATGCATTAAATGTATGACCGCCTTGTGCACGTTTGCTTTTGACTGGCTGCTGCTGCGGCCGCATTTATTCTGCTTAATATAGGCGAGAAAGGTCTTGCAGTGGCGGATTATCGTGCATACGTAGCGATGTATCGTTGAGTTGGTGCCTGTGGAACTGCATTGTGGCAAATAGAGTGAATCAGTTGGCATGACGGCAAGAAGTTGAGCGATTTTTGCTTGAGATCCAGTACTTCCTCTTCTATAGAGCGCAGACAATCTGGCGTGAAAAGGAATACTTACGCTTTTTATGTGGAAAGGAACAGTTAAAAACTCACTCTCTGCAATTTCAAGCTGTTGTTTGTCTGCCGATAATATTAAAATTTCTAGAAATGTCACATAAATTTAAAAATGCCATGCAGCTATAAACACGTTTGTAAAATATTATAGCATGTGATACACTTTTATAGGAAAAGTTCAAGAAGTTGAATTTTTCTATCTTCTAGTATCTCCTTAGATTGAAGTCTGCGGTGTATCTGCTTTTATCCTAAATTTGCATTCATACTGAAAGTTGTTTGACCTACGTAGCAATTTGCTTGCAGAATAGAACCAATTTTACCTGGGTAATTGTATCATGTAATAGTATAAAAGCATTTAGATGCAACTCTGTCACAGTGTTTACATATCTTCATACAAATTTTCTACAGAAGTTTTAGTCATATATTTATATTGTTATTTGTTTAGAAAAAGTTTAGTATGTTGCAAAAACAATAAATATTAGACGATTTTCAGTTATCAATTCCGTATTTAAATTGGAGAGTATATTAACAAACTGAAACTGATCCTCAATTGTTTGTTAAACAGTGCCAGGTGCAGAAACCACATATTTTTCCTTCTTGATGATGAGGATTTGAAGAAAATGGATGAAAATTGTAAAAAAGATTTAGATGGCCAACAGGCAACAACTGAAACTTACATTCCAACCATATCCACACCATCGAGCATTGGTAAAAGTAATCAAGGATCTACTAAAGATAATGTGATAAAGCCAGTTACTATTATGAGTTTAGATGATCGTGATATCATTGTCATAGATAAGGCTGATATAAACGAGTCAACGAAGAACGAAGGAAATGTTATTGTTGTTAATAAGCAACAAAATCAGCAGCACGAGATTGACTTAGTCGATTTGCTTGGTGGTAACTGGCCAGAGTATGCAGGGGATGCAGCTTTGGTATTGAATAAAGTAATGCAAAATCAACACAAAGAACAAAAGCAAGCAATTTTAGTTACCCATAATAAAACAAATAGTTTAACAAACCATGGTCTGCAAAAATCATCTCGCAATAAAGGTCAAGGATCATTCTCTTCAAATATGAGAGCTTATAATAATATTAAACAAGAAGGGTTGATAACAACCAAAAAACCTGAACAAATGACTATTACTGGGGCATCAAGTATTTCAATTAATAGTGGAGCACCTTCAAAAGTTTTGAGTAAGTATATTTCTTTTGTCGAAGTTTAGTTTATATAGTTAAAAGGGTTTAAAAAAAGTAGAATAAACATTTTGTGTGGAAATGTCACACATCTCTGGAAGTTTTTCATTGAATTTTCATGAAAAATCCAAAGAAGTAAAATAGAAGGAAGTGCTGTAGTTGAACAAAAGTGCGGCACCTCACATATTTGTGTTGGTTCTCACAAATACATTAACATTCACAAAGGGTCCTATTTGGTGGCATCGTTAAAAAAGGGCCAAACTTTCGGATTTCGGAAACTTGAACAACGTGACTGTTCAATATGTGATCAAGTTTAAAGCAATCGCTATCTTATTTGTTTTGTTCAATAAAATACGATATTGTACTACTTTACTATTTCCACACCACCCTTTAGGTGCACAATTTGGTGCGTTACCGATTTTTTTCTGGGTGTTCGGTTCGGTTTCACTCTAAAGCTATATAATAAATAATATAAATAATATAAAAAGTTATTAATTTTCAAAAAAAAAAATTTGTTTATACACTTGGTTTATATTCAATCATTCATTCATTTAAAAAACGTGCCCTAAAAATGTGTGAAATTATAGAAAATGAATGCACCTATGGAGAAATGATTGTACTTTGACAATTCGATATCCAATGTTGGGATATCGAATTGTCAAAAACACCCTTCGTCTCGCTCATCACATGCCGCATCACACGTACACTGTATGTGAGAAGAACACCATTTCCTTATATTTTACTTCTTTGGAAAAATCCTAAAAATTAATCAAGCGGATCAACTGAGATTTACTCATTCTTAAAAAGTTCGAAATAACTCAAATTACATTGCTTTGTATGATCCGTCTACCGTTTGAATAATCTTTAATATTAAGTGCAATTCGGATGAAATTTGTTGGAGATATGGGTAAATAACAAAAAAAAAAAAAAAACAAAAATTCTAAAAAACGTAATTTTAAAGATATCTCGAAAACTGTAAAAATTTAATTGTTGCCATTTTTAAAAATATTTATTTTTCAAAAAGTCGGAGTTACCAGTTAATTTTTGTTGGTAACAAGTGTTAGTCAACCACTAAAATCTTTAGCTAAATAGAATAGTTTTTTTTACCCTTAACCCTACAGTTATCTTTAATTAAATCACATGATTCCAGACAATAACATTTTTAATATTTAAAAAAAAATACATTTTAAAAATCGAATTTTATTTGTTTGTGTTAATTTGGCTATGTTTAGTTTGTAACTTATTTTTGTTTCGTTTTTCGGTGATATTACACCAACATATTTTATAAGAAAACTAGCTGGTAAAAAAAAATTATATTTATGGGCGAAGCTACACCCCTTGTCCAATACCCGTTTTAGTTTGCGAGTTTTTTCGAGTTTCACCAAACCGAGGTTCTTTGATCTGTGAATATTATTAAAAAAAGATTCTATTTAAAAAATGTGTCTTATATATAATAACTAACAACTATAATTTTACGGTCTTATTCATAAAAAATCTTAAAAGAGCTTTAAAATGTTCTATAATTAAAAAGCTTTTTAGAATTGAAATGTTTTTTAAAATTTTGTTATTCATAAAAATGTCTCAGCTTTTTGTTTAAATAAGAACACTTTCAATTTGAAGTGAGAACAGTGTCAAAAATGGTTTTATGGAGGCTGTTCAAACTTACCTCAAATATGTCTGATCACTTGCCTCATTTTGACGTCTTATGGCAAAGAGGAAGCGGGAAGGTGGCATGTTACGTGAGGCAAGAATTTTTAAAATTTTAAAAATTTTGCGACTCATTTTGATAAACGCCAGAGTGAAGTTTTTATTTTTATTATTTACAGTAGCTCACAGTAAAAGTGGTGCAACAATTATAATAATTTGATTGCATTTAATTATTATTTTGGAAAGAAACAATATTTTCTTGTGCAAATATGTAACCACAGCCAAAATTATGCACGAGCGTTTACAGTTAGTTGCGACAACACGAATCCAAATTTTATAAACGTAGTAATTGATAGGTTTCTAAGAATAATGCAATCTGAACAGATAGATACTGAAAATTTGTTTTGACATTCTAATAAAATAAAATGGGTCGTCAAAAATCTGAAACCGTTCGCAGAGTCCTTAGAGAAGCAAAAGCCATAAATCGTCATAAAAAAATTAAATATCATAAAACGCCATGAAATGTCATAAAACGAGCCCATATGGTCATCAACTCTGGTGGTGGGGCAAGAGTAATCACACTATTGAAATATTCTATACCTCAAATAGTTACTCCAAACCGATTCCAGAGCGATTCAATTTAAAAAAAAGTGTGTCTTATATTGGCGGATACACTCCCATTATACAATGCATGTTCCAGTAGCAGGAAACCACCAAATAGTAACTCCATTCTGAGTTTAAATGTTCTGCGACTTTAACTTCTATAGCTTTCCAGTATCGACAATTTTAATTGTATGGGTGGAGCCACGCCCCGTTCTCCAATGCCAGTGTCTTTTTTATTATTGAAAGACCTGGCCAATCAATTACTTCATACTGAGTTTCATTGTTATACGACATTTAGTTCCAAATCTATGCGATATCAAAAAATTTAAATTTATGAGCGATCTTTAGAAATGGTGGCAGATTTCCAAAGATCGCTCAAATTTGACAATCGAAGACCAAGACTCAAAAGTCAGTTCGTACCGAGTTTCATTGGTGTGTGATTTATAGATGAAAGTAAAGCCGAAAATTTGTGTTCTTGAAAAAGTGACCCGCCCCTCGCGAGTAGGAACGTGAAAAATACTTCACGACCTATTATACAAATATACAAAATATACAAAAAAAATTTCATTAAAATCGGTCCAGCCGTTTCGGAGGAGTTCAAACACTAACACCGTGACACGAGATTTTTATATACTAGATTTAAGTTTATCTTTTAATCAACATATACATACAATATATGAAAATTGGTCATTAACGATTGAAAGTTTGAACAAATGTACAAATAGCACCTAAATAAGTTCATTTATTATTCCTATGTTTAAGCCCTAATCTAAAATTACCAAGTTTGCTTTGGAGAAAATATAACATAAACCATATGTACATACTAAACAACTACTTAAAACTGTTAGTAAAGCTTAACTTTATGATTTTAGAAGCCTGCTAAAAATAAATTTCTCCTTTTTCTTCCTGCACATGCATAACCAAATCGTTTGCGTTTTTTCTTTCTCTCTAAGTTTCTTCGTCGACTTTTTTGTTAATTTTGCACGCTTTTCATACTTGCCCCATAAGTTAGTTTTTCGGTATCAAATTTAAGTCAAAATATAAAATAACAAAACCGGAGAACATTTTAGTGTAAGAAAAACTCTTCTAACTTTACACTTTGGCGCCCAACGTGGGGCACGTGCAATTCTTAGTTAAAGTTAAACAAAATTTGTGCTAGTGCATTCTAAAACTATATGCATAAAATCGGGTGAAGAACAGTGTGCTAGTGCATAGAAGTGTCAAAGACAAAAAGTGACTTGTTAAAAAGCATTTGTTGGTCTTATAAAAATTCGGTTTGGTTTCGGACTCGCAGCACCGTGAACGTTATCATCAGATTCCAACTATAATCATCGTCGTTGTCAGCGCAGCCATCAGGTCTAAAAAACAATTACATGCTGTTTCATTAAAGGGAGTATAAGTGAAAATTGTATCGATAGTATTTATATTGTCCTATAAAAGAAAAATTTATACAAGGCTACACATAAAATAATCCCATAAAAGAGATCATAATATTTGGAAAACTCTGTTGTAGCAACATGGACATCGTTGCAACTAGCGACAAGGCAGCATTTCGACGCGTTCTTATTTTTGTGTCCAAATCTACGATATTTATTCGTCGTTTAATGCATCGGAGATCTTTCGATGCAATTTAAACCATTTCGCTTGTCTCAAACCGAAGCTCTGCCGTAGCAACATCGACGTCTTCGTCACTAGCAGCAAGGCAGCACTTCGACGCGTTCTTATATTCGTGTCCAAATTTACGATATTTATAATTTTAAACAATAGGGAATGCAAAAACAAACAAAAAAATGTGTGGCAAGTGGGGGTCTATTTTGACCCCCTGGGAAGCAATGGGTTAATTTGTAGGTTATAGAAGGTTATTTCACTAAAAATGCTCTAGCAACGAAAGTTTTTGATGTATAACATTCTTCGAAGACATTTTAGAAAGATATTTTCATGGACTTTCCAATAATTATATAAATTAATAGTAGTATTTTAGTGAAAAATAAAATACATCAAGGTTCATTTTAAGATGGGTACAAATGGAACTTTTTTTTCTTCATACAAGTCGAGGCACCTTAATATATTTACATGTTAATGGAGGTCAAAGGATAACGTTACTTCGTAGACTTATGAGATATGAGAATTATCTCTTACCTTTTTTTAAATAGATATAGCACGAATACGGACGCGACATTATGGACGCGACAAATTTTTCCAACGGTAGTAAAATACAGTAATGATGTTCATTATAAATTTTAATAAAAATAAATCATAATAAGTTAAATTCAAGTACCATACCAATAATACTAATCAAAATAAAAAAAAATAAAGTTAAAAGCTGTTAGAGTGAGATGCCCATATGCGACAAACTCGTCAAGGTCGTCTGAATTTCTAATCCACTAACAAAACACATACGCACAACAACAATGCTGTTGGCTTGGTGGTCGCGTCGCACGGCTTGTGTGTTTCGATGCGTATGTTGTTGTTGTTTTTTATTGTTGATTTTCGCAAGTGCATTTCTTCTTAAATTTGGCGCAAGCAAAATGTGAATTTTATTTAATTTAAATAATTGGGCCACAAGGGCCACCTATGTGATCAGGCCTGCTCTAAGGCTTGGCCGTGAAGGCAATTAAGCAAGTGGTTAAACTTTTCAATATTGAATAAGCCATGCTCACGATCAATTATTTGATTAAACGATGTTATGAAATTTTTATGCTCAGAATACTTTCCATAAAAAAGAGGCAATTTCAACGAAGGCAATTTGGTTGATGATACTGGAAATGTAAAGGCTGTATCTGACAATATATTGTTGTGTAACTCTTCCCCTATCTGCGAATGAATTGAAAGTTTAATCGAAACGTACAGAGCCTCAAGGTCACCACGAGCATTGTCGTCTGGGTCTAATTTTCCAATATTCGTCTGATAAGTCAGAATTTGTTTAAAATAGGATCCGAGTATTCCTAAGCGGCATTTCAACTCAGTAGATGAAAGCGCCTTCCCTTCCCCTCTTGCATTTGTTTAAATTAAATTATTTATACGAGTTTTCTTCGTGGTACTGCACTGATGCTTATAATCTTCCAACGACATTATGATGAGCAACGATAACGAAAAGAGCGAAATAGATTATAAGCTGACGACAGAAGTGCAATGAGCACTGCAGTGAAGTGCTGCTGTAGTTAGCAACGAAGCGTGAACAATAGCAAAAAAACTAGGTATATCTTCGACTTGACCGAAGTTAGAATACCCCCACGGCCGATTCTTAAGAGTGGAAGAATATTAAATTGGAGAGCTTTTTGTATGAGATTTTGAGAGATATTATTATTTTTATGTGTCTTAAAAAACATACATATTAAATTGTTTTCCTGCAGCTTAAATATAAGCCTTTTTATAAAGTTTTAAATTTTGGGATTGTATGGGAGGTGGGCGTGTTAATGGGTGGATGACGCCCAATTTTATAACACATCTCAGTTTTGACATTAATTACACAAATACCGAGTTTCCATCTTGTAACTTTAATATTAGCCTCTTTATAGATTGTTAAATTTTGGGGTTGTATGGGAGGTGGGCGTGTTAGTGGGTGGATGACGCCCATTTTTCTAACACAACTCAGTTTTGACATTGAATACACAAATACCGAGTTTCCGTCTTATAACTTTAATATTAGCCTCTTTATAGATTTTTAAATTTTGAGGTTGTATGGGAGGTGGGCGTGTTAGTGGGTGGATGACGCTCATTTTTCTAACACACCTCAGTTTTGACATTGAATACATAAATACCGAGTTTCCGTCTTGTAACTGTAATATTAGCCTCTTTAAAGATTTTTCAATTTTGGGGTTGTATGGGAGGTGGGCGTGTTAGTAGGTCGATGACGCCCATTTTTCTAAAACATCTCAGTTTTGACATAGAATACACATATACCAAATTTCAGTATTGTAGCTAAAATATTAGCTTCTTTGTAGAGTTTTCAATTGTTGGGTTGTTTGGGAGGTAGGCGTGGTTTTCATCCGATTTAGCCCATTCTCGAACTTGACCTTAGTTTTTTTTAAAAAAAGCTTAAATGTCGAATTTCATTACGATAGCTTCAAAATTGCGGCTGTAATCATGTCGACAGACAGACGGACAGACAGACGGACATGGCTAAATCAACTCAGGTGGTGATGCTGAGCAAGAATATGTAGATGATGATCTTTCCCCAGATGAACTTTATTCGAAAATAAAGCTTTTTGGGGAAAGTCTTAACTCGCTAAATAACAATTTTAGAGAAATTGTTACATTTTTTAGCGAAGTTACAGATGCACCCAGTACCAGTGTTTACGATGAAACTTCAATACCGGAAAATATCTCCCCTTCTCTGTCTCAGACAGTTTCTTCCGGAACTCAAACTATCTCTCAACCTAAAGAAGACCAAATTAAATTAAAAAACAAGAGGAAAAATAAAAATAATAATAGAAAGCGTCGCAAGGCATCTTCAAACGTTTCTCAGGCTATGCATCCCTCAAATACGCCTTTAGAAACCAATAATGCCGTTATTTCTTTGCCAACATCAAATATTCCTCCATCGACTAATAGTCAAATTTCAATTGAGCCCAATAACCAATTATGCTCAAATTTAAGGGCAGTGTCGAGAAGAAAAATTATATTTATTTCGCGACTTCAACCTGACACAACCACCGAAAATGTTATGACGTTTGTCAAACAGAATAATTTAATCAGCCACAATGCATTCTGCTCATGCAAAAAAATCGGTAATAAACCCTCCCATGCGTCCTTCATTCTGACAGTTGCAGCTGAAGAGTTTGCAACTGTTCTTAACTCTAATTTGTGGGACAATAATATTCTAGTTTCTGAGTTTAAGCCTAAAAATAAGTGCAGAAGGTCCCAGACGAACCATACCGTCCGTCAGACCCAAAAAAACTAAATAGGCTATCCCTTTACTATCAAAATGTAAGGGGATTACGTTCTAAAACGCGTGACATATTTTTGTCAACTCAGAATTTTTCTGAGGATATTATTGCATTTACTGAGACGTGGCTGAACAGTAGCATTACTGACTTGGAATTGTTTGATAATAGTTTCCAAGTTTTTAGAAAGGACAGACACACTGACAATATTTCTGCTGTCGGTGGTGGTGTCTTATTAGCTGTTAGGAACTCTTTTGTAAGTTCCTTTATTGATATCCCCTGCTCTTCCAATATCGAACTTATATGCGTTAAGGTTATACATTGTAATTACAATGTATATGTTGTTAACGCGTACATTCCTCCAAAGAGCAGTGCTGAGGTTTATGCAAACCTTGTGGATTGCATAGAATACATTATAAATTTACTTGACGTTAATGACGACATTTTATTGTTGGGTGATTTCAATCTGCCTGACTTAAAATGGCATTCTTCTGACGATGATACATATTTATGTGCATCTAATTCGAAGACCCGCCAAGAACATATATTTGTTGATAATATATGTTCTGACTTACAACAAGTGAGTTGTATTTATAATAGTCTTAACCGACTTCTTGACCTGGTCTTAACTACAGACAGTAACAATGTCATTGTTAAGAGGGCCTATCATGCTCTAACTACTGTTGATGAATACCATCCACCATTGAGCATCTGGTACAAATCTGACAGAGAAAATATAGTAAATTCGAGTTCAATAGATAAAGTTTATGAATTCAATTTTAAAAAAGCTGACTTTTTGAAGTTGAATCATTTACTTCATAGCAAGATTAACGTTATTTTAGATTACATAAATGGAAATAATCTTGATGATTCCATTAATTTTTTTTATATGGAGCTTTTTGCTATGTTTTCTCAATCCGTACCATACAGCCTCAAAATTGCGAAAAATTCTGCGTATCCCTGGTATACAAAGGATTTGAAAACTCTTCGCAACAACAGGAATAGGGCTTGGAAGAAATATGTCTGTAGCTTAGACTCAAATGACCTAGAAACTTACAAACGTTTGTTTCTGGAATTTGAAAATATCTCAGCTGCATTATATAATGAATATTTAGATAACATTAAACTGAAGATATTGTCTGATCCAAAGAAATTTTGGGGATTCATAAACACAAAGAAGAAATCTGATGGATTTCCCTCTTCATTCAAAACCATTGATGGATTTAGTGACGATCCCGTTATTATTTGTGGCTTATTCGCCAATCTTTTCAAAGAATCATTTTGTTCTGATTCTTTTAATCCTGATGAAGATTATTTTGAATACATGAATTCTGGACCCAAAGTTTCTTTGGAAGCTTTATCCTTTACTTCTGAGGATATTTTAAAGTACATTGGATCGATCGATGAGGACTTTAATGCTGGACCTGATGGAATTCCTGCCGCAGTGTTAATTCAATGCGGTTCCATTTTGTGTCAACCACTATCTTTGCTTTTCAATAAATCAATCAACGAAAGTTATTTTCCAATTGTTTGGAAAAATTCGTACATAAGTCCAATATATAAAAAGGGTTGCAGGAATGATGTTATTAACTACAGGCCCATTGCTAAGCTTTCATCGATTCCAAAACTTTTTGAGCGTATCGTGTATGATCGGGTAAAAATTCACTGCGGAGAAGTCATAACAACTCGTCAGCATGGTTTTGTTAATGGTAGATCCACTGTGTCTAATCTTCTCGATTTTACATCATTTTGTCTAAAAAACATTGAATTAGGTAACCAGGTCGACTGCATTTATACTGACTTTAGTAAAGCATTTGATAAATTACCTCACAATTTGATTCTATTTAAACTTAAATCAATGGGATTTCCTCAATATTTTGTAAGCTGGATTCAATCGTATTTGACAGAACGATCTTATCAAATAAGATTTCGAGGGGTTTTGTCGTCTGCATTTGTTGCGCAATCAGGTGTTCCTCAAGGTAGTCACCTAGGCCCACTTCTGTTTATTTTGGCAATTAATGATGTTACCCACATTATTAAACATTCTCATTTGCTAATTTATGCAGATGACATGAAAATATACAGAACAATAAATGCTAAAGATAATTCCGACCTACTCCAGACCGATCTGAAATCCTTTGAAGTTTGGTGTTCTAAAAATAATATGTTTTTAAATCCAGATAAATGCCAAACTATGACCTTTTCGCGAAAAAGGAACGAATTAATATTTGATTACAGTATAAAAGACACTGCTTTAAGTCGTGTACATGTTGTCAAAGACCTTGGTATATGCATGGATTCTAAGTTATCGTTCAATATTCATATTGATAATATTTGTAAAAAAGCGTCTTCAATGCTTGGCTTTATAAAACGCTGGGCCAAAGAATTCAACAGCATGATTACAACCACCACGTTGTATTATGCAATTGTGCGTCCTCATTTGGAGTACGCAAGTCAAGTTTGGTCCCCAAGCTACAATGTGCATGTTGATCGTATTGAAAGAATCCAAAAACGTTTTGTTCAGTTTGCTCTAAGGGGCTTAAGTGGAACTGACATTTTAAACCTTCCTCCTTATGAAGATCGTTTGAAACTGTTTGAAACTGTTGATTCTCCAGAACTCCTTTCTCTTATTAATTTTAACACTAACCGTAGAAGCAGTAGAAACGCAAACAACTTAATTTATTTACCATTCAGTAGAACGAATTATATGTTAACTGCTCCTTTAAACCGCATGAGTACCTTTGTTAACAACTGTAGCGTTTTTGATGTTAACTTGTCAAAAGGTCAACTCAAAAGTAGACTAAAAGAGATTATGTAATTATAGATCTTTGTATGCATGGTTAGTAGTTATGTCCTGTGTTGTCCCTGAGCCCAATCCAAACTTTGGATGGTAAATTTTTTTTCACATTAACTTTTTTTTAGCCACTGGAATCCTTAACATAAAATTTCTTTTATGCTATGGGTCGTGGTTTTAAATGGGTTAATGCTGAGAAAGTGCGAAAAAGCTGTAGAAGCTGAACTCTATTTGTTATTGCATGTTAGAATATATATACTTTTCCATACCTACCACGCCTCCTTTTGGGTGTTACACACGTCGTGACAAAATTAATATACCCCTTACGCAGTACGCGTGGGGGTGTAAAAAACGAAGCTTAATGCCTTTAACTGAACTTGAAGGTGACGAAAAGAAAGATATTCGACGTATTAAACGACGCACAATGGAATATTTCTTTGATTTAGCTGGACAATATTCAAATTTGTCAAACACCGATTTAAAAAAAAAAAATATATATTTTTAGTTTGTTGAATAGTGTTTGAATAACGGACAATGAGTATTTTTTACCTTGCCTTGCTCAAACAGTTTTTTTAGCTCTCTGAACTCTCTCAATTTTAGTTGAACTTTTCTTTGGGTTGCTAGCTATTTAGAGGAGTGCATACTTAAAAATTCATATTTTTTTCCCAAATTTTTCTAAGAAGTTAATTTAAATGGATTTTACTGAAGCAGGTATGTAAAAATAAATGTAAGGTGGTTTGGATGGTATTGTGTTTATTTAAAATTAGTAATTATTTTTTGATATCCGAAGGATTTTGTTATATGAGACTGTCCGTGGCTGTACATTTTTCTTCATAAACTTAACACTACAGGTGTTTACATCTTAAAAAAATATAAACTCGTTGTCCGCTTCGTTCCGAAAAGTGCTGAATTTCTTTAAGAACCGTTTAAATCCATAAAAACTGGTAAAGCTTTCATAAATCCTAAAGTTTTCATGATATCGCCATGAAACTTGGAACATAAGTTTATCTCTTCTATTTAAATGTCAGGTTTAAAAATGAAAAAATCTAATAAGCGCATACCTCTCATACAAAGTTACGTCATCAACAAGTTAAACATTTATACATCTCATAGTTTTTAAGATATCGACTAGAAAATTGACTCATACATTTTTTCTTTAAAGTCAATGCTAAAAACTATCAAAATCTGACATAACCACTCTTTCCTCTCCTATAAACGACTCGATCTGATTTGTACTTCTATTGTGAGTCATCTGAGGAAGGCGAATAATTTTCTGATGACCTTTTTCCGGCTTGATTCATTAAACCACGATTGTTTTTTAATTCATATATAATTGTTTTATTTCTAAATCGATTTAATTTGTATATTCAATCAACCATTAAACACTTTCTTCAATAATAATAATTGTTGTAATGATACTTCCTTAAAGCAAATTTTAACAGGAATTATAAATTCTATTTATATAAAAATCAATTGCGTGTGCGTTAGTCTTGCTAAGGCTCGGAAACGGTACGACCGATTTTAATAATTTTTGTTTTGTACTCTTCGCCTTAATACGGATGGGGTTTAGGAAAAAAGAAATTCGGCGCGCATATTACTTGAGTCCGAGATAAAGTATACTTAGTTTTGACCACGCCTCTTCCGCCCTTTACATACAAGAAATGCAAATGTACCTACTAACGTCCTTTTTCATCGAAAATGTTACTGATCGATTCTGTTCCCCCTGAATTTCTGCCACTTCTTCTCGAAATGAGGAAGCGCTCATTTCGAGAAATCCATTGATTCCAACCGATTAACCTTTCCTTTTCAAACACATTCAGTTTGCCTTGCATCGTCATGACTGTTGGAATTAGTTATGGAATTGTGTGCTGGATTAAATCAAATCTACACTTATTATCTACCTTAAGAAAAAATGAACATGTGAGTCATATATCATATATTTACTAGCTGGTACCCGGCGCGTTGCTGCCGTCCTTGTCCAATGTCTGTTCCAGATTGTCAATAGACAAACTCCACTCTGAGTTTCAATATTCTTTCACCATTATTTCCAAAGCTATTAAATAAAAAACTTTTATTTTATATATATTCAAGTATATTCGAGTAGTAGGATATCACCAAATTGTTACTCCAAACCGAGTTTATTTGATCTGTGACTGTTATTTCCAAAGCTATTCAATTTAGGAAATGTGTCTTATATGAGTGGAGCCACACCTCCTATACAATGCTCATTCTTGTCTTCCAGTAGCAGGACACCACCAAATAGTAACTTCATTCTGAGTTAAAATGTTATGTGAATTTTACTTCCATAGCTATTCTGTGTCGAAAATTAGAGTTGTATGAGCGTAGCCACGCCCCTTTTTCCAATGCCCGTGTCTTTTTTATAATTGAAAGACCTGACCAATCAGTTATTTCAAACTGAGCTTTACTGTTATACGACATCAAGTTCCAAATGTATTCGATATCAAAAAGTTTAATTGGGTGGGCGGAACCATGCCCCCCTTTCCAAAGATCGCTCAAATTTGACAGTCGAAAGGCGCGTGTCAACAGTAAGTTCGTACCGACTTATGTGCGATTTTTTATGTGTTTAACGAAAGTAAAACCGAAAATTTGTTTTCTTGAAAAAATGCCACGCCCCTCGTGGGAAGGAAGATAAAAAATACTTTATAACCTATTCTCATACCTACTTAATATACAAAAAAAATTCATTAAAATCGGTCCAGCCGTTTCGGAGGAGTTCATACACTAACACCGTGACACGAGATTTTTATATATTAGGTTTTCAATCTATCCTCTATGTTCTATCTTCTTCTATTTATATTTATAAAAATCAATTGCCATGCGTTAGTATTGCTAAGACTCCAAAGTGGCTCTACCGATTTTGATAATTTTTTTGTTTTTTTCGCTTTAGTGCTGATGTTGTTTAGGGGAAAAAAAAAAATTAGGACGATACTGAAGGAACTGCGGAAAAATCGAAAAAAAATTTAATTCATTTCATGTCGTTGTGTGAAATTAACTTCATTTAAAATTTTGAAATCGTTTTATTGGAAAAAAAGTTACTGGATCTTGGCAATTGAATTGAATTTAATTACATTTTAAAAGCATTCATTTTGATCAGTTAAGGTAAATTGACTTTTCAGTCTTTGACAAAATCACAAATTATTAAGCTCTACGTCATTTAGGCAAAAATAAAATTTGCCTAAACTCCCACAGCGCCATCTATTGAAAAAAATGGATGCATGAATATTAAGTTTTGGTAAAACAACGTTTGCCGGGTCAGCTAGTAGTTAATATAAATTGTTTTTATCTACATATAAGCTTAATACAAGCAGTTTGAATACTTAAGAACTAAATTTTATAATTAACAGAGAGTTTCTTAATTTACAATGGTACCATATCTTAATTGGAAGAATACATTAGAGAGAGGGAGGAAGTGGCGTTGGAGTTAAGAAGGATATTTCGGAGTAGTGGTCTGCTCAAGTGAAAATCGAATTCACTGATCAAACTATTGGTTACCCTAAGCATTCTGGTTATAGGTTCACTGCATCCATAGTCGGTGCGGTGAAAGTTAAGGTGGAAGAGAGGTATAGACCTAAGGTTGCGTGGGTTGGTATAGAGGATATTAATTGGAGTAGTTCTGGGCAGTTAATGGTACCGCATACTAGTTGATGAATGAAGAGAACATCGGCAACTTCCCTTCGCTTTGCAAGTGTTTGCATGTTAATCAACTTCACACGGTTGGCATAAGGAGGTAAGTTGAAACTGTCAGAGCCGGGAAGACCACGAAGAGCGAAACGAATGCATCTGCGTTGAACGGCTTCGATTCGCATTGAATGGGTGTTGTAGATGGGAGACCAAACCTGGCTGGCATATTCGAGGATGGGTCTAACAAAGGAAAGATAGAGAGATTTAGTGACGTAAGGATTGGAGAACTCTCTGGACCAGTGTTTCACGAAACAAAGTGCAGATTTGGCTCTACTAATGATATTATCAATATGAGACCTTAAGTTAAGTTCCTTGTCGCAAATAACGCCTAAATCCCGTAAAAAGCATACAGAGGGAACTGGCTTGCCGAGAATGTAATACGTTTTGGAGGAAGTTGGAGTCGCTTTCGAGAATATGTTATAGCTTGACATTTGCTGACGTTGAGTTCCAGAAAATTATTTTGACACCAAATGGAAAAACTGACCAGATCGTCTTGAAGTTTGCGAGAATCGGCATTAGTTTGTATGCGCCGATAGATTTTTATATCATGAGCATACACAGAAAGATTGGATTCATTGATGATACCATCAACATCAGCAATTGTTAAGACGAATAACAAAAGACCAAGGTGACTGCCTTGTGGAACACCAGAGGTAGCTGTAAAAGATTTTGAATTGGAAAATCTAAAGATGACATTATAACTGCGTTCTTCGAGATAAGATTTAATCCATGACATAAACAGAGATGGAAAACCAAAGGCAAAGAAGGATGATAGTGTGTGAGATTTTGTCAAACGCTTTACTAAAGTCAGTGGAAACTGCATCAACTTCGTAACCACTTTCCAACGAGCATAAAGTGTTTGAAACAAATTGTGTGAGGATGGTGGTAGTCGATCTCCCCTTGAGAAAACCATGTTGACTAGGAGTAAAGATAGATTTGCAATGGAAGAAGAGAATGTCGTAGATAATACTTTCAAAAATTTTGGGAGTACATGACAGTTTTGCAATAGGTCTGTAATTAGAAATATCATTTTTAGGTAATTTTTTATGTAAAGGGATTATGTACGAATTCTTCCATAACTTTGGAAAAACTGAGTTGGAAATAGAAAGTTAGGGGATGAGCCAAAAAATTCGCGAATTTTTTGATGACAATAGCAGGCAACCCATCGGGTCCAGGAGAAATAGCATCTTTTAGATTATGTAGCTTTGCTAAGACATCAGTTAGTGTAATATCAACAGAAGTCAGCGAGGTTTGAGCACAATTCCTTAGTGAAGAAAAGTATTCATAGTCTAGTTCATCCTTATGACTTATGAATGACTGACTGAAGAAATTTGCAAATAGGTTTGCAATTATTTCCGGGTTATCTGAGGAGATATCTGAAAAAGTAAGGGTGGATGGGTAGTTGTCAGATTTTCTTTTAATATTAATGAACTTTTAGAAACTTTTAGGATCCGACACCAATTTTGTTTGAATATGAGCAAGATAAGACTCATATAGATGTTCACAGAGTGCAGAAAAACGGTTATAGGCGTAAAGATAATTTGTGAGGTCAATAGAAGAACGAGTAGTTAAATAAGTGCGCCAAAATTTGTTCCTTTTATTACGAATTTAACGTAATTCCTTATTGTACCAGGGGGGAGATGTCAAAAAGTTATTCTGCCTATTAAATGGGACAGATTGTGTGAAGCAGTCGAAAATTTTGTCATAGAAGAGAGCATTATCAACATTTTCATGGGCATTATCGAAAAGATGTTGGAAATCGATTCTACTGCACGCAGAGAAAAAAAACGTTTAAACATTTGGCATAATAATGGTTAGTTGCGGGAAACACGTTATTTAGTTGCAAGAAATTAATTTTGTTTGTCATAAACGGCAGTGATTTTTAAATTGCAGCAACCGACAAATTTATTTTTTCCAACTGAAAACTTCGTTTGCAGGAAAAGAAATTAATTTGTTATAAGCGAGTAATTCTCAACTGACAAAAAAATTGCTTGATTTCGGTGATGAAAAGCGTTTAATATTTGCCATCAACGAAAAGGAAGTATTTTAAGAGTGTGAACAAACAGACACACAACTGTGAATCACAAGCGCAGTCACACAACTGCTACACAGCTCGCTTTCGTTGATGACAAATGTAAAATATTTGCCATAAACGAAGAAACAAGAATGTGTTTCAGTTTAAGTAAGCGCAGCCACACAAATGGCATCTCGCTTGTACCTTTGCACTTTGTCTTAACAAAAATTTTAGTTGTTTTTATAATAAAAGTCAGTTGCGGGAAACACGTTATTTAATTGCAAGAAATTAATTTCGATTGCCATTAACGTAAGTTGTTTTTAAATTTCGCCAACCAACAAATTTGTTTTGTTCAACTGAAAACTTCATTTGTAGAAAAAAGATCCATTTCTTATGACATACACATTTGTAATCTAAAAAAATTCATTCTAGACAATATCTCACAATAGCTCAATGGAGGCACGCGGGAGACGTGGGTTCGATTCTTGGCTGTGTAAGTATCAAAAATTTTAATTTAATTATTGAAATTGTAATTCTGTTTCATTAACTGATTGGTCAAAAGGAACCTTCAAAATAAGAATAATAAAAATAATAATAAAAAACATTAAATAAAAAAAAAAATATTTGGTGTCTGTTGGGAATTGAACCCAGGTCACTCAAGTTCCTAGACTCGAACGCCAGCACGCTCGGCTAAACTTGAACTTCCAAAACAATCATAAAATTTCATTAAGTTCGATGTTTTTTCGTTTCAAGCAAGAATATTTTTAAGTTGATGACAACTGAATACTCGTTTGCAGCAAATACAGTTCGCAAACGAAGTATAGTTGGTGAATTTTTCAGTTACGATAAACGAAAAATTTCTTTGCGTGTGATTAAGATGTCAAGTTTTACAAAATCAGTTTTCCGAAAGTTGAAGCTATACGCGTGCTCAGAGTGTGTGTTTATGATATTATTGTTGTAAGAAAGGGTAAGAGATAGAGGTGGATGGTAGTGATCGAGTGTTGAAAGTAGGTGGTTACTAGCAGAGACTACACAATTATCTGAATCTGAGGAAAAGGCAAGGTCTAATTGTCTACCTATATTGTTTGTTACTCCGCTCAACTGGTAAAGGCCAGAGTCTAAAAGGCAGCTAGTAAAGAGAATTTTTTTTTTCAGATGTAGCATTTGAAGGGAAATAATGACACTCGTCATCTGACAGAACCCATTGAAGGCTGGGAAGATTAAAATCCCCCAGAAATATAACTGTGTCAGATGGGTCAATAAGATCAAAAAGTGAATCAATTGTGTCTACTGCAAGCTGATAACCATTCACTGGTTGAGAAAGGCGAATATAGCAGCAGATAATGAATATGAACCGGTTTGCAATACAAGCTTTACAATACAAAAATTAGCTGTATGGGATTTTTTTACAAAGGATGGGTCGAAGCTATTGTGAATTGCAAGAAGGACACCACGACCTGAGGAGAGATCATCTTTATCGAGTCCATCGTCTCTGAACACCACGAAATCAGACGCAGATACCTCAGTATCCTTGAAATCCTGGGTAAGATTGGTCGCAGCTAGGGCAAAAATATCGTAGGGAAGTTTAAGAGAGTTTAGAAACACTGTAGAGATTTTGGTGCGTTATCCTCTAACGTTTTGGTAGTACATAGATACAAATAGTGGGCTTGGAATAGAGTTTTGATTATGCGAAAGTTGGTTAGGAATAATATTGTTGCTGCTCTTTACGGGACTTTTGAAGGTAAGAAACATGTTTTGACCTTACATGAGCACCGTATGTGTCAAGATCTTCTTTGACTTGGTGGATCGTCAAACCGAGTTGCTCGTGGAAACTGGTAAATAACTTACGTAATTCAGCGACATCAGTAGGTAAACCTTCTTGCTGTATCAAGACTTTGAGGTTTGTCTTGGTTTAACCATCTATACAGGTGGATACCGGTGCCTTATGCATATAAGCAAGATATAGACGCACATTGTTGTAAACACTGTTCTCTCTAAGACGAGAGAGGGCATATCTGCTTTCATTGTCAGCACAAGAATTTAAAGTAAGTTTAACTTTTGGTGGTTGAAGAAGGTCGATGAAAGAAGTAGGGCTACCAGGTTGGTTATGGGCTTCATTCGTGACTAAACCGGAAGGAGATGGGTTTATAGTATGGGAATGAACAAAGTTAGGATAGAGTGTGTGAAGAATGTTGCTCTCATTTTTATCTGATGGTGCATCCGAGTTAGGATTGAGATTAAATGAGACTCGTTTTGGGTTAGAAGATGGAAGTGTGTGATTCGAGTTAGAAGATTTTGTAGTGTGATTTATCTGCCGAGTGAAAGTTGGAAAGATATTAGTTTTAAGTTTCCAGTTAGGATCAGAGCTAGGACTGGTGTTAGGTAATTCGTTTTCGGAAGGTTTTTTTTTTTGATTAGGTATAGTTGGAATTGGATTAGGTATAGTCCAACTATTTAGTTGAAATAGTTGGAAGAGTTATAAGTTTTACTTGTAGGCGGGTTCCTTGATTTGTCAACCCATGTTGAAACTTCAGCTTTACTATCATTTAAACTAGATGATTGGGTAAATAGCCAGACGAATTGAGAAGGGATGTAAATTTTGAAGTTTGTGCTTTTTTCCCTGCGGTTTGTGGACGTTTTCCGGCAATCCTCAGTTGGAATCACAATTCTGTACTTTCTTTGGAAAAGCTTGCAGACCCAAGAAACACTTGTTCTTAAAGGAAGACCTTAAACAAATAATGCGGTCTTCTCAATAACGTTCCCACTCGCTAGCTTATTAATTCTATTTTCCCAATCAGCTTGGGTTCATGTTGTTCCAAATTGATGAACCATCTTACGAGGTGCAGCAACTGGAGTTTTATACTGAAGTTTCTTTTGTGTTTTTCCGGGAGAAGTAGTAGAAGGAGGAGACTGAGCTGGTGAAGTTGTAAGCGTTGATTCCGATATTTCCTCCAGGATAGAAGAAGAGTGACGGCGGGGAGAATCTGGATTATGTCGTGGTGTATAATCACCTCTGTCGTGCGTAGATCTGACTTCATCAGCTATATCGGCGAGCGTAACGCGAAACACCGCTAAATCGTCGCTGATATCATTAATTTTTTGAAATAAGATATCAAGCATTGGATCTGGTTGCTGAGACTGTTGTTTGGGTTCGCTCACTGATTGAAGCGCAATATCCATATTATTCCGCATAGACAAAATGTTGCTTAGAATCTCTTGATGCTTGCTTCTTTTGTTCAGAGTGGATCGCGTTAAGTGTATCACTTAAGCATTTAATTGCTTTAAGAATATGCGAAAGTCGCATCTCACTACACTCATCACAAAAGAATTTGAAGTGGACAGCGTATTCCTGCATGTAATTTAGGCTTATTTTACTCATGCCTACACAGGTACAGTGATATGATTTGCCACAAAGCCCATTACATATAAGCTTCAAAGCATTTTTGTCATCATTTGAACAATTGATGTTGGCACAGTTGAACTCCATTTTCAAAATTTGCAAAGTTGTTTTTTTTTTATTGACACAAAAAATTTACAAAAGTTGGTTTTTTAGGTGATTGTAGGTGACCGATATTTTGTTTTTTTGTTTTGTTTTTGTTTTTTTTACAAAAAAACTTAGTAAGCAGAATTGAACTATATCGTACAATGTAGAACTCGCCGTTTTTGTTGACACAATAACTTTTTTTCTCTTGTTTTGATTTATTTCACTAGTGACCGAGGGAGTTTGCCGAAAATTCACTTTATTGTTTATTTGTACTTTGGTTTTTTGTTTTCGGTTTTATTTTTTGTTTTTTTTTTTTTTTTGCTTACGCGGTGACCTATATAATGTCACTACTGCTTTAGTTGAACACTTTCTTTCATCGCGTTAGAACACTTAAAATACATATCGGATCTTTTTGTTTCTTTCTTGTTTTTCGTGTAATTAAAACTGTGCAAATGTCGCGTCCGTGCCACTGGGAGATGTATATGTATTTTGTTTTTTGGATTTTTTTTATGAACATATTCTTTGCACTTGCAAAAAGCAACAAAGAACATTGACGTCGATGGTGGTGAAGCTAAGTTGTTTGCTTTTGTTGTTGGTAATGAATTTTGTTGTTTATTTTAATCAGGCGATTATCTTTCTTAATTAGGCTTTGGCCCTTTTATTAATTTCGCTGATTAGGCCTGCCTTAGAGACTGTCAAGGCATTTCAGATTTAAAATGTAAATTATCCGAAGGCTCTTCAGAGGCTTAAAAATCGTTATGATAATAGCACATTAATTTTTTATAGCTGTGTTAATTTAACTAAGAAGTCTCGTTGATAATGCTTCTGATTTGTATAGCTCGCTTTCATCCGTAGGTAGCGATAGAGATATTTCAAATGCAATGCTGATATATCTATCATGGAAAAGGTTGATGAAGAAACCAAAAGAAAAAATGGAAAGATTCTTTGGATTTCACTAAGATTCCTTCTTGGGAGTACTGCTATAAAACCCTGGAAAGACGTTGCCAGTACTTAGAATCCATCAGCGGAACTGCAACTCATTTCAATCATACCGAAAATAAATTGCCGTCCAACAAAAACAAAAACAAGAGTAATAGGCAGTGTTATTCTTTTTCTTGTACAACGCGTTCGTGCATATTGTGCTCAAGATCTGATCACACCATTACCAATTGCTCTCGTTTTAAAGCTATGGATGTTTCTGGACGTTTCGATAATGTTAAACGCCTTGGCTTATGTATAAATTGTCTCTCTAAAATTCATTAAGTGGCGAATTGTCCATCCACTTTCAAATGTAGGGTCTGCTCAAAATCGCATCACACACTTTTGCATCGCACTCAATCGCTTCCCAATGCTCTACTTTCTTCCTCATCGCCATCACAGCCAACTTCTTCGCGTGCTACGCCAACTAGAGCCAGCGTCTCATTTCACATTCATTTTCACATGGATCAAGTTATTCTCGCCACTGCTGTCGTTCTTGTTCGTGATTCATATGGTTGTTATCACATGGGTCGAGCTTTACTTGATTCTTGGTCGCAAGTCAATTTCGTAACTGAAGATTTTTCACAAACGCTACGCTTGCTGACGGAAAAACATTTTATGCAAATTCATAGCATTGGAAACTCACAATGCAATATTAAATACAAAACTTCAACCATTGAATAATTATAATAAAGAATGGACACCGCCGACATTCGCCACTACCCCGTCGTTATGTCGCCACCATCGTTTTTCGTATCTCCAAAGCTTTTCACCCAGTTTGCGCACATAGCTAAGAAAATCTTAAATTGATCCCAAAACAAACAGAAATAATATCCTCCCTTGTTCAAGGTCACTAGCTGCTGCATCGCTGCTTTCTGTTACATATTTTTTATATGTTTATCTTTTCTAACGAATTAAGAAAAGATATTTGGTGTCATTCTTGCAAAATTTCGAAAGCCTTTGGGATCTTCAAAACGGAGCTCGCACATAACCAAGGAGGAAAAATCTTTTCCACAGTCTCTATATTTTTTCTTTTTTTCCTTTTGTTTCTTTTTAATAGCATTAATTAAAATAATTATGCTAGAAATTGCCAATGCGCTAATTTCTGAATCCATTTATAAAATTTTGTTTTTAGCAAAAAAAGCTGTTGTTGATTACATTTTTGTCGCAAAGAAAATACGTTCGTGTGAAAGCAAATTCAAAAATACTTTTCAAATAAGACAACATTTGGCAGTCACACGAAAATTTGTCTTAAGACAATGTCATGTCGTGTAGAACCAGCTTTAGTATACAAGATATATTTCAATATTTAAATATATAAATATTTTCAATATTTTTAATTGCAACTGTATTTGAAAAAGCGATAAAAACTTTAAAACATTTTTTTTTTTTAAAAAGTAACCATAAAACATTTTTTGTTTCGATTTTCGTGCAAAAAGGAGACCCCAAATATATTAGAAAAAATACTGAGATGCTGTGTACAGAAATTTTTTCTGATTTTGGAGCATAGTGTTATTAGAAAGAAGCTCAAATATTGAATTTAATTACGATAGCTTGAAAATTACGGCCGTAATCGTGTCGACAGACAGACGGACATGGCTACATCAACTCAGGTGATTACGCTGATCAAGAATATATATACTTTTCTTTATCTACTACACCCCCTTTTGGGCGTTACACACGTCGTGACAAAAATTAACTTACCCCTTCCGCAGTCCGCGTGGGGGAATAATAAATAAAACTCTTACACGCTTACACGATGCATATAAAAAGTTAACAAAGTGCTAAAACGAAAGTTTAAACAAAGTGTAAATAAGCTTGCAAATGACAATAGAAACAAAAAATACCTCAGAATGTTACTAATACATTAGAAAAGGACTATAACAATAATAAAACAAGTGAAAAAAAAACCGTGGGAAATTTTTTACATGTAAGCGCAGACAATTCATTTGGGTTATAGAACTGGATAATTATGTGGAGTGTAAATATCTGCCACATTGTTCTTATGTCGCTTCATCGTCGGCGGTGTCACCTTCTATTTGTAATTATTCAATGCTTCAACTTTTATAAAATCTCGCTTTACAAACTTAGAATTGTCACTTTCGTTTTGCTTTACGTCTCATATATCGTATCAACCTTAATCAGAAATTGATATTTCATCGTGGAACTTGCCACAAAAAAAACATTTGACTGATGAGCACTTCTTCAAGTCTAAACGCATTGATTTGCTTCTAGGTACAGAAAACTTTTTCGATATATTATCTGTCGGTCAGATTCGACTGAATCTCTTCGACTCTTCAAAAAACAATACTGGGCTGGATCGTATCTGGTCGATACAAACCTGCAATAGTTTCCAACTCTCCATTGTCACCAAGCCTGCTTTCATACGAAGAAGCAATAGATAAGCAATTGGAACAAATGTGGAAATCGGAATTAATTGCGACCTCTACAAATCATTGGACCGATGAGCAAACTAGTTGCGAAGCATTTTTTTGGGCTCATCGTACAATACTGCATTTAGGAGGTTCACATGTCTTGAGCGTCGTTTGGCTAAAGATACTGATACAAAATTTCAATATAATGTCTTTATGAAAGAATATATTGATTTAGGGAACACGAGCTTGGTAGAAGACCCTAATATTGAAGAACCACACTACTATATACCCCACCATTCGGCTTTGAAGCCAAAAAGTACATTAACAAAATTAAGAGTTGTATTCGATGCCTCGTGCAAACTTCGTCTCAAAGATCTTTGAACCCACAATTCAAGAAGAATTGTATCTTTTGCTTATTCGTTTTCGCCTGTATCGGTTTTCAATTACCGCTGACATCATCAAGATGTACCGACAAGTAGCTGTAGATTCCAGAGATCGTTGTTTTCAATATATTTTGTGGAGAAATATAGAAGATGACCAGATTCATACTTGTAGGCTCAATAATGTAACTTACTGTAACTTACGGTACGGCTGCTGCTCCATTTCTCGCTGTTCGCAGTCTACACTATCTTGCAGACCAATACGCTTCTGAATTTGAAAAAGGTGCCCAAACTATTAAATCTTCGTTCTATGTTGATGATTTCCTGGGAGGAGCTGATACTTTGGACGAACTCGCTAAGATCAAATCTGAAGTTTCTAATATCCTCAAATATGGCTACATGTAGCTCGCAAAGTGGTATTCTGATCATACAAGTTTTAGAGACGAGAAAACCGTTAAAAATTTTAACCTAGATGACGTTCTTATTACAAGTGCGTTGGGCATAACATGGGACCAAAATCAAGACGTTCTATTGTTCTAATTAACCCCCAAATATCATTCCGATAAAATCACAAAAAGAACAATTTTGTCGTTAGCTTTATCATTATTTGATCCACTAGGCTTATTAGCTCCTGTAATCATCGTTGCAATTGTATGAATCCATACCCCAAGCCTTAATGACTGCGTGGCAACAATTTCTAAAAAGTTTGGTTTTACTACCGTCGCTTAAAATATCTCGATATTGCTTGTCAGTTTATCATAAATCGATACAATTACATGGCTTTTGCGATTCATCGCTTCGTGCATACGGTTGTTGCCTTTATCTGCGTGTAGTTGTTGCTAATGACCAAATACTTGTGCATCTTCTTACTGCCAAATCAAGGGTTGCACCCACACAGAAAAAAATCATTGCCAAAATTGGAACTATGTGGAGTTCAACTTTACACTTGATACTAAAACAAAAACATCTCTAAAATACGATATGTTTCAGACGTATATCTGTGGACTGACTCTCAAATTGTCCTCCACTGGCTCAAGCTGCACTCATCCACCTTATCGGCCTTTGTTGGCAATAGGATATCGGAGATTTCCTCAGGGAGGTTGTTCAGAGAGGTTGTTCTGTTTCGCAGATCGCTGACTCGATCTGGTATACTGGACCATCCTTTTTAAGACTCGATATAAAACATTGGCCAGAAAATAAATGTGACAAGGTAGATTTCAACGAAATTGAGAAAGAAAAAAGAAAATCCTTTTTTCATATCGCACCCAAATTCAACTATATTCTCGAAACAATAAAAAGGTTTAGTTCACACATCAAAATTCTACGCATCATATGGCTTTTTCGATATTACAAAAAATTAACCAATATATCTGACAACAATTGTAACTCTTACTCCCTCTCCCCCCAGGAACTGGAGAATGCTCTTCACTGCATAGTCTGGAATTTGCAAGAACAACATTTTGAAGAAGACTTTCGGCGGCTCAAAAAAAACATTATTCTACAAAGTTCATTAAAATATCTTAATCCATTTCTGCAGGATACTGGAGGCTTCAATCTGCTGAAAGTCGGTGGTCGTCTTGAATTGGCAAACATTTCTGATGAACAGAAACACCCTATAATCTTGCCAAGCAACAATGAATTCGTTGAAGGGTATATTCGTCATTTGCATATCACTAACTAACACGTCGGCACAAAAGCATTGGTGGCTCTAATTCCTAATCGTTTCTGGATAATCAACGCTAGGAATTTGGCTCGTCGAATTGTGAACTCCTGTACACACTGTATTCGCTACAAATCTCGTTTGCTTTAAAAAGTCATGGGTAATCTGCCCGTCGAACGCCTTAATCCATTCAGGCCATTTTCTCGTTGTGCTGTTGATTTTTGTTGGCCCATCAATACATACTACCGCATTTGTGGAAAGGTGCCATACAAAACATACGTTGCAATTTTTGTATGTTTTGCAACAAAGGCTGTCCACATCGAGGTTGTGTCGGACCTGTCGGCAGAAGCGTTCATCGCAGCTTTAAAGCATATGATTGGTAGAAGAGGTCTACCTACCAACATATTCTGCGATAATGCCACCAATTTTGCTGGCGCTAATAACAAATTAGCAGAAGTCAAAAAATAAATTTTTGACACAAAAAATCAATGTATAATAATATAGTAAGTCAGCCTGGCAAAAGCCAGGGGCCGCTGACTACCCGTGGTACCAGTTCTAAAGTCCTTGGTCAGACCTCGTAGCAAAGCTTCTACCAGTTTTAGCCCATCACAGCTCTGGGCTAAAACTGTGGGCTAAAGCCAAAGGAACTTGAGATGTTTATCGGAAATAAAGAAAGAATTATCAAAGAAACTATTGCATTTAGAGAAGGTAATGTGGAAGCATTTAACAATATTAAATGGAAGAGAATGTGGCCAAAATTCAATAACTTGGCAAGTAATATAGATAATCGAATGAAACTTTGCTCTGTTAAAATTTTCCGAATTCTCTAAATCCGTTCACGAACACGCCCACCTCTCATACAACCTGCAATAGCGAAAACTTTATAAAGAGGTTGATATTTGAGCTATAGGAATAAAACTTGGCTTATAAGTATATAATATCAAAATTAAGATATCAACAAAAATGGGTGCCTCTTACCGATGATCACGCCCACCTGCCATTCAACCCACAATAGTGAAAACACTTTATGCCATGTCTACACAGAAAGCTTAGTTAACGTTTTGTTTGAGTTCACCAAAGCTGTTCACACAGAGATGCGTCGGCAGAATTGAGTTTATTGTGGATTGAAATGATCGCCAATTTTGGAATTTCGCTCAACCTCAGCGTTTTCGGTCCATACTGACTGACTGATGAGAAAACCTCATCTTCTAAAGTTGCCAAGTTTTTTTATTTGCTTTTTGGCTTATTCTTGTTAATAATAAATTACAAATAGAAACTTGCACAATTGTGAAGCAGCTGTTGTTGACATTTATAATCGTTCACTATCCCGAACGCACCTCAAATCTTACTGAACCCATCTTTTTATTTAAACACTAGCATACTTTTGGGCATTTATCAAATTGAGTTTTGGTAAACGGTGAAAGCAAGCTGACTTTAGTTGCGTTTACTCCTGCATACTTGTACTGGAAACGCAAGCGTTTATATTGAGTTCAAGTGCAAAACGCAACATTGTATTGGAAACGCAAACTAAACTCTCTGTGTAGACGTGGTATTAAAGAGGTTGATATTTGTGCTACAGAGATAAAATTTGGTTTTTGAGTATGTTATATCACACCTAAGATGTGAACAAAAACTGGGTGACATCCACCCATGAACACGCCAACCTCCCATACAACCCACAACAATGAAAACACTATATAGAGGTTGATATAAGAGCTACAAGGATAGAACTTGGTTTATGAGTATGTTATTTCAAAACCAAGATGTCAACAACTAATGGGCGTCATCTACTCACGAACACGCCCACCGCCCATGCAACAAACAATAGTAAGAACTCTATAAAGAGGTTGATATTTGTTTGTCAAAACTAAGATGTTAATAAGAAAAAGGCGTCATCCACCCACAAACACGCCCTCCTCCCATAAAACCTGCATTATTTAAACCTGTTTAGTTCTATAAAGAATACATAGATTTTGAACAAAAATAGGAATTTATTTCTATTTGCTTTAGTATTTCAATATACAGTATATTTAAATATAATATTATATATAGGAGTTTAAACGTCGGGCCGACTTTAGACTTTCTTTACTTGTTTCTTATTTATTTTTTTTGTTATGTTTTAAAGATTTTTTAATTAGTTTTCAATTAAAATGAATTCCATCTCTAGCTCCAGTAAATCTTAAACTGAAATCGCTGATAACTATCACATAACTGACAAAATTTTTGACGTAGAATTACGTCTTACAGCGCGGTTTGTATGGGGTCGTTTTAACAGATTTTTTCAAGGTCATTAGGCAACGTTTTGGCTAATACTTTAGGGTATACCTGCAGCCTTTAATACTTATCGTTCAAAGATATTATATATACTAAAATATCAGATATATCCTGCGTTGAATGAAAATCTAATTTTGGATTTTGTCACTATTATATTAAAGTCACGAAATAGTTAAATATAAGAAGAAAAATGCATGTTTGTATATAAGAAAATCAATCATCAGCTGCTTATAATGTGCCTGTTGCTTTCTTTGTTTTTCTTTCGTTGTTTATGCTTGTATTGCTTTTGTTTTGCACGAACTGATTGGTTCGCTTTGGCAGCATTGTAAGCATTACTTCGCATTGGGTTTATGTATGCACTACTGTTCTAGTATACTATTTTGAAACCAGAGGTCATGAACCTCTTTTAAACTGAGTCAATAAACTCAAACTGTCAAATTTAACGACATGGGTCTGTGATCCGGTTAGATTTAACTCTTATGAAAAAAACGAGTTGGATCATATTTCGTTTTATGCTTTTACCCAATAGATGGCGTAAAATTTTAATTTTGGTTTTAATGCAAATTAATTTGGATTCCACATCCCACTAGCACTAGCGAGTGTAGTTCGTAAACTATACATCGAACAGAGATGAAAGTGTAGCTAAATATCAGACAGAGACGAGAGGAAAGGACATGTGCTCAGCGTGAAATATAGTCACCATACGATTTTTTAAAAATCGGAGTCTTAATTTTAATTTCAAATTAGTAGTTAAACTGACTGTACCTCGCAAACTATATATCGGGCAGAGACGAAAGTGGCACCGATGGAAAGTTCATTTGCTTCGCCTTCTTTTCAACTAAGTCAATGAACTCAACCTATCAAACTTAACAAAATGATCGAACAAATTTGAAATTTTGCTTGCTTCTTTTTGCTTGCTCATTTAATCATACTTACGTCTTAACTTTTTCTTTGTTTTGTCCTCGATAAGTAGTCCATAATTGAATGTAATTCATTTATTTGTTAATTTTCGAAAGATCAATAAAAATACGTGCAAAATAGACAAAACAATCGGACCAAAGAGACAAAGTAGAAGAGGTTACTACTTAAACGGAATTCTACGTCTGCACTTATGATACTATCGAAACTGTTTCTTTTTTTATCAGGAATTGTTTTTATGAAGGAAGAGGAAATTTGTTTTTATGGCTTATATTCGCAATGATACTTTTTGTTGATATTATTGGGTCAGTTGTGCCTATTGTACTGTAATCAAAAACGCTTTGCAAAAAATTTAAAATAAAAATTAAATACACACGAGTGCTACGACGAAGCGTAGAGAGCGAGCATGATAAAATAACAAGGTGGGCGCATATTGGAGAGGAAAATAGCTAGATGTCAAAGTCAGCTATTCGAATTTGAGCTGTTCTATTTGTTATTGTTGCCTTTTCGTTTGACGTTTGTAACACTCACAGCATTGTTTGTGTAAATCTAGACATTTCAGCAGCCTACCTTATATTTGTAACATGAGCTCGAGTAGGTTATAGGGAGAGCTGTGGGATTATTTGATCGTAATGATGCTTTGTCAAACGCAAGTAGGACACATCCAAAGTAGTTGCCGAATATTAATGTTCTGCGTTATAAAGAATGTGCACGAAAAATATTGGTCGAGTGTTCATAAATTTTGTTAACATATTAACATAACACCTCTCGTAATGTGTTGCAACGAGTAGACGTGTTTTTCATTTGCTCGTCAATAGTTTTATTTTAATTGTGTTAAATTAAACCTTAAATCTCCAAAGCGGTGAACTACGTGTGTCTTTTGATTCGCATGAACATTTGACATAGGAAATTAATTGGACTGCTAAATTATTGCAACTTTTGAGCAATTATAATTGCTGCGTTAAAACAGAGGTTTGCCTTTGATTCCCGCCTTTATTACATCTACCTAAAACACATACACCATGTCAACTAGAGCTAAAGCATTGAGTGCAAAAACTCTGCCATCAACTCCCACGCAAAGTGCCTCTCCCGCTGCCAACAACGCTACTAACTCAGCAATCACTCTTGATCAGTTGGACGATCGCCTGAAAAAGCAAAGCGAGATGCTTATTCTCAGTTTTCAAACGGAACTAAGCCAAATTCGCAATGAGCTCAACTCAAAAATAAAAGAGATTGAAAACATATGGCTTGAGAAGGTAAACAACCTCAATGCTACTCTTGTAAGCGTCGTTGAGCGTGTCGAAAAACTTGAGTCAGATGCTGTAAATTCTGAAGTGGCTTTGATCAACGAAGAGGTACATAACTTACACAAAATGATTGCTGATCTTGAGCGAAGAGAAGTTGCCGCTGATGCTGTTATTTTTGGAGTGCCAGTGAACAGCGAAGAAAACCTAACACACTTGTTTAATAAGCTCTGCTTCACAATTGGCTGCAGACCTACTCCGCTTAAGAGTGTGTTTCGTGTGAATAGCAATGCGCGCAACGCCAAAAGCACTCCAATCATCATCAAGTTCTCTAGTTCGTATGAGAGGGATGCTGTTCTACGTTCTGCAGCTACTTATCGAAGAAATAATGGAAGAAATCTCTCGCTGAATGACTTGGGGCTCAACTCTAACTCAAGCATTTATTTAAATGAGAGCTTGACTAAGCGCTGTCGTCAACTTCTACAGACTGCCATCAGACTAAAGCGTCGCAAACAGCTGTTTGCTGCGTATGCTAAGAAAGGGCTCGTATATGTTAAAACTATGGAGAATGGTGAAAGCTTATTAGTTGAAAATTGTAACCAACTTTCTGCTATTGTTGCGGGTGAGCTGGATGATAATCTCGGAAATTATGCATAAGTTTAAAAGTATTGTTGTCTGTTTCATTAAGTTTAAAAATATAGTAAAGTATTGTATTTTATCTACTAAGATTTTTCTGTTTTCTTTTTTATCGATCTCTTTCTCTCTTTATCTCTTTACTTTTGATTCTATTGTCTCTTATAGTGTCTGCTACTTTTTATCTCGTACTAATTTCCTTGATGTTTTCATCTCTTTGAACCTAAAACCTGTTTTTACTATTACATGCCTGTCTAATGTTTCTGAGTGTTATCTGCAATTTCATGATTGCATCTAACAACTGTTGCAGCGGCGCTAATGAAAATAGTAAAATTTTATTGAATGTTTTATGTAGACGGTATTCTGGTCTTAATATTGTACATTTTAATGCCAGAAGTTTAAATTCGCTTAAATTGGACTACTTAAAGTATGTGTTTGAAGATTCTTCTGTCGATGTCATATGTGTTTCAGAAACTTGGTTTTGTTCAGATATTAATAACACTGTGCTTGATATTAATAACTTCAATTTATTTAGAAACGACAGAACGGGTAAAAGAGGTGGTGGGGTTGCTATCTACTGTCGTAAAAACCTGCAGGCTTCGTTAGTTAGTAAATCCACCGGTGATACTGTTGAGTTTCTAAATCTTTGTTTATCTGACAAAACAACTAAAATTCTTCTGTCATGTGTCTATAATTCAAACAAATGCCATAGTTTGAATAATTTTTTCTCTGAACTCTCTAATATTGCAATTGACTTTGACTATTTTATTTTGTGTGGGGATTTCAATGTCAATCTTTTATGTAATGATAGCGTTACAAATTCCATGTATGAAAATGTCTCGTCTGTCGGTCTGTCAATTGTAAATGATACGATGCCTACCCGTTTTTCAAATAATAATAATCCTAGTCTTCTGGATTATTTCATTGTCTCTGATTTATCGTCTGTTCTTTTGTTTGACCAAATTTACTTCATTTCCGATCATGATTTGATCTTTTGTGCTTTTGACATTCATCTAACTCGTGATAATTATTCAAAATCAATATCGTTCCCTGACTTTAATTCTATAAATTTTCCTGCCCTCTTCAATGACGTCAGTTTAGTACCCTGGTCGGATGTTTGGTTTCTGGCAGGTATTGATGAGAAGGTTGAACTATTTACTAATATGATTAATAATCTTTTTGTTAGTCATGTTCCTATTCGTACAACGGCTATTAAAAATGCTTCCTGCCCATGGTTTAATGGCTATGTAAAAAATGCAATAAAAAAACGTAATAAAATGCATAATCAGTGGAAAAGAAATCCGACTCAGGAAAATTGGGAGTACTACAGAGTGGCTAGAAATGCCTCAGTTTTAATAACGAAACTAGCTAAAAAAAACTATTGCTCTGCTAAACTTAACACCACCCTTCCATCAAAGGTTTTGTGGAGGAATCTAAAAAACCTTGGCATTGCAAAGAAACCTGCTGTTGACTGTAATGTGGACCCCGACGTTCTTAATAATTTTTTTCTCAATAACAATGCTACCCAAGTAAACAGAACGATTGAGTTTGTATCAGTAGCACAAAATTTTCAATTCTCTGCCGTGAGTGAAAGTGATGTTGGCAAGTGCATTATGAAAGTTAAATCGAATGCTATCGGTGAAGATGGTATTTCGATAAAATTTATAAAACTTATCCTACCCCACGTTCTAGGCTCGCTAACGCATATCTTTAATCACTGCTTTACAACATCCACTTTCCCTCACTCTTGGAAAACTGCAAAAGTATTGCCTGTCGCCAAAAAATCATCAGCACTGGAAGCTAACGATTTCAGGCCTATAAGTATTTTGTCCTCCCTGTCTAAGGTGTGCGAAGCTCTGATGGCCGATCAAATTTCAAAATTTCTGAGCAAAAACAACTTGCTATCTTCCTTACAATCTGGCTTTCGAGTTGGTCATAGTTGCGCAACCGCTACTTTAAAAGTTTTAGATGACATACGTAAATCCTATGATGAAGGCCAGACTACTCTTCTTTGCTTGCTGGACTTCTCTAAAGCTTTTGACACTGTAGATCACTCATTACTTTGTCAAAAATTGAAGTTTTTGTTCGGTTTTCAAGATAGTGCCGTAAACATTTTAAGAAGCTACTTGCGTAACAGGCTACAGAGAGTTAGAGTGGGGGATAAATGTTCTCAATTTAAACTAGTGCGCAGTGGAGTGCCCCAAGGGTCTATTCTTGGTCCACTGCTTTTCTCAATTTTTATCAATGACATCTTCTCCGTCTGCAGAAATGCTTCTATGCATGCGTATGCGGATGATGTTCAATTGTATCTTTCACGTAGAACGGGACTTGAAGAAGACTTAAGTTTTAGATTAAATGAAGATCTCCATAATATTAATAAGTGGGCCAACAGTAATGGTCTGCAGCTAAATGCTCTCAAATCATACGTGCTTCCAATCTCAGCTTCAAAAATCTTTAATGAAAACATTCCGCACCTATTTATAGGTGACAACAAGCTAAAACTTGTGACAAATGTTGTAAGCTTGGGTTTTCACATAAACTCAACATTAACCTGCGCTGATCATGTAAACAGCATAATACGTAAAATATATTGTACTCTGAGAAATCTAAGAATGTCTGCTGATTTTACACCTATAGCTACTAGACGTAAACTTGTGATACAGCTAATATTACCAATAATTACTTACTCGGAACTCGTTTATAGTAAATTAGACTCCCGATCTGAACATAAACTGCAAGTAGCATTCAATCACGCAACAAGATATATCTACGGCATACGAAAATTTGATCACTTATTGCAGTTCAGAAATGCTATTCTTGGTTGCAGTATAACAAGCTACATAAACGCCAGAACCTGTATTTTTCTACATAAATTAATTCATACAAAGACTCCAATGTACCTTTATGAAAAATTACAATTTTGCCAGTCTACTCGGAGTAAAATGCTATTGGTACCTAATTTTAAATTTCTAAACTCAACTAGACTCTTTTTCATTAACGCCGTAAGATTGTGGAATTCCTTACCAAATCACTTAAAATCGATTGATAACTTTGGAAGCTTTAGGCAAGCTATTTATAAACTTTTTTCATAACCTGGATATTTTTAATTTTTTCTTAATATTGCTCTTTTCCCTTGTTTTCTCTAACATACTGTCCTGATCTATTCTCTTTCTTGCTTTTGCCTTTAATTTTTATTTATTCCTTAATTTTACTCTCTTTTTTTTTTAAAATTTTGTAAGCTTAATGCTTTTAAAAACAAATACTAATTACCTAATTGAGGTTTTCTTTGTTTTATATAAATTTAAATTTCAAATTTCAAATCAGAAAAAACTAAATTGTAAAATTATATTCCTAAGTTTATCTCTTTGTATATTAAAAGAACTTGTTCTTATTATACTAAAATCTATAAATAAATAAATATTTATCAGTGAATAAAAGACATTTATACCTTATAAAAAACTTTATTATTTGAACTTTATATTAAAAAAAAACAAAAATTAATTTGTTGTTGTATAAGCGAATTTACGCAGCTTTGCCACTATGCCCGACATAAGATGTTGCACATCGTCTTTTGTCACTGTATCTGTGACCTTCTGCCATTTTGACTTGAATTCTTTTTCATTTTTCACACATTTCTTTGTTTTTAACAATTTTCTTTTAATAGTGGCCCAATAAGTTTCAATTGGCCTTAGTTGCGGCGTATTTGGTGGGTTGGCATCACGAGAGACAATTATGACTGCATTTTTTTCATACCACTCCATTGCAAGCTTTCCGTAGTGGGCTGAGGCTAAGTCTGGCCAAAACAATACTGAACCACTGTGCATATTTAAAAGTGGCAACAAACATTTCTGTAAGCACTCTTCAACATAAATTTTTTGGTTTATAGTTCCATGACACACAAAAATTTTGCTATTTAAACCGCATTGACATATTGCCTGCCAAACTAAATATTTTTTTGGAAATTTATCAAGTTTTTTTTCTTTATATTTGTTGTCCACTTCACCTCTCTTTTTTGCGGTATAGAATTGGCGTCCCGGAATTTGTTTGAAGTCCGCTTTAACGTATGTTTCATCATCCATTATGATGCAATCAAAATTTTTTATAACTTTGTCGTACAGTTTTCGAGCGCGTGTTTTAGCAACTTTATTCTGTTTATCGTTTCTATTTGGCGCTGGATTTACTTTAAAAGAACGTAAACCTTTTGCTTTTCGCACTTTTTGTACGTAAGAAGACGATACTTGCATTTTTTTTGCCACATCTCGAACAGAAAGTGCGGGATTTGTCTTAAACGCGGTCACAACTGCATTCACATTTTTTTTTGATATAAAACCTTTCGGTCTGCCACTACCACTTTTTTTATTTATGGTTAATGTTTCACTTTATTTTTTTAGCACAAAAGTTACTGTGGATTTCGCGACTTTTAACGATTTTGCTATTTCTTTATGTGACAAACACGGATTTTCCTGTTTTTTGCGCACAATTAATTCGCGGACGTCTTGATTGTTTGAAGCCATTTTGCACAATGAGAAACTTAAAGAAAAAAAAAATATACACAAGCAAAGGTAAAATAACAATTATTAATCGCATACAAAAACAATTAGTTTACCGTTATTCTGCAGAGAGTAACACGTGTTTGATTGCGACCAATATTTTTCGTGCACATTCTTTATATAAATAAGAAGTAAATAACACGTTAATTAATTACACAAATGCTCATAGGTAATAGGTAGTGAACATAGGTTACCGAACATATGTCATAACTTAATGTTCGGGGTGTTGTTTTTTAAATTTGACGAAAAGAATTTTCAGTGTAAAATAAGTTTAAGACAATTTGCGAAAATCTAGACCAATATTTGATCTAATAGACCAAGATTTGATCTAATAGACCAAGATTTGATCTAATAGACCAAGATTAATTTTTAAAATACTTACCACATTTTTTTACGACAAATGTATGGAAACACCACAGGTTACAATAAACGTTACAAAAGTTGAATATACGAACTTTCTCGATTTGAAAAAAAATTTAGGAAACCGCAAAGTTGCGCAGATTTTGCTGAAAGAATACATTCTTATAAAGAAAATGGTATGTCACTTTATTTTTTTAAAAAGTGGGCGTAGGTTGACATGCGTTCGATAGCAAGTGATCTTTAAAAACATGTAAAAATTCCCAAAGAAAAAAAAAATCAAAAATATAATTATAGTTAATAGATGAATACATATTAATATTGATTTAGTTACATTTTTAACAGGTTAGAAGAATATTTAAAAAAAATACTCTATATTCAGAATAAAAAGCTCTTTAACCAACAATTTAAATGAATCATAGAAGAATCAAGGCAATTTTTGAAATGTCGGCATTGTTGTCATGAATATTAGGAAGCCAAAATGCACAAAAATTTACTCAAATAAACTGGAACATGTCTAAATTCCGAAAATATAATAATTCAGTTAAAATTCAAGAATTGGTTTTTGGAATTCTGAATCCGCTGGTCCATAGCGCAGTGTTGCAAATAATCTAAATCAGTTTGTAATGCATTAGCATCAGAGACGCTATCAACCCTTTTAAATAGTTTAAGCATAAAACAAAAACTTTGAGCTGTAGAATATTTTATTTATATCATTAATAAATAATATGAACAAAAGGGGTCCCAAGATACTGCCTTGTAGTACACCTGAATATGCCTGGAACTTAAAGGAATTAATATTATTAAGACACATAGCAATATCTGTCACTTAAGTAAGATTTAATCCAATCTAAGAAAGTTGAATGAAATCCCATTTTAATGAGTTTAGCAATTAAAATATTATGGCAAACCTTGTCAAACGCTTTTGAAAAGTCAGTGTAAATGGTATCCACTTGATAGCCAAGTTCAGTAAAAGTTGTTAAATTGGTAACTGTAGAGCGACCAGAAATAAAACCATGCTGCTCAGGACAAAAATGATTTTTAACACAAAACAATATCTTGTTCTTAATGATTCTCTCAAAAATCTTAGAGATATTAGACAGCTTTGAAATTGGTCGATAGTTAGAAATATCATTTTTTGATCCAGATTTAAAGACTGGCGTAATATGCGCAATTTTCCAACTGTCCAAGAATATACCGGATGCCAAAGACATATTAAAAATATGGCACAATCGAACAGATAAAGCTTGAGCACAACCTAATAAGTCGGTAGTGAAAAAAGAAACAGTTTCGATAGTATCGTAAGTGTAGACGTAGAATTCCGTTTTAGCTGTAGCCTCTTCTACTTTGTCTCTTTGGTCCGATTGTTTTGTCCATTTTGCACGTATATTTATTGATCTTCCGAAAATTAACAAATAAATGAATAACACTCAATTATGGACTCATTGAGCCCAAAACAAAGAAAAAGTAAAAATGTAAGTATGATTAAATGAGCAAGCAAAAGGAAACAAGCAAAATTTCAAATTTTTTCGATCATTTCGCTTAGTTTGATAGGTTGAGTTCATTGAATTAGTTGAAAAGAAGGCGAAGCAAATGCACTTTCTATTGGTGCCACTTTCGTCTCTGCCCGATATATAGTTTGCGAGCTACAGTCAGTTTAACTACTAATTTCAAATTAAAATTAAGATCCCGATTTTTAAAAAATCGTATGAAAATATATTTCACGCTTAGCAAATGTCCTTTCCTCTCGTCTCTGTCTGATATTTAGTTTGCGAGCTACACTTTCTTCTCTATTCGATGTATAGTTTGCGAACTACACTCGCTAGTGCTAGTGGGATGTGGGATCCAAATTAATTTGCATTAAAAACATAAATTCAAATTTTACGCTATCTTTTGGGTAAAAGCATAAAACGAAATATGATCCAACTCGTTTTTTTCATAAGAGTTAAATCTTACCGGCGTGTATCTTATTCATGAACTTCACGTGAAGTTCGTATTCACGTGAAAGTGCCAATGACCCACCTGTGACCTCGGATAATCCGACTGCATCCGATTGGCCATAGAATCATTCATGTTGGTCCAAATGATCCATGGAACCCATCAAAGTACCAATGACCCACCTGTGACCTCAGATAATCCCACTGCATCCGATTGGCCATAGAATCATCCATTTTGGTCCAAATGTTCCAAGGAACCCATCAAAGTACCAATGACCCGCCTGAGACCTCAGATAATCCCACTGCATCCGATTGGCCATAGAATCATCCATTTTGGTCCAAATGTTCCATGGAACCCATAAATGTGCCAATGACCCACCTGTGACCTCAGATAATCCCACTGCATCCGATTGGCCATAGAATCATCCATTTTGGTCCAAATGTTCCATGGAACCCATAAATGTGCCAATGACCCACCTGTGACCACAGATAATCCCACTGCATCCGATTGGCCATAGAATCATCCATTTTGGTCCAAATGTTCCATGGAACCCATCAAAGTACCAATGACCCGCCTGTGACCTCAGATAATCCGACTGCATCCGATTGGCCATAGAATCATCCATATTGGTCCAAATGTTCCATGGAACCCATCAAAGTACCAATGACCCACCTGTGACCTCAGATAATCCCACTGCATCCGATTGGCCATAGAATCATCCATTTTGTTCCAAATGTTCCATGGAACCCAACACAGTACCAATGACCCGCCTGTGACCTCAGATAATCCCACTGCAACCGATTGGCCATAGAATCATCCATTTTGGTCCAAATGTTCCATGGAACCCATCAAAGTACCAATGACCCACCTGTGACCTCAGATAATCCCACTGCATCCGATTGGCCATAGAATCATCCATTTTGGTCCAAATGTTCCATGGAACCCATAAATGTGCCAGTGACCCACCAGTGACCTCAGATAATCCCACTGCATCCGATTGGCCATAGAATCATCGATTTTGGTCCAAATGTTCCATGGAACCCATAAATGTGCCAGTGACCCACCAGTGACCTCAGATAATCCCACTGCATCCGATTGGCCATAGAATCATCCATTTTGGTCCAAATGTTCCATGGAACCC
The DNA here is from genome assembly GCA_958299015.1 of Tetanocera ferruginea. Lineage (NCBI taxonomy): Eukaryota > Metazoa > Arthropoda > Insecta > Diptera > Sciomyzidae > Tetanocera > Tetanocera ferruginea. Next base: position 100,512,054 of record OY282641.1, on the reverse strand, counting down.
ATAAATGTGCCAATGACCCACCTGTGACCTCAGATAATCCCACTGCATCCGATTGGCCATAGAATTTTTCGATTTTGGTCCAAATGTTCCATGGAACCCATAAATGTGCCAATGACCCACCTGTGACCTCAGATAATCCCACTGCATCCGATTGGCCATAGAATCATCGATTTTGGTCCAAATGTTTCATGGAACCCATAAATGTGCCAATGACCCACCTGTGACCTCAGATAATCCCACTGCATCCGATTGGCCATAGACTCATTCATTTTGGTCCAAATGTTCCATGGAACCCATCAAAGTACCAATGACCCGCCTATGACCTCAGATAATCCCACTGCATCCGATTGGCCATAGAATCATCCATTTTGGTTCAAATGTTCCATGGAACCCATCACAGTACCAATGACCCGCCTGTGACCTCAGATAATCCCACTGCATCCGATTGGCCATAGAATAATCCATTTTGGTCCAAATGTTCCATGGAACCCATAAATGTGCCAATGACCCACCTGTGACCTCAGATAATCCCACTGCATCCGATTGGCCATAGACTCATCCATTTTGGTCCAAATATTCCATGGAACCCATCAAAGTACCAATGACCCACCTGTGACCTCAATAATCCCACTGCATCCGATTGGCCATAGAATCATCCATTTTGGTCCAAATGTTCCATGGACCAAAATGGATGATTTAAGTGCTGAAGCTCTAATACGAACCAATCAGTTCGTGCAAAATAAAAACAATGCAAGCATAAAAAACGAAACAAAAACAAAGAAAGCAGCAAGCACAGCAGGTACATTATAAGCAGCTGATGATCGACTTTCTCATATGCATTTTTCTTCTTATATTTAACTATTTTCTGACTTTCATATAATAGTGACAAAATCCAAAATTAGATATTCATTCAGCGCAGGATATATCTGATATTTTAGTATATATATAATCTTTGAACAATAAGTATTAAAGGCTGTAGGTATACCTTAAAGTATTCGCCAAAAACGTTGCATGACTTTCAAAAAATCTGTTAAAACGACCCCATACAAACCGCGCTGTAAGACGTAATTCTACGTCAAAACCCGTCGATGTCGCCTTAACAGAGTTTTTTACTTGATTTAACGATTCTAGAACATCTACAGTGGCTCACAGCTTATTTCGTGCAGACGATGTGTTAAACTTTGAAATGCTATAACTTGGTAACTAGTACTGGTAATGAAAAAATTTAAACGACATTTGTTTGCTAGTAATTATACATTTAAATATAAACTTTAATTTCTTTATATAAAAGTCTACTAAAAAGATAATAAAGAAAAAACTGAAAAAGCAGCAGAATTCAACGCCACAGCTTATTTCGTGCACACTATTTTTACATGTAAGCTTTTGAACGTGATGCCGTTATTTTCTTTTTCTCGTTCGCTGTATTTATCTTGACTGATGTCCTGATTCTTCTGATCGGAGTTAACAGTTGTTTTTAGTCTGGACTTAAAACCTTAAGTGCACGAATTGATTTGTTTTAAAAATGGGCCGTCGCACAACAATATAACAGCACGAAATAGTTTTATTTCACTTTAAAAAAGAAAAAATCCAACCGCAAATAGCTGAAATAGTAAAATTGAGACCCTCTACAGTGCAGTACATCATCCATCGCTTTTTGCAAGAAAATCGTGTGGCTGATAAGGCCAGAAATGCTCCAAATAAAATATGTACAGAAGCGGACGAGCGACTTATTCTGCGAAAAATCGTAGAAAATCTGAGGCTTTAGGCTCCCAAATTGGCCAAGGAGGTTGAGAAGGAGTTGGGCAAGAAATGCTGTGCCGAAACAATTCGTCATCTGCTGCGGGCCAACGAGTTTAATGGTCGAGTTACACACAACAAATCTTATATTAAAAAAAAAAAATCAGCTATGTCGACTGAACTTCGTCAAATAACACGTTTTATATTCTAGGACATTCTGGAATGACGTCATTTTCTCGGACGAGTTTAAGTTCAATATTTTTGGCTCCGAAGGAATGCAATATGTATGGCGTAAGGCTTATACTGAGCTGAACAATAACCATCTCAAGCATACAGTAAAACATGGTGGCGGCAGCGTAATTGTTTGGGCCTGTATGGCTGCATCGGGCGTTGTAAAATTATTTTTTATTGGAGGCATTATGGACAAGACAATGTACCTAGATTTTATAAAAGAAAATTTGCTTCAAAGTATCGACACCTTGGGCGAACGAGAGACATTTCGGTTCTACCAGGACAACGACCCAAAACATAAATCGAGAATCGTCCAGTCATGGTTGATTTGGAATTGCCCGCATCTTATGAATCCGCCTGCACAGTCACCCGACTTAAATGTAATAGAAATTTTGTGGGCAATTTTGGAGAGTGGCGTTCGCAAGCGGAATATTTCCAATAAAAATTAATTAAAAAATGCATTGATGGAGGAATGGCAACAAATACCCCCAGATATTACAAAAAATTAGTAGAGTAAATGGATAGCCAGTAAATGGATTAAAGATGTACTTTAACAAAATGGCGGCCACACAAAATATTAAAAAAGACAAACATATTACATTTTCTTAAGATTCAGTGGAGTGCACGAAATAAGCTGTGGCGTTGAATTTTGCTGCTTTTTCAGTTTTTTGATTATTATTTTTTTAGTAGACCATTATATAAAGAAATGAAAATTTATATATAAATATATAATTACTTGCAAACAAATGTCGTTTAAATTTTTTCATTACCAGTACTAGTTACCAAGTTATAGCATTTCAAAGTTTAACACATCGTCTGCACGAAATAAGCTGTGAGCCACTGTAACTCTGAGAGTATTAGATGTCCAAAATTCAAAAAAGAATCTACATTTGCCAAAGAAGCGTAATTCAAACTCTTTGCGTCAGCATAATCATAAAAAAGTCACAGTATCGTTAATAGAAAATGACGATATACCAGTCAAGTTGATTCCATAAAATTCCAAAACGATTTAGGATTCGATTTAATATTAACCTTAAAACCCATAATATACTGCTTATATAAGAAATTATTTAGAAAATTAAACTCTCTCGCAAAATGTAAATATTTAGACTTATGGTCAGCATCGTTGGTGGACTTAAATAATTTAAGATGTTTGTTGCGCAGGTTTTTTAATTTTTTGAGACCCTTTGTATACCACGGTTGTTTATAGGGTTTTCTAGGTAACCGTGGAATATTGCTTTCACAAACACGAGCTACTCGATCTTTAAAAACATCATATATTAAAATCTAATCAATATTAATAAAAATATTTGATAAATTATTACAATAACAAAATTATAATTTTTTTATATTTTATTATATTCATAGAAATTATTTTTAAGAATGAGTGGAACATGATGCATATCAGACGGACAAATCGGATATAAGCAATCAGACAATTCATAATTAATATTATTTGATAGGAACATTAGACCCAAAATTCTGTTAAGGGCATTAAAAAATGAATTAATGTGTACTAGTTCGATACTGAGCAGACTATCAATTAGATACATTTCAAATTATTTGTTGATGTTCATAGGAGTTAGTTCACTAGCGAGATGTGTCCAAGAAATATTGTTGAGGTTAAAATCAACCAAAACGGATAAATGGCAGTTTGCACCAATGGAAGCATGAAGAGCTAAGATATTGTCCACATGTGCTGCGTAGATATGAACAGGGCTCGATGGTGAAATATAGGTAATAGAGAGCACCGTAAGGTCCAGTCAAAACAACACAAAGTTGGTCAAGCAACAAATCAGCATTTTGTAGAATATGCAACGAGGAACAAAGTAATCTCTTTACGGTAACAAGTACGCCGCCACCACAGGTAAGTTCAGTCTTCACAGAATCTCGATCTTTACGATAAACTTGAAACAAGTTGTTATCGAAAAATTCTCCATTCAAAAAATGTATGTTTAGCCAAGTTTCAACAAAAATAAATAAATCAAAGTCGCCATCAGATATGAAATTAAAGATGCTTGAAGATTTCACATCTCCAACTTCGCATTCCACACTTATTTTGGAAATAAATTTAAAGTTTTCTGCTAACAGCAGAACCTAAGTCTCTAGTGACCCCTTGCTTTCGTTTTGAAAATTTATAAACGGCCAACAACAATATTTCGCTGCCACAGATTTGGGTTTAGAATAATGTCATAGAACCTGTGTCAGAAAATTCACAGCACGATTCATTTATTTGTTTTCAACGTTTTTAAACAATCGTCACTAAACGTAACACACTTTGCGTGTAATTTCGCGTTACAAATTCCACAAACTACGGAATTCTCGATAAGAACATGCAAAGAACATTTGCTGCACTTAAACATAGCGACGATTAAGAGCTAAGATCAACTTTACGATACGACGACTGAAGCTTTAGTGTAATGGGTTCTTTTCCATCAATGAAACCATCACCTCGATCTGCTTTTGAAGTGAAACTTCTTTGGCGGCGAGTGAAATTTCAAGGTCTCTTATTCGTGACGCTAGGCTAACGTTTTAAATTCATATGAAAATTTTAAAAAAATGATCGTCGCTGCCAGGATTAGAACCTGGACTTTCTACTATGCATTCCAATATTGAACGGGTTTTGGTCCGTATGTTGTATACCACAGACACACGCCATGTCTCAACAACGCGTTTTGATCCGTACTATTGAAAGGGTTTTGGTCCGCGTGTTGTATACCACAGACACACACAATGTCTCAAGAACGCGTTTTGTTCCGTACCATTTGATTTTCATCGTAAGATTATGCACAGAAATTGTATTTCTTTACAAAATATAACAACTGTGTGGAGAAAAAGCAACAGACTGACATATAATATAATCTGTATAACAATATAACATATATAATCAATATAACAACTGTAATGAATGCTTTAATAACATTAATGAACTTATAATTTTATTGCAACACTTACTGTAAATATTTTTTTGTTGAATATCAAATCCTAGCTTAAAGCTACAAATGACGCGTTGAAAATAAGAAAGGAACTTATTTTGATTGCAATCAGAAAGGCAACGTAAATAAGTGTTACATAAAAAAGGAACAGGACAAGTCGTACGGTCCATCGAACTTTGTTGCAAGCGACGCAAGGTTGTAAGCAAACATCTAACGCGAGTAGGTAGTAGGAAAAGGAATTGGAGGGAGAATGCTGCTAAGCATGTATGCTTCGACCAAAAACCATATATAATATATGGTTTTTGCTTCGACTTGTTTGATCGTGGTTGCGGCTTTGTGATACACATTAGCATTGTAGTTGAATCTTAAACAAAGCATGTTTGAAATAATATCAATTTTATTTGTTATTTATTTTAATTCTTTTCAGAATCGAAGAAAAAAAAATTGTTGGCCATCTTACCTTTTTTAGATATGAAAAAAAAAATTACAACTAAAGTATCACAAAGACCGTATTTTATTTTTTATAAATAGTTAAGCTGTAAATAACAAGTAAATTTATAAACGTAATATTAAATTAAAAATTTTTCAAAGATTTTAATTCTTCATTTAAGGTAAAATTAAGATTTTAAGCTTTTATAATCAAATAATAAAATAAAAATAAAAATTATTTTATATTGGTAGGAGCATTTAATGTCCTCAGCCTCACGAATATTAAGTGCCTTTTAAATTTTCGACTGATTCTTTAAAAATTGAAAGTTAACTGTTATTTTTCGGGGAAAAATAAAGGTAACTTTTGACTTTTATTTTATCGGTCAAAAGTAACAATTATTTTGTGACTTTTATTTTTTCGATCAAAAATATCAGGCAATTTGTGTCTTTTTAAAGGCTGCTTGACAGATTGAACTGTCAAGCAAAAAAACAAAAAAACAAATTGGCCATTTCAGCCCTTGAAAGGACTTTGACCGAGCTTCTTATGATCAATTGTGTTGTGTGTGTTATTAAATGTTTGCACACAATTGACCGAGAACTGGACCTACATGTATTATGCCGACTCCGAACGGCTCAGGTTCTCAAGAAGCTTTACATGGCATTATTTACTCTCTGAGGTTTGCCATTGTCTGCAGAGAGGTGGTGACCGATCAGAAAAATTTTTTATTGAAAAAAACTTTTCGCCGCGTCTGGGGATCGAACCCGGGCTCCAAGCATGCTAAGCCACACACTTAACCTGCATGCCACGGTCACCACTGTTGACACCATGTGTAAAATGTGTCACCGATGAGATGAAAATAATGGTATCAATAGTTTTTTAGTCGGTAAAATTACCTTTGAAAAAATGCAAGTTGCCTGATATTTTTGACCGAAAAAATAAACGGTAGAAAAAACTGTTATTTTTGACCGATAAAATAAAAGTAAAAAGTAAGTGTTATTTTTGAACGAAAAAATATAAGGCACAAAATAACTTTAATTTTTGTCGGAAAAAAGTTATTATAAAGTTAGATAACAGTTATTATGTGGCTTTTTCGATAAAAACCATAACCGGTACGGTCCTTAGATGTAAATATCGAATAAAGAGAACATTATTCCATTTTGTATTGATTGAATTTCTTTTCAGATACTTTCTCTCTCTATTTCACTTAAAAATTTATCTTATTTTTTACTGTTTAACCTTCCTATACTCGCGCATTGGTCTCTCAGACCGAAGAAACAATAAATCGGTGTTTTCTCAAAAAATCAACATCGTAAAAAACTGTGGTCTTTAGCAAATAAATTATAGGATATAAAATTTTGTATGTTTCCTTTGTTCAATTATATCTTCTTCTTTACAATAAACACATACAATGCCAAAAAAAGTATATAATTGAAATAATGCAGACGAGATCAAATCTCGGTCTGAGGCACCGTGCGCGAGTATATATGTGATGCTGTTTGGCGCGAGTATACGAAGGTTAAGAAGTTTCACTTCTGCCACATGTACGTTGCTGCACGTGAGTTTTTTTTTTATATTATTTTTCTAAATATTGTATTATGTATTAATAGAGTTATTTCAAAAGGTTTTTTTTGATTATTTTCAAGTCTTTTTCCATTTAAACTTTTCAAGACAACCTCAAAAATGTATCAAAAATTCTTACAATTCAACTGGAAAGACAACTGAGTTGTGAAAAAGAGAGGTGAGTTGTAAGTCATAATACCAATTTGTGCCTGACAACTCCATTTTTGATTCAGTTTTAAATCATAATAGGGGCATTTAAATGTTTATTTTCAGCAAGGTTGAAGTATTACACTTCTTCCAAGTTTATAAATTTTTTGAGAGAAGCATAACACTGTAGAAATATATGAAAAGTAAATTTTTAAAAATGTTCCAAAATATTGGATAATTGCAATTTTAGAAGTTCAAATTATTTAAATACTATTTTTAATTGTGAAAGTCGTTTTGAACTTTATTTTTCATAAAAAACTGGCAAAACTCATCCGATTATTGCAGCCTGCCGAATAAGAAATATATTCAATTTGTTAATAACGGGTAGCCGGCCACATCACTATTCGTTACCCAAGAAACAATTTGTGGCCACAATTTATTGGAAAGAATTTCAAAATATGGAAAAGAATTTTTTTTCGGGCACTCTGTCATGGCATCCGAAATCTTGAACTACTTACTTGAACTACAATTGAATGTTAAAAAAAAACTACACGTGAGGTAAAATTATGTTTTTACGTTTGCACGTAATCACCTGTTCAAGAACATACCACATAATTAAAAAATCGAAATAATCCACATTAACATTTTGAAAAAAAAAATTTATTTTTGTATGAGAAAATGGAATCGTTCAAGAAATTTTTTTACTTGGACTGAAATTTATTAATGAACAGCTGCAATCTGTTTCGTCCATGTTGACATTGCTCTCCATGTATAGAATAAAATTTCTGTGTGAAGCTATTATTATTTTTTTGGTTTATCATCAATATATATTTAAGATTGGAAGATAAGAAAAAGTTGTGTTACATCAGGCGTTAGTAATCGATTAATATAAATATACAGTTCTTAAAGGTTTTGTTTTAGGTAGTTTTAGTCTTTTATTTTTTACTTCAGAATTATTACTGCACGCCACTTTAATTGCATGTTTAAGCACCCATTTGAGATTGTAAATTTCTAGGAAAAGAATACATATCAAATACAAAACTATTTATAGATCATCAACATTTGTGTTTGTGTTGTAGAAATCTGTTTCTTCTTGGTGCGTTAACCCAACGTCAATGTTTTTTTGCTGCATATAAGATATGTTATATATTTCTATACTTTCCTTCAAAATAATTTAAAAAAAGAAATGGTAAGAGAGGCATAATAAAAAATTAACTCTAAATCATATAAACTAATAACTTAATTTAAAATTTTTTAATTTACAAACTATGGATCCCGAGTCAATATTGAAAATGGTTACAGAGTACTTTTGAGGAGAACACTAATAACTATTCCTCATTTTTTCATTTAAACGTGAACACAACACTCAACAAGTCTTCAAAATTTAGTTCTGATCTACTGAAAGTTCTTGAAAAAAGTTTGAACGCGTACCTTTTTGAAAACAAAGTTATGGATTTGGAAAGGAAAACTATTTCACCATCTGGGTCGTCGGTTTATAGTTATATTCCGTTGACAGTATTAGAGCTTTTTCCATATACAGGCAAAGGTGAATTTATATTTATACAAGTAGTGAAGTAATTTGTTGTTTTTTACAAAAACAACCCGGTATAATTCGTATTCCGTAATAATATTTTTTATTTTGTTTCCATCTATTTTCAGAGTATAAGGAAATAGACAAAGCTCCTGTCTATGACAACGTTATAAATGCGGAACTGAGTACTTCCGCGATGGCAGAAAAAAGTTCTTCAGAACCAACCGACGCTTTTAGCTTAACTTCATCAACTTTAGAAAATTCACTAACGGGTCTAGGTGTTGGTTCTATGGTTGAGATCTCGATTGCAGAAGCTCCCGAAGATCTTTATGGTGTTATTCGTTGGGTAGGTGCTCCTCCAGATTCTAAAACTGTGATGATTGGTGTAGAACTTGAAGATAATCAAGACAGTATGCAGTTGACAACCACAGATGGATCCTTTAATGGAGTTTCGTAAGTATCTTACCGGGCCTCTATTATCATGTTATTAATGCGATTTTAATTATACCCTTAATCTGTAAGGTCAGAGTACATTAAATTTGTGCAAAAGTTTGTGTTTTGTAGGCATCTGCCTGTGGTTTGTTAAAAACTGGTTTGTTAATTCGAGTTATCAAACAGATAAACACACGTTTCTGAACGGTTTTTTGATTCGAACGCGTTTAACATTTAGATAGACTCAAACACATTTCATGTATGGATTCAAGCTTAACAGCATCTTTCCCGCAGCATTTTTTTCCCATTTTGCACAAGCATCTTTTACTCTTAAATTTATTACTGTTTATAACAACATTTTGTTTTATTTAAATGCATTTATTTTCCTTAAAAAGAAATTTTTTACATTAAAGTACTCAAGGGGGGTATCACAAATGATGTTTTTTATGGTCTATCCTCGTGTGTTAGGGCGTCTATACAAAATGTGTGCTTTTTTTGTGTAAGTTTTCTTATCTTCCTTTAACATTTTTTTTTCGATTTTTTGCAGGAAAAAAGAATAACTCCTCAGATATCAAAAGAAGCTTTTTTATTGAAATTTTTTAATCAAAATCATTAATTTCAAAAAAAATCCACGCCTTTTAAAGTGTATTTTCGCTTAAATCTGGTCTAAGTAAACTGGTGTAATTATTACATAGGCTGCCGTCACTACCTCACCTAACCTAACCTAATTGAACAGCTCTCAACGAAATGTGCAAAATGTATACGAAGAAATGTGTCCGAATGTCACGATTCATCAGATTTACCAAGATATATCCCAAAATCATTCAAATCAGAGACTCACCTGGGGTCCTTTCGTTGTCAGTAAAGATTTTTTTCTGTGTCTGTTTTGCAATTTAGTATTTTTTCTTTAGGTAAGCTTATTGTGTATAACATTTCTAAATTGTAGCGTCTGAAGTAATTGTTCTATTGTTGTAAAATTTTAACATTGCCAAAGTCAGGTGTATGTTAATGTTCTGCACAGTGTGCTGCGAGTGCTGTTTTGTTTTCTAAAGGTTTGCGTATTTTTGGGTCCGATCTGTGCGAAAAATTCTTGTCCGTAATTTATTTTTTGTAGTCCCAACATACGTACCCAGCCATAATATTATGAACACTACACAAACTCAGACATTGCTTACGGCCGGTTTGTTCACGGAGTTATAAATATAAAACTTATTCTGTAACTATTTTTGTGATTAAATCTGTCTGTTCGCCATCTAGAATTCGTTATATATCAAATTGAAACGAACTTTAAACCTCGTTATAAGTAAAAATTCAGTTGTGCTAAAACGCCACAAAATGTGTTTTAAATTTGTAACGAGTTTTATAGTCTGGTTATGAATTAAACGTCAGTTCTATCAAAATGCTTCAAACTGTATACATATTTGATGATTTGACTTTTTCACCACGTTATAAAAACATTTCACCAGTTTATAACGCGTTACAAATCGACAGAAAAAATTGAATGAACAAATTGAAAAAAATTATAACGTGTTATAAAGAAGTTTTATTTTATAGCTGGTTTTAGATATAACGCGTTATAAGCAAATGTATAACTCTGTGAACAAACCGGCCGTTAATGTTTCAGTAGTTTGGTGGAAATTTTAAAGAAAGTCAACTACCTATTGAGTTGAGTAAAGTTGCGTTGTCAAGTTCTTATTTTTTAGTTGGTTTTTGTACGGGATAGAGTAAACTGTCATAGATTCTGTCAAAATGTGATGTGAGTACAAAAACAAAATTAAATTTCTCCAAGCAGTCTACTGTTTATACCCTAAACCTGAAAGGTCAGGGTATATTAACTTTGTGCAAACGTTTGTAACACCTAGAAATAAGCGAGCCCGGTATAGAAAAGTACATATTGAGCCATAACCGCGAAAAAGATGTAACCATCAAAACGAAAATTTTAAAGGAGAAAATTTCTTTTAATTATTTTTAAAATATGATTTTAAGTAACGGCAATGTTTTTATACAATCCTTAAATATAAATAATTATTTTATTATAATTACTGTTATTCTAATATTACAGATCATTGATAATGAAGCAAATTATAACTTTCTATAAGAAAACAATTCTTTGTAAATTGCTGGTTACATCTTTTTCGCGGTTATGGCTCGATATATTCTTGATCAGAGTCACCTCGTGAGTTGATTAAGCCATATCCGTCTGCCCATGAACACGCCCACCTCCATACAACTCACAATATTGAAAATACCATAAAAAGGTTTGTATATAACTTACAGGGATTAAAATTTGTATGAGAGAATTTTATATTAAAACTAAGGTGCGCACAAAAAATGGGTGCCACCCGCCCACGAGCACGCCCTACTCCTATACTACTCACATTAGTGAAAACTGTTAAAAACTGTAAAGGAATACATGGACTTTGAAAAATACGAATTTATTTATGTTTGGAGGTTTAATGTATTCCATAGTCGGGCTAGACCAACTTTAGAGTTTCTTTTCTTGTTTATTTTCAAAATATTTCAAAATGTCTTATGTCGATTGATTTTTTGGCAGGTAAAAATTTTTAATTTATTTATTGATGTGGTCGTAAAGCAAAAGTGTTGCCAACTATTGTGCAAATAAAAGCAATATGAGTAGACGTTTTTTTCACAAGCACTGGCGAATCGAACGCAGCTATTATTTATAATATCTAAATGAAGAAAAAGAAAGATAAATTGTGTATTATCAAGTTTTTGAAAGGCCATCTTTGGTTTTAATAACATATTTAATTCTATGAAAATATGCTTTTAATACATTTGTTTATCATTTTCCTTTGATTTCGTTACTTGTTCAAATATCTTCTAAGCTTTGGCTAAGAATTTGTTATGTTTAGTGACGGGTCGATATTTTGGTCACAGTGATTGCAACTCCGATATTTTTTTTTTTAATAAACAGAAAGTATTATTCACAGTAGCATTGGCTGTGATTCCCAATGGTTTGAGTATCGAATAATGTATTATACTAGTATTCCCTGAAATAAAAATCACTGCTACTTTGGCTTTGTAAAAGGGGATTACCAGAAGAAGACATTATAAGATAGTCAAACCATCGGGAATAACAGTCACTGCTACTGTGTATAATGCATTCTGTTTTTAAAAAAAATAAAATATCGAAGTAGCAATCACTGTGACTCAAATATTTTGTAACAGATAGTGATTTCTGCTTTAAATTACTGTAATTAAAAGTAGCAGTGATTGTTATTTCAGCGAATTAAACGTTGATTGTTGTGTTTACTTTATTTGGGCTATTGCTGTGTTCATTTAAAATTGATTATTTAACAACTTAAAAAATAATTAATATATTTTATATAATAATTATTCATAATTTAAAATAGTAATTTTGTATTTAATTTTTTTATATCCTTGTTTTGTATTGCCTTGTCTCTTTTTGTCTTAACTTTTCTTATTTTCTCTTATCTATAAAATTTTCCCATTTTCATATTTCAATTATTCTTAAAATTTTGTTAAACACGAGGGAATAAAGTCGAATCTTTTTGAAGATTTTTAGTTTCCTGAGTTTTTTCTTTAAATTTAAATTTAAGTTTATTTTTTCTAATATAAGGTAAGTTATTCACTTTCAAATAATAATTAATTCCAGTAACACATAATGTAATTTTTAATATGCTAAAGTAGCAATCACAGGTAGTTTTCACTGTGATTCTAAAGTAGCAATCACAGTGAGTAGCAGTGACCGCTAAGTAGCAGTTTTGCCCATGACTAGTTATGTTGTATTTTTGCGAGCAAACACTTTTGATTTGAAGACTGTTCAACTGTCCTCAATGCGGCTGAGGTCCGGCAAATGGCCTTCCAAGATAAAAATTAAAATATTTTTGTTGCTTAAACAGTGTGTGCTTTTTTTGGAAGTACAGCATGGAGCTTCATCCTCGATGAAGGTATATCTGTCTAAAGCAGTGATGCCCAGAAAAATTATTTGAAGAGTGCTACAACAAATACAACAAAAAGCCAACAATAACAACAAATCATTGTATTCGTGAAACACTTATTTTTTCCAACAACAAAAACATAAAAACAACAATGCGCATAAATCCAACATCCGCGCCAGCGCAAAAGTTCATATATATTGAACCCACAAAACAACAACACGAATCCTTCAATGTGCGCAAATACAACAATAAAGTAATAAGAAGGGTAAAGCTAAAAACTTAATTCTGCGAATTACAACAATCATTGCAATATTGAAGTTGTTGTAGAGTGGAAAGAGTGGAACATGTTAAAAACATCAACACGAATGCTGGCAGCACCCAAGCAAAACAACAAAAGGACATACAAACAACAACACGCATGCTGACCGTGCCCAAGCGCGCAAGTTAAATTGTTGAATACACGAAAACAACAACATGGATACGCAAGATAGCAGAATTTGATGGTGCCTAAAAAAAACAACAAATCAATAAGAAGCTGAATTACTTCAAACTGAATTAAAACAACAATCATGAAAACTTCGAAGTTATTGTAAAGAGCGGAAAGAGTAAGGTGCTGGGCATCCCTGGTCTAAAGGACAATCAAGGCCTCTCATATACGGCAGAAAAAATATTCTCAATAACGTTTTTATATTTGTTGCTGTTGATTTTACCTTCAACAAAATAAATCGCACCTGGACCTTCTTTGTATATGTAGCTGCAAATCATTAAGGCCGATGGATCCTTCACGCGCCTTTCTACCAGACCTGGGCAAAATGCATTAATTTTCCAATAACGCCATGGTTGGCGTTTCTACCAATAAAATCTAAATTCTAAGGCCATGGTTGGAGAAAAATGGTTGGAGATTCGGCCATAACAGGTGTTACGGCCTGTTATGGCATATTTTATAATAGACATGTATTCGTTAAAATACCTTTCATCAAAATTTGTTGGATAGTTTGTTAATGATAATGCAATAATAACGCATTATTCACAAGGCGTTTTAATGATAATGTAAAATTAATGCATTATTTGCCATACAATTTAATGGTAATGAAAAATTAATGCATTATTTTGATAAGAAATTAATTGAATGTAAAAATCAATGCATTAAAAATGTTATAGTTAATGGTAATGAAATAAAGTTCCATTTTCATTGATTTGGTTTAATGATAAAATTATGGTCAATGCATTACCTCATTTAATGCATAAGTCCCAGGTCTGCTTTCTACACACTAATCTGAAAATCGTTCATTTGGCTTTTGCCGTACAAATTTAATTGATTTCGCCACAGCTTCCAGGCGGCAATCAACACCGAACCAACTATAGCCTACAAATAATTGAAAAATTGAATTATTCTTACCATTAACCAAAATGTAAAGAAATTTACCAATAGGGAAGTTTGTGTTAAAAAAAATTTTTACAATATTCCTCCTGATAATAAACACAAAGCTTTAACCACTGAAGTCGTTGTTTCTTCATTTTTTCTATCAGTTTCGGCTTTTTAGCTGGTCATCTATATTTTAAATAATTTTCTACGAAAATATGTTGAACTCTTCTATGTGAAAATTGAACACTACCATCGTTTATTTCTGTAGCAATTTCACTTGCTATTTGTTCGGTTTTGCAGTGCCAAACTGGATACTTTCCTTTTTGATCGGCCTTGAATTTTTGGTTTTGCACCACGGTTTTTTTCTATTGCTTGCTCCAGAATTCTCATTTAGTGTGTTGTTTATTTTTACTTTTTGTGATTTTGGCGACAGAGACAGCGCTGATTTTTCTTCATTTTGCTATCTACCGATAGGTTAATGTTCTACCTTTCAAAAATGTAGAAACCAACCTCCCTGTTTTTTGCGGATGTGTATTTTTTTCTTCCTCATTTCCGGTTAAGAGTTTTAAATGGTATTCTTTGAAACTATCAGATAGAATAGTCTCAATTGCAAAAAATTTATCAGAAATATACATAACACCTAGATGTGTTACCTAGACGTGTGGTACACTCAAATATGCAAATAATTTATTACAAAAAACCCGACCGAAAGGAAAACAGCAAATAAACAGGTTTCTTTGAAACGATTAAAAAGCACTTCAGTAACTAAAAGCGACCACGTAAGCACAAAAACTTTTTTAAATTTTTTTTTAAAAACATATTATTAATGAATAACTCGAAATGACAAACAAATAATATCAGTCGAAATTCAATTGGCAATCGTTTAACAATTATCTGATTTTGAAATTTGTAGTGAAATAATCACGTTGATTATTCACGTATCAATCAATATCGTCGCTTGAATACTTATTTGTCGCATATTCATTTTTGACTTAGATTGCAACTACTAATAATAAGCTCTAATAATAAATAAATAAGCTCTATTTTTTGGACCAATCAGAATTGCAATAACTCTCTTAGTTTAAAAGATACTAGTGGTTATTTTGTCGTATACGCAAAAAATGTACTCAAGTTTCAATGCTCTTTTGTATATTCTTTCCAGCATCCAAATCTGCCTTTTAAAGAGACTTGTAATTTTAAAATATTGTATTGTTTTAAATACTTAATTGTTTATTTATTTAAAAAATAAGTAGTCGCAATTTTAAGCAAAATATTTAATAACTTTTTGTTGTTTTTTGTTTTTTAAAAGTATTAATGCATTTTACAATTTTATTTTTAAGAAACAAAAATATTTAATGCATTGTTTTTAAGCATTGACGGGCAGTTTTGCACACATGTACTTCCTCATATCGTGAATGCATTAATGAGCGCTTTAAAGCTTCCACTGAAAACAAAGCAGTGTTAAAGTGCTTTTTACAGAAGTATCATAGGTTGATTTTGTTTTTGTGCTTTGATTCATATTGCGAATTTTAATTAATGTGTAATTGACGAACTATGAAATGCAAACAGACCAACAAATAGATAATAAGTATTGTTGAATACAAATAGTGCATGCAGACGGATACAAAAAAAGACAAACGAATAGTGATGTTAGAAATATACATTTCTTAAAATATTTTTTACTTATTTTTATATATACTTATTTTTAATATCTAAAATATTGGAATGTAAATTGAACTTTATTAATTATCTTTCTTTATATCTTTAATATCTTTAATACTCTAATGTAAATTCAACTTGATTTAAATTAAACCCTTTGTTATGGTAACTCTGTACTTTGGCGCAAAATTTTTTCTAATGTCAAAGTGAAAATAGATAAGACAAATTTTTTGGGGAGAAAGAATTCGCCACGAGGTGTGCAGCAGCAATTCAACAATATATAACTATAAGATCAAGTATCCTAACATAATTAGGCACCAAATTTCAAGTCTAACCTTGTAGAAGCGCCTGAACTGCTAAAATAAAGAACAAAGGTTTTACTGGAAATTGGCCGATTTTGTTTTATTTAATTTAATTTGAAACATTCTTGAAATTTGGTTAGGAATCACAAGGTCGTCAGCGAACAATGGAAACTAGAAAAGCCGCTCTTATGAAAGAACAACGCCAGCAGCCAACAGGTAATACAAATTGTAATAATGATACAACAACCGACGGCGAATATCCTCCGTGCCCAGTATGTAATGAAGGAGTGCGAGATGATGATATGGCAAAGTGTCCCAAATGTAAAAGGTGGGTTCATTACGAGTGTGCCGAAGTAGGCGACGAAGTCCTAAATGACGATTCGTGGCTTTGTCCTAAATGTTTGCATTTATGTGCTGCTGCGAAGCAACAAGTTGCACATCAGTCAACGGCAAAGTCATATGCTTGCAGTCAATCAAGCGCTATGAGTAGACGTGAGAAACTTCTCGAAGAAGTTTTAGAAAAGTCAAGGGAAGAGCAAAAGTTGCTCAATAGGGAACGAGAGGTAGTTCAACAACAAAAGCAGCTGTTGCTGGAATTGTCAGAGATAAATGAAAATAAATCTAATGCTAGCCAATGCGCCAAATCTGTTTGCAGTAAGACTGCAAACCAAGCAGCAAATATAAATAATTTTTTAAATCAGGTCTCACAGCCGGTGGCATCGATTCCTCCGCCAGTAACAATTCCAGCAAACTTTCCGAGGGCTTCTAATCACGAATCGTTCCAACAATTTCACGTGGGTCCTTCGACTACACAGATGGCTGCACGTCATGTTATGGGAAAAGAGTTGCCAAAATTTAATGGAGATCCGAGTGATTGGCCTTTGTTTATAAGTGCTTACCGAGAAACAACATTGGCCTGCGGGTTCACCGCTAGTGAAAACATGACTCGGTTACGCAAATGCCTTGAGGGCCAAGCACGCAACGTCGTAAAAGATAAGCTGATTAAGGGTGAATTTGAGCAAGAAGTGTTAAATCGATTGCAGTCACTATTTGGTCGTCCTGAACTTATAATCGACGACTTGCTTGCGAAGGTGCGCATTTGCTCTGACCTTAAAGATGGTAATTTTGATGCGATAGTTGCATATTCAATTGAAGTTCAAAATTTATGTGGTGCTTTAGAATCACCTGGGTGTGAAGATCACCGGCGAAATCCTATGCTCATAAAGGAATTCGTTGAAAAATTGCCACCAAGCTTAAAACTTAAGTGGGCTACGGAAAAAAATCAAGTTTCTGATACTCATGATGTCCCTTCATTTGGGAATTGGCTTTATAACCTTGCGATGGAAAAATGCCAAGCAATACCGTCAGTGGTATGGAAAAAGCATGGCAAATCACTTAAAAGAGAAACAGTGCATTATCATAATAGTAAACAAATTGAATATAAAAAATGCATAATATGTCCTGGCGACTGCAGCTCCCTAGACACCTGTAAGATATTTAGAGAAGCAATTTTGGCAAAAAAGTGGCAGTATGTAAAAGATTTAAATCTGTGTAGGAAATGCCTTAAGCAACATTCTTTTAAGAAACCGTGTTCTGTGCCTGTAAAGTGTAAGATAAACGGTTGTGAGAAAAAACATCACCCTCTATTGCATAATGAAAATGATAGCCAGAATAAAAGTGATAACCACACAAAAGACACTGGTCCATGCATAGAGAAAAATCAAAATGCAACAACCGCTTCCAATTATACACACCTAGGCCAAGGTAATGAGACAAGATACCGTTATATACCAATTACTCTAATTTCTAAAGAAAATATTGTTGACACATTTGCATTCCTAGACGAGGGATCCTCAACGACGCTTATAAGTCAACGCTTAGCAAACAGATTAGGTGTCAAAGGTGAAAATAAACCACTAACTCTCACTTGGACAGATAACTCGGTGTATAGATCAGAAGAAGAGTCACAGCAGGTGAAATTAGATGTAAAGTTAGTAGGGAATAACCATGCTAAATTGTATGCCAGAACTATATCCAATTTACAACTTCCATCGCAAACGTTAAATTATATGGAGCTCTCCAATAAATATTCTCATTTGAAACATTTGCCCATAACATCATATAGCAATATCATACCTGAATTGTTAATAGGTCTTGATAACTGGAATTTAGCGGTGCCAAGACGCGTTAAAGAAGGATATGAAAATGAGCCAATTGCTGCAAAATGTCGACTCGGCTGGACGATTTTTGCAGCATCTGGACGCACACAAGACAGCCTCTTTTTTCATGCATGCAATTGCTTAAACGCAAAAAATGAGGATTTGACTGCATTGGTAAAAAGTTTCTATGCCGTGGATCGTATGGGAGTTCGCCCAAGTCCGAATGCTCTAGAGACAAAAGAAGAACAAAGAGCTCACAAACTTATGTCGAAAACACTGCGGAAAGTTGATGGTCACTTCGAAATTGGGCTTATATGGAAGCACGATGATATAGAGTTACCGGAAAGCAAGTCGATGGCAATCAAACGTTTAAAATGTCTCGAAGCAAGCTTGCAGCGTAAACCTTATTTGCTCCAAGAAATCAATAAGCAGTTGGCGGAATATGAAAACAAAGGTTATATTCGGCGACTTTCTTTTAACGAACGATCGGTTCCAGAAAAGCGCGTATGGTATTTACCTATCTTTCCAGTACTTAACCCGAATAAACCTGAAAAGGTCAGATTGGTATGGGATGCTGCCGCTCTGGTAAATGGTATTTCATTGAATTCAGCTCTTCTGCCAGGTCCTGACCTCACTGCATCACTTCTGGGTGTGTTGCTTCGATTTCGGCAAAAGCGAATTGCGATAACAGGTGACATCAAAGAAATGTTTCACCAGGTGATGGTGAAACATGAGGACCAACACGCGCAAAGATTTATTTGGAGAGGTAAAAATACAACCTGTGAGCCTACTGAGTATGTAATGTGTGTAATGACATTCGGAGCCACGTGTAGTCCCAGCTGTGCGCAGTTTGTCAAAAATCAAAATGCACTTTGTTACAGCGAACCATTTCCAGACGCTTGTAATGCGATTATTAAGAACCATTACGTCGATGACTGGCTAAGCAGTTTTGACACGGTTGAAGAGACAATTCGTGTCGCTGGAGAAGTGACTGATGTGCATGCAAAAGGTGGTTTTTTGATTCGTAACTGGCGCTCAAACTCTAAAGCCGTTATTCATGCTCTGGGAAAGAAAGATATCGAAAAACAAAATTGCTTTAATCTTGATTTAGGGCAGAAAGATGAAAAGGAAAAAGTTTTAGGCATGTGGTGGGATTGTACACAAGATGCTTTCACTTACTCGCTCAAGTATAACAAAGGCAACAAGAAAATTTTGCAAGGAGAGCGAATTCCAACTAAGCGTGAGTTGTTGAGAATCCTTATGTCCATTTACGACCCTCTCGGTCTCATAAAACACTTTCTTGTGTACCTGAAAATTCTATTACAAGATACATGGAGGCGAAAAATAGAGTGGGACGATGAAATCGAAAAGGATCAGTATGAGTTGTTTACCGCTTGGCTCAAAATATTACCTCGAATTGAAGTTTTAAAGATACCAAGATTCTATATCCCTGGCTTCGATAACTACCACGGTGCAGAAGTCACAATGCATACATTTGTCGATGCAAGCGCAGACGCTTGTGCAGCTGCTACATACCTTCGCGTCAAAAAGGCTGCGTTAATTCAATGCGTGCTGGTGTCCGCGAAAAGTCACGTTGCACCACTTAAACTTATGTCAATTCCTAATCTTGAGGTTGAAGCAGCGTTACTAGGAGCAAGACTAGGACATTCAGTGCAAGAGTATTTGGAAGTAAAGCTATCTCAACGAATCTTCTGGAGTGACTCGTCAACGGTTTTAAGCTGGATACAGTCGTCAAATTTACGCAGACTTGGTAAGTTTGTTGCCTTTCGTATAGCCGAAATTCAAGAAATTACGAACACTACTGAGTGGCGGCACGTTCCGTCTGCACAAAATGTAGCCGATGACGCAACGAAATGGACAAAACCACCTAAAATGGACATTAACGACAGGTGGTTTGTTGGACCCAGCTTTCTTAGTCAGCCGGAATCAGATTGGCCGAATCAAAGTCATATCTCCATTTATTCTAAGAAAATCGATATGATAGCAGTTCATGAAGTTTCTGAGGCAATAGTTGATATTAACAAATTTTCAACATGGAAAAAGTTGCGAAAAACTATTGCCTTTCTCTATTACTTTAAGAGACGATGTTTAGAAAAAGAAACTGGGAAATTAATTATGCCTGTCGACTACCATAAAGCAGAATTGTGGCTATATAGACTTGCTCAGAACGATATATACTTTAAAGAAATCGGTACTCTTCGTGATGCTGATGAACAAAAGAAAATTTCTGTTATTAAAAGGAGTTCTCTTCGAAAACTTTCTCCTTATATAGACGAGAATGGGATCTTGAAGGTAAAGGGTAGAATAGATTTTACGACATGTGTATCTGCAGATACTAAGCGACCAATTATATTACCAAAGCGTCATCACGTCACCGAGTTGATAGTACAGCATTTTCATCATAAATATGGTCATTTGCATCACGATGTAGTAGTAAATGAATTGAGACAAAAATATCATATCCCACAGATTCGGGTGGTCCTCAATCGTATACGCGCAAAATGTTTAGTATGCAAAATAAAGTTTCCATCTATTCTTCAACCCGAAATGGGCCCTCTTCCTGCAGCTAGGATCACTCCTTATGAAACGCCGTTCACCTACACGGGAGTTGATTTCTTAGGTCCCTTCAACGTAACGGTCAAAAGGTCCACAGAGAAACGCTGGGCAGTCCTTTTTACGTGCTTGGTTACAAGAGCCATTCACGTCGAAGTGGCCTATAGTCTGGATACCGATGCTTGTGTTTTGTGCTTACGAACGTTCATGCTAATGCGTGGCCAGCCGGCAGAAATTTATAGTGACCGTGGCACGAATTTTGTCGCAAGCGAGAAACTACTACGAGAGCAGTTGCAATATGTAAACGCAACTACGATAGCGAATAAGTTTCAAGAAGAAGGAATTCGATGGTATTTTAACCCACCAGCAGCACCTCACATGGGCGGTGCATGGGAGCGCCTAGTTAGATCACTGAAACGTGCCTTGTATGCAATTACTCCCACAAGAAATTTTACGGATCCATTGTTGAAAGCTTGCCTTGCTGAAGCTGCGTATATGGTTAACTCAAGACCACTTACCTATTTGCCGCTTGATAGTAGTGAGTCGGAATCGTTAACACCGAACCATTTTTTAATGGGATCAAGCAACGGAGTGAAATCAGTTGGAAATATTCCTGCTGATACTGTTTGCCTTAGGTCAAACTACCTCACCGCTCAACAATTTCGAAATAATTTATGGAAAAGATGGATTAATGAATACTTACCGGACTTGGTTTGTAGAACAAAAAACTATTAAATCAGATGCAGTTCAAGTTGGCGACCTTGTGATTCTCTGTGATTCTAATCAACCATCAAATACGTGGCCGAAGGCAAAAGTGCTAGAAGTTCATCCAGGCAAAGATGGTCAAATCAGAGCAGCAACAATCCAAACTTCTAAGGGTATTTATCTACGTCCAACAGCAAAGTTAGCAGTACTCAAGATAACACAAAGGAGTAAGTGAAACACAATGTTTCACGGGTGGGGGTGTTGGAAATATACATTTCTTAAAATATTTTTTACTTATTTTTATATATACTTATTTTTAATATCTAAAATATTGGAATGTAAATTGAACTTTATTAATTATCTTTCTTTATATCTTTAATATCTTTAATACTCTAATGTAAATTCAACTTGATTTAAATTAAACCCTTTGTTATGGTAACTCTGTACTTTGGTGCAAAATTTTTTCTAATGTCAAAGTGAAAATAGATAAGACAAATTTTTTGGGGAGAAAGAATTCGCCACGAGGTGTGTAGCAGCAATTCAACAATATATAACTATAAGATCAAGTATCCTAACATAATTAGGCACCAAATTTCAAGTCTAACCTTGTAGAAGCGCCTGAACTGCTAACATAAAGAACAAAGGTTTTACTGGAAATTGGCCGATTTTGTTTTATTTAATTTAATTTGAAACAAGTGAAGTATTATCAAAATTTTTTAATTCGTAAAATTTTTACGACTGTAAATTAACGAAAGTAATATGTTTTAATCTAAAACTAAAATTTACATTAAAACTGACTGAACATATTATTAAGATTATTTTTATAAACATATTCAGCCTTATTCAATAGATTTTGTTAAACAAAAGTTTAACAGTTGTTTAGTAACGCAATGTTAAAGGATTTAAACAACGTTGCTTAATTTGTTATTCACAGGAAATGGAAAAAAACCTTAACGAGCGGTTGCTTTTTGTTCGGTTCTAGAGAGCGCAATCTTTATTTAGCTTTATTTGAATTCCGCTCTTCTACTCAAACACAAGCACAATCACTACCACGCAGAAGAAAGAGAGCGGGGTAAAATGTTAGGGATTGTGCTGTTTGATCAAAAAACATTATTTGCTTTGTTGTGCTTTTTGATCATGATAAAAAAACCGAACCTTATGTAGCGAATGTTAGTGCTGCTGAACAACAGTAGAACAATTTGTTGGCGCATGCTACAATTGAAAATTATTTTGTGAATTTTTTTAGTACATTTCGATGTTTAGGTTATAGGAAAGTTAAACATAGTATTTCAGATATTTTGGACAAGTGCATCCATTCTTGCGTTTCTTCATTTTATTTGTTTGTCTGTAATAATTTGTTTGTTTTTAAATAGTAGGGATTCAATTAATTCGTAGAATTTTACTTTTTTTTTAAACGAAGCTTGTAGTATTCAATGCGTCAACGCAGAAACAAACAACCGCAACCTTTTAGCATGAAGTTCAAACAGCGACTGAACGTATGTTGTGATTGTAACACTGAATCAACTCGTGCTTTTCGTTCAGTGTTAACTTGAAAAACAAAAGCTTTGCAATAAAAACACAAAACTTTGTTTGTATAAGTTTGCGCACCCCTGCTTTAAACGCAAATTTCGACGTTTTAGCATAAAAATTACTAAATGTATGTAAACATTAAATTAAAATTAACATAGCTTTTTGCTAATCAAAATTGTTTGATCACCCAGACTTAACAGCGGTAGCTGATTTGTTCCAAATCCATTTTTTGTTTTAGTTTTCAACTTTATTAAATTAAATTTTAATTTCTTCAACTTTACTTCTTTATGACACACTAGGCAATGTGCCTTGCCATTATTTTCTAAAAATACAAAATTTTGCTGATACATATCAGCAAACATAAAATTTATACAGTGTGAAATCTCGCAATTTTTATACACTAAACCTGAAGGTCAGGGTATATTAACTTTGTGCGAACGTTTGTAACGCATAGAACGAAGCGAGTCCGGTATAGAAAAGTATATATATTCTTAATCAGCATCACCACGTGAGTCGAGCTATCCATGTCCGTCCGTCCGTCTGTCCGTCTATGTGTTGTCCGTATACACAGGATAAGAAGAAGGAGTTGAGATAATTGGATGAAACTTGATACACATGGTCACATGGACCCAAGGATCTGCACTATTGAATATTTTTGGAATTCGGCCACGGACACGCCTACCTACCATACAACGCAAAAATTGGAAACTGCATAAATAAGCTCATAACTAACCTACAACAATAAAATTTGGTGTGTATGTGTTTTGTATCAGCACAAAGATGTCTTCGAAAAATGGGTGTCATCCGCCCACGGACAAGCCCACCTCCTATACAACCCAAAAATTGAAAATGGAATAAATAAGCCTCTGTTTAATCTACTGAGATAAAATTTGGGACGTATGTTTTTTATGTCAAAATAAAGAAGGTTTTTAAAAATGGACATCATCCGCCCACGGACACCCCTACCTACCATACAACGCAAAAAGTTTTGAACTGGATAAATAAGATTATGTTTGTCATAGAGAGATCAAATTTGATATGTATGTCTTTTATAACAAAACTAAGGTGTGTTTAAAAATTGGGAGTAGTCCGTCCATGAACACGCCCACCTCCCATAGCGAAAGCATAATAAAGGCATTAACTGAGCTACAGGAATAAAACTTGGTATGTGTACATTTTTCTTCAACATTTAAATGCATATAAAATATAGGCTTCATCCGCCCACGGAAACGCCCATTTTCAATAATAATATTTTTTTTTTAAAAGTAGGTTTAGGGTCTTTCATAATCGGCCTAGACCAACTTTAGACTTTCTTTACTCGTTTTTTATGCATTCAAACAACACTCAAGCGTAGGTTTTGATTGACGTTCGCTTGAATACTGATGCTTTGATCATTCTGTTCGTGAGATGAATACATATTTTCATTCACTAATACAATTTCAAGTGTGCAAAGTTGCTCGACACGGTTTTAAAGCATTAAAAATAAAACTAGTAAGGTATAGAGGTGGGTAATGGCACAATTTTTGGAGTGTTGACACACTAGCACATGTGCATCCATGTGTGTCAACACTCTGTGTTAGCACAATTGTGCCAAGACACATTTAAAAAATTCCTTTAATAACGCCGTTCAAAATATCAATACAATATAAAGTGCTAGCAACCATCGCTACTGATTTGTGAGATGAGTTTATTTGTTAGTAAATTGCTAATTAATAGTACACTCAAAAGTGTCAAAATTAGATTTATGAAATTTAATGTAAATTAATTTTTGTTTATATTGTATCTTAAGATATCAATTTATTGATATCTATAAATATGCATGCAATATATACATATACCATTATGCAGAAATTTAAGCAAATATTTCTTACTCATAGAGTCGTATAGCAACACAATCAGCAATGTATTGCACTGCACAATAATGTGCTAGCGAAGTTGATAAGCACAGTAGTGTGTTATATATCCCTACAGAACACAAAAGTGCTTTAACACTCAGTGTGTCTTGTTGTGTGTGCGTCTAAGCGCTGCTTCCATTTTGTGTGCTACTGTGCCACTGTGTGTGTTAACATAGTGTGCTAGCACACTAGGCACACTACTAAGCGTCAGCACAGTGTCGAAGCACAGCACAGTGTTACACACCTCTAGTAAGGTATATCTTCGACTTGGCCGAAGTTAAAATACCCCCACAGGTGATTCGCAGTGGTACAAATCTTAAATTGCAGCTCTTTTTATATGAGATTTCAAAGAATTTTACTATTTTGATGACGTCTAAAATACATTCATATCAAATTATTTTCCTACAAAATAAAGACAAGCCTTTTTATAAAGTTTTCAATTATTGGTTGTATGGGAGGTGGGCGTGTTCTTGAGTGGTTGATGCCAATTTTTCTAACACGCCTCAATTTTGATATAATATACATACACAAATACCCAATTTCAGGTCTGTAGCTTAAATATCAGCCTGATTATAGAGTTTCCAATATTATGAGTTGTATGGGAGGTGGGCGTATTCATCGATGGATGACGCCCATTTTTCTAACACATCTTGGTTTTATTATAAAAAGAATAAATATCTAATTTTACTTTTGTAGCTTCGACAGGAGCCTATTTATATAGTTTTCAGTTTTGGGGTTGTTTGTGAGGTGGGTGTGTTCGTGGATGGATTACGCCCATTTTTCTCTCACGTCTTACTTTTTATATAAAAATAATAAATATTTAATTTTACTTTTATAGCTTCGACACAAGCCTCTATACATAGGCTTCAATAATAGGATTGTATGGGAGGTGGGCGTGTTAGTGGGTGGATGACGCCCATTTTTCTAGCACACCTGAGTTTTGTCATAGACTATACAAATACCGAATTTAAGTTTTGTAGCGTAAATATTAGTTTCTTTATGGAGTTTTCATCATTGGGGTTGTATGGGAGGTAGGCGTGGTTTTCATCCGATTTAGCCCATTCTCAAACTTGATCTTAGTTTTTCAGAAGGCAGCTTAAATATCGAATTTCATTACGGTAGCTTGAATATTACGGCTGTTATCGTCTAAACAGACAGACAGACGGACATGGCTAAATCAACTCCCATACCTACCACGCCTCCTTATGGGCGTTACACACGTCGTGACAAAATTAATATACCCCTTACGCAGTATGCGTGGGGTTATAAAAATAAAATTTTAATTAATAAAAATTCAAAGAAATTACTTTTATTTTCACAAAGGAGCTATACTTTTTACTCCAACTAATATTTTGAAGATCGGTATACCTTGTTTCATTGGATAGGATCATAATTTTAGTTAATGCTTACTTTACGTTTTAGGCTTGTTTGCCGTATACGCAGTTTTTAACGGTCGTTATCTTGAGGCGGTTTATACGATAAAGTCGATAAAATATAAGAATATATTAATAAAATATTTAAGATGAGACAAACGGCAAACTTTAAACTTAAAATGCGTTTTCTCAAAATTCCAAATATGTCGCATACGACAAATAAGTATTCAAGCGACGGTAATATATTAGAATATGACTTATATTGTACATGAACAATTATTTATATTGCAGTTATCGTGATCGAATGTGCAGTTATGTGGTCGAATATATTTTTTTATGTATTTTTTCATTAATCTGTCATCCATACTTTTCTTGCAGATTATTTAAGTGCCCAGAAGGACGTGCATTGCTTGTTCATCCAAGTCAATGCTGTAAAGATCGACGTTTTCTTGATGTAGAAGATTCCAATTTCAAAAACTTGAATTCTAAAAAACAGAAGGATACAAAAATGTTTGGTCAGGTAGAATGCCCGTCTGTTCCAGGAGCTGTCCCGCCACTTAGTGAGTAAAATATAAAATTAAATGTGAATATACATTAATCTTATAGTAATACTCTGAATAATTGAAGAAATATACAGTCTGGATGAGCTAAAGGACATCTGTGGCAAATTTAAAGGCATACAAGGCCATCACAATTCGTGCTATTTGGATGCAACATTATTTTCGATGTTCACTTTTACGCACGTATTTGACTCTTTACTATTTCGTCCTTCGGAACCAGATGTAAGAAATGAATGCAGTAAAATACAAAATACAGGTGTAGTAAAAATAAGACATGATTGGCAAAATTTTATTCACTTGAAATGAAATTAATTTTTCTGATATGAGGCTTACTTTGATGTGAGCTATGTGATGCTTCTAAGGTCCAAAAGTTTTATAGGACAACTAGCTGATATATGTAGGGGAGCGGGGGGCTAGTTGTAACAGGGATAAGTAGTAACACGCTATTTTTGCCTAAAATATGAAAGTTTTTTTTACAAGTCTCTCTTTTTTTTCATCCTATATTACGCGCTCTTTCAAACGAGACCCGTTAGTGTCTCATCGGATTTTACATCGAGTGGGCGCAAACATAGGCTTTATTTCTAGCAGCTATTATAAAATATATATCTTTTTATTTTTTGCTTCTTGAAAGCGTCTTAAGGATTTTTAAAATTAATTTAATTTTAATCTGAGCATATTTTATTACAGTTTACTGATATATATATTTTTTTTTTCTTCAAATTAAGTTGATTTTTATATATTAAAATGTTTGTCAAAAATTATAATGCGGGGCAAGTTGTAACAATTTTGTGGGGTAAGTTGTAACATGTAACAACTTGCTCCACACATTTGAACTGGATATTCGGTGTTTGTTTATTTTATTATTATGTCTTAATAATTTTTTGCAGAATGAGAAATTATAAACGAAAACCTAATCGGACAACTCAAAGTAAAGAAATTTTCGAGTTGGCTGCTAATGCAGTTAAAGATCAGAAGACAAGTGTGAGAAAATCTTGTTCAATTTGTGCCAGTTTCTTTACATAGATAGATAAAAAAATAACATTGAATTGCCATTTGTTGGCTACAATAACCCAGAGTGGTGTTTAAAGATAAAGATGAAGATAAATATCTTCGTACCTACTGACACTTCGTGTGCAAATATCTGGACTGCTAAAATATTAAGCAAATATTAATATAAATAAATATTTGGACTGCTTCTAAAAGAGGTGAAAGAGTTGGCATACCTATCAATGTGCTGTTCACCAAATATACCAGCCTCATGGCACTAAAATAATATGGCTGGACCTGATTGGTTAAAAAAATTCATCAAAAAACAAAACTCACAACTTTCTTTCTCACATGAAACCACTTCTCTTAGCCGGGCCAGGTTCAACGATTAAGAATTTTTCAAAAAATATGAAACTAGAAGTTGGTGAAACTAGGCTTTAATGTTGTTATAAACTTGAATATTTTTAGTTGTATCAATTGAAAATATATGAGTAAAGCAAAAACTTCAATTTTATAGCTTGTTACAACATGCCCCAAGGCTGTTACAACTAGCCCCATGCACAGGGTAAGATGTAACACTTTCAATTTGTTTTAAAATGTCCCTCAGTTACAAAATGCTTCCTATTCCAAAACTTTTTTTTTAACGCAAGGATAGTCAAATATTTAACTTTTCAACTCATGTTTTTAAAATTAGGATACATCGTGAAGTTTCGTTTTCCCATCATATTTTCCAAAAAGTGTTACAACTAGCCCCCCCCCCGCTACCCTACTCAGTGTTCCTCGAAATGTTATTTTTCGTTATTTTATTATTGCTACTGGGTTTGCTTTATTTTTGTTTCTTTTAAAATAATGTGGACTAGATTTGTTAGAATATTTTAGAAGAATAGTAAAAAAATAATGACTGTTATTTGTAACAAAGTCCGTCATGGCCTCTTTTACAAAAATTCACTTTTACTATAAGTTTGCTAAAGGTTTTAATAAAAACTGTTGTGTGCGTTCTCCGCCAAACCCACACAACTCTATTGTGTAACGTCGTTATATGACGTGTTACATCGTAATATGTATACTCAACAAATGATGCTTTCCTGAACCGGTGGTACCTGAAAGTTTTAATGAAACTGCACTTCTTTCGTGTTTTATTAACACTTCTTTCTTCATTAATTTTAATCTTATTTATAGCACAGTTTTTAGTTTAAGATTTATAAACGATTAAATATACATACTTACTTAAATATGCAAACATACATATTAATTTATTTACAAATATACATTCTCGTTTGGTCACCTCGATATTTGACACCGTTGGCACCACGAATTGGCTTATTTCCGCGTGTTATATTTCGACCAGTGATGCCAACCCGAAGAGAGTAATAATCCGCAAATGCGACATAAAAAATCCGTGTAAATCCGTGTGAGCAAATGTGTATAGTTTTTTCAATTTAAAAACTAAAAGCTAATAAATTTCACAATTAAAGTCGTTTTTAAATATTGTTTGTATTTGTTTTAAAAAATTTGCATTAAACTTATAAAAAGTAAGAAACAATGTAAAACATAACTAATAGTAAAAATAGTTAAAAACATAACATAAAACATATTAGGGGTATTCACACTGACTTGGGTAGTTGGGTACGGGTAGATTGATAACTAGGAGCACCCTTAATTGCAATTGAGTACTTTGTAGAATAACAGCTGATGAGAGATGAGTGGCAGCTAGAAAAAAGTTGCCACCATATTATTTATGTCATTTTATGAGCGCAAAATTTAGGCCATTGTACGGGCGTAAAAAAGTTATTATATATACTAGTATTTTTTAACGTGAACTTTGCGGCATTTAATAATTTTTATCTCAAAAATTTTAAAATAACTAATTTAAACACATTTGTCTATTTTATTCATTATAATTTGTTTACTTTGTCTTAGGTTTTTTGTCAATTCAATTATTGCCTACTTTTGGAAAAGGTGGTAACCCATGAAAAAAGTACTCAATCAATCTACCCAAACAAGTTAGGGGTCAGCTAGAGTATATTGGTAGATGGGTACTTGGGCAGAATGGCACTATTACAAAAACAAAAGGTATGGCATTTGCCAATCTACCTAACTACCCAAGTCAGTGTGAATACCCCTATTGTCTAAAACTTAAGAACACAAAAACATTTCAAATATTTATAAACATTTTATAATCATTAAAAATAAAATAACGTTAAAATACATTTTAGAGGTACTTTAAGTCGTCTTTAAGTCGCCTGAAACGAGACTCGCACTGACTCACATTCGACATTAGGTTCCCATTTTAGTCCGCTGGTTGATTTTCCTACCACTTACATACTTTAAAATTAATTTCTGAGAAAAATGTTACTTGTTCAGGTAAAATGGAAAATTTGTAAATTGTTATTTAACCAAACTATGAGGAAAGAATTTGTAAACATTTTTAATATTTTTTCCAGAAATTAATTTTAAAGTTAATGGTCGAAAAATCGAGTAGGGGACTAAAATGAGTTAACCCTGCGCCGTCTTCGATTTATTTATATTTATAAAATATTTAAGCAGATAAACGCTAGCAATATTAGTACACCGAAAAACGAGCATTTTGTGACTAAAACTTAAAAAATGTATGTCTCGGAACCAAACAGATATTAAGAAAGAAATAATTTAGAAATTAACTCTTCATTTATTTGACTTTCGAAAAAATGTATCTAGATTTGGTTGCGTTCATAAAAGTGTAATTATTTTGCAATCTGAAAATTTGGTAAAATTGAAAGCACCAAAAAACAAAATAATGAACAAACTACTTATTTTTTCTTTACAAAAACCAAGTTTTTGACAGTGAGCCTAAATCTGTCGAAAAAAATAATTGCTTTTTTTTCAAAACATAATGTTTTTACTAACTTTAAAAAGTGAAAAAATTTCTCCGACGTCGCACGTTGGGAAAAAATCAGGCAAAACGCGCGCATAGCGATGACATATCAACTTTTATTTATTGGTTTTTTGCAATGATTTTATGATTTGTGATATATTAAATGATAGAAATTCATTTTTTTAAAGTTCATATGCCTTACCACTTTTTTTTAATGGACCTCCAAAGTAATGCCTAACTTCAAAAATATTTAATCAAAAATTTCACTAAACCTATCACCTTACTAAAATGCTCATAAAAACTTCAAACAAAAGTGAAAATAAATGAAATTTTCAACAATGAATCACAAAAAAATAAACTTTAAATTTGTAAACCTAAAAGTTTAGTCCTGTGACAAAATAAGGAGATGTACTTCCTTGAAATACCATAAATTTTAAGAAAATATAAAAAAATAATCAATTTTCTTTCATTTGCAACTTCCACAGGTAATCGCGGGTAATGATCAAAACAATGGACATGAAAATATAAAGCTTTATAAACAAATGGTACAAAATCTGTTTGCTACTTGTTGCAATCTTCTTTGTTATTCTGTGTATAATAAAAGCCTTAAAATGCTTTTTATTTTTTTTGTAATTCTTTTTTAATTTGTTTTTTTATTGGTTTTAATAAGTAATATCAAATAATATATTCATTACCAATTAAGCTATCAGAATTCTTAATTTCATGACTAAATAGAGAAGCATCAACACTTAAAACTTTAAAATGCTTGCGCTGCACAGTTGACTGTTTAGCCTGTGTAGACGGAATAAAATCTGTAACTCGAGTTTGAGTGCACGGAATGATTTGAAATTTGCGATTTAAGCTATTGATTGGCACATCTTCGTTTCACGTAAATTTCATACAGATATACCATATGGTACCAAAGTTACAAAAATTTGTATGGAGAAATTTGCCATTTCGCTTCCCTACAACACAATTTTCCTTTTTTCTGTTAATAACATAAATTCCTAACGAAGAACCTCACAGAAAGGTAGACCAATTCCGGAGCAGTTATTCAAGAAGAACAAATAGGACAGCAAATATGACTGACATATTTTATAGATTTATGATCACTTCGGATCCATTTATTACTTACTTGCGATCATCAAATACACTAAAAAAAAAAGGAAAAGAATTGCCTGCAGAGGTCAAAGACTTGCTGAATACATCGAAATATAAAAATGTTTATACAAAATAATTAACAACTATTTAACAATGTTTTAATTGAAAAATAAAAACTACATAAAACACAAGAGAAGAAAAAAATTGTCTAAAAGAAAATATTTTTTCAGTGTACAAAACTTTTTTTACTGCCAGCAGACCGATTTTGCTTTAAAATAAAGTTGAGTAACCTCGCATAGAAATCTGCTCATATATATGCTGGTTGTTTGTGAAATTGCATTATGGAGATAAATATTAAAATTTTTTTTTAAGTGTACCTATTTTCAAAAATAGACATACAGGACTATAAAACGCAATGAGCAGACATGCATTTTTCATAATTTTATGGTATTTTGCTAATTTTGAATACGTTTTAATTTTCCTTCCATTTTAAACGGACATTTTAAATATTTTTTTTAAACTGTAGGGTATAAGTGTAGAGTGCAACAAAAAAAAAACAAAAACATACTGGCTGCTCCTTAGTAAATTCTTCTTTACATGTGCAAATTACAGCATTGTAAGTCATTAAATGTAGTAACGACAGCAAATAATAAGCCATGCGCGCGTTTTGCTTCATTTTTTCCCAACGTGCGTCGTCGTTTGACTATTTCGTCCACGGACCAACTTTGACAGTACCTTACCTTAAAAGTAGCAATGGTATTTCCTTTACAAGTGATAAAAATTTGAAAGCGATCCTTATTATAGTTTTCGAATAATGCTGTCCACCGGTTTCAAACAGCACTTTTCGAGAAAAGCGCGTTTAAAGTTTTAGAAGAATCATTTATTGATTTCTCTTCGGACGTTTGTGCTTATATTCTTAACAATTTTTATTCAATTATACAATACTTCCAAAAATGTTAAAAAATAAAATTTATTTTTAGTCGCCAAAAAACTTTAATGGGCACTTTAAACTAAATCGTTGCCAACTTTACTTACATGTCCAACTTTGAGGGCTGCACATTTTTATTATTTGCAAGTGTTGATAACCGCATAGTTGTTACAAATTAAGTAAACATATTTTTGAGTGATACGCAAATTTTTTTACCGTTCAAATTAATGTTGACATTAAATTCACATAAACATATAAAAATCCTTGAAAATCCTTGGAAATCCGTGCGAAATTCTTAAAAATCCGTAGATTTACCTTATTTTGTCGCTGTTGTCTGTTTATCTGTGCAAGGCTTAAATATCCGTAGAAATCCGTAATTTCCGTGTAGTTGGCATCACTGATTTCGACACACATATTTTCAACAACAGCGGTTTATTAACCTAGAAACAAACATACTCCATAGCAATTCAACCCACAAGCAAAGAGAATATATTATAATAAGAGATAACATGAGCCTCTGTTAAATATTTTTCTGTTAATTTCATGATGTCAACAAGGGGCCCAAAGGTTGAACGTGTTGAAAGCCAAACGAGTTGAATGCCAAAGCAAAGAGCATGAACAACAAATAGAACCAAAACGATGAGCTCGATTGTCTATGCAAAAACCAGTTTGTTTGTTTCTACCCATGCCCCTTGCCATCCCTCATCAACACAATCGGCAGCCTCAGAGCTCAGAACTGAGAGCGCAGTTGTTATTGGTATCAGAGAACAACTTGAGTGCATTCAAATGGCATTTGGAATGTGTCGTCAAAATACGAGCTACGAATATGCCTTCTGCATTAAAATTAATGCGTAAAGACATGCACCAATCGCTGTAATACGAATGCCGTAGAGTACGAGCGATGACGAATACGAATGCCTGCGAAACATGAATGTCCGATGAAGTCAGACATTCGCAACATTCGCCAAAAGCAACGAATATTCATGCTTTTATGTTTATTCGCAGCATGAAAAAAATGTTAACTGCAGTCTGCAGCAGCGCTCACCAGCTGCTATTTCTTTCCACTCTTTTACAACAACTTCGATATTTTCATGATTGTAAATAACTTTTGTGTTTTTAATCGGATTAAGGTACATCCATTTTATATTTTATACAGTCGAAATTCCATAACTCGAATCACCATTATCCCAAAATAAAATTCGACTTACGGAGACTGCGAGTTATAGAATATTTTTTTTTATTGAAAAAATGCCTCAATTGCCCACAGTTGTGCATATTTAGGATATATGTATGTATTATAAATTACATACAATAAGTTAGAGTTAAGTTAAATATTGTGAAATAAGTTGCTAAGTGTTTTTTTATTATTTTCATTAAAAAGAGACTGTTATTTGTTTAAACTCTTGTTGTAGTATCATTCGTTTGCAAATACAAATTCAAACTTCGGAATGAATTTTCTACATAATTTTTGGAAGGCTGATGAATAGTTTCTTCCACCGAACCCTTGCCATCACTCTCTGA
This sequence comes from Tetanocera ferruginea, assembly GCA_958299015.1. Classification (NCBI taxonomy): domain Eukaryota; kingdom Metazoa; phylum Arthropoda; class Insecta; order Diptera; family Sciomyzidae; genus Tetanocera; species Tetanocera ferruginea. Next base: position 100,477,613 of record OY282641.1, on the reverse strand, counting down.
TCCGCTTAAGATTGCACCCCCTCGTTCAGAACGGTACTGCTCAACAATATCGTCATCTGTAGGAAAGTCTGTTGTGCAAAGCATATAATCTACTTTAATATAATCCTGAAGAGTAGCATTTCAAGTTATTTCGTTCGCTTTTAACCATGCTTCATAATCAAAAATACTTTGATAAAATACATAATCATACATAATAAAAATAGTTTGTCGAGCAAATACTTTGATGTACAATATGGGATTTCCCCGAATATATCAAAGTGGGATTTCCCCGAATGTATGCAAAACAAACAAACGAACAAAAGGCTTCTAAAAAAAAGTAAAGCGAGAGAGATTAAGCACATTACTTCGAGTTATAGAATTCATGTGCATGCATTTTCGTTCGAAACTTCGAGTTATGGAAGTTCGAGTTACGGTAGGAGAATTGTATGCTATTTACTCTCTTAATGCTACTATTTTCGTTCGAGTTATGGAGAATTTCGAGTTATGGAAGTTCGAGTTACGGAAGGAGAATTGTAAGCTATTTACTCTCTTATTGCTACTGCCAGCCAATTTCGTTCGATTTATGGAAAATTCGAGTTATAGAAGTTCGAGTTATGGAAGTTCGACTGTATTTTATATTTTATATTTTATATTTTATATTTTATATTTTATATTTTATATTTTATATTTTATATTTTATATTTTATATTTTATATTTTATATTTTATATTTTATATTTTATATTTTATATTTTATATTTTATATTTTATATTTTATATTTTATATTTTATATTTTATATTTTATATTTTATATTTTATATTTTATATTTTATATTTTATATTTTATATTTTATATTTTATATTTTATATTTTATATTTTATATTTTATATTTTATATTTTATATTTTATATTTTATATTTTATATTTTATATTTTATATTTTATATTTTATATTTTATATTTTATATTTTATATTTTATATTTTATATTTTATATTTTATATTTTATATTTTATATTTTATATTTTATATTTTATATTTTATATTTTATATTTTATATTTTATATTTTATATTTTATATTTTATATTTTATATTTTATATTTTATATTTTATATTTTATATTTTATATTTTATATTTTATATTTTATATTTTATATTTTATATTTTATATTTTATATTTTATATTTTATATTTTATATTTTATATTTTATATTTTATATTTTATATTTTATATTTTATATTTTATATTTTATATTTTATATTTTATATTTTATATTTTATATTTTATATTTTATATTTTATATTTTATATTTTATATTTTATATTTTATATTTTATATTTTATATTTTATATTTTATATTTTATATTTTATATTTTATATTTTATATTTTATATTTTATATTTTATATTTTATATTTTATATTTTATATTTTATATTTTATATTTTATATTTTATATTTTATATTTTATATTTTATATTTTATATTTTATATTTTATATTTTATATTTTATATTTTATATTTTATATTTTATATTTTATATTTTATATTTTATATTTTATATTTTATATTTTATATTTTATATTTTATATTTTATATTTTATATTTTATATTTTATATTTTATATTTTATATTTTATATTTTATATTTTATATTTTATATTTTATATTTTATATTTTATATTTTATATTTTATATTTTATATTTTATATTTTATATTTTATATTTTATATTTTATATTTTATATTTTATATTTTATATTTTATATTTTATATTTTATATTTTATATTTTATATTTTATATTTTATATTTTATATTTTATATTTTATATTTTATATTTTATATTTTATATTTTATATTTTATATTTTATATTTTATATTTTATATTTTATATTTTATATTTTATATTTTATATTTTATATTTTATATTTTATATTTTATATTTTATATTTTATATTTTATATTTTATATTTTATATTTTATATTTTATATTTTATATTTTATATTTTATATTTTATATTTTATATTTTATATTTTATATTTTATATTTTATATTTTATATTTTATATTTTATATTTTATATTTTATATTTTATATTTTATATTTTATATTTTATATTTTATATTTTATATTTTATATTTTATATTTTATATTTTATATTTTATATTTTATATTTTATATTTTATATTTTATATTTTATATTTTATATTTTATATTTTATATTTTATATTTTATATTTTATATTTTATATTTTATATTTTATATTTTATATTTTATATTTTATATTTTATATTTTATATTTTATATTTTATATTTTATATTTTATATTTTATATTTTATATTTTATATTTTATATTTTATATTTTATATTTTATATTTTATATTTTATATTTTATATTTTATATTTTATATTTTATATTTTATATTTTATATTTTATATTTTATATTTTATATTTTATATTTTATATTTTATATTTTATATTTTATATTTTATATTTTATATTTTATATTTTATATTTTATATTTTATATTTTATATTTTATATTTTATATTTTATATTTTATATTTTATATTTTATATTTTATATTTTATATTTTATATTTTATATTTTATATTTTATATTTTATATTTTATATTTTATATTTTATATTTTATATTTTATATTTTATATTTTATATTTTATATTTTATATTTTATATTTTATATTTTATATTTTATATTTTATATTTTATATTTTATATTTTATATTTTATATTTTATATTTTATATTTTATATTTTATATTTTATATTTTATATTTTATATTTTATATTTTATATTTTATATTTTATATTTTATATTTTATATTTTATATTTTATATTTTATATTTTATATTTTATATTTTATATTTTATATTTTATATTTTATATTTTATATTTTATATTTTATATTTTATATTTTATATTTTATATTTTATATTTTATATTTTATATTTTATATTTTATATTTTATATTTTATATTTTATATTTTATATTTTATATTTTATATTTTATATTTTATATTTTATATTTTATATTTTATATTTTATATTTTATATTTTATATTTTATATTTTATATTTTATATTTTATATTTTATATTTTATATTTTATATTTTATATTTTATATTTTATATTTTATATTTTATATTTTATATTTTATATTTTATATTTTATATTTTATATTTTATATTTTATATTTTATATTTTATATTTTATATTTTATATTTTATATTTTATATTTTATATTTTATATTTTATATTTTATATTTTATATTTTATATTTTATATTTTATATTTTATATTTTATATTTTATATTTTATATTTTATATTTTATATTTTATATTTTATATTTTATATTTTATATTTTATATTTTATATTTTATATTTTATATTTTATATTTTATATTTTATATTTTATATTTTATATTTTATATTTTATATTTTATATTTTATATTTTATATTTTATATTTTATATTTTATATTTTATATTTTATATTTTATATTTTATATTTTATATTTTATATTTTATATTTTATATTTTATATTTTATATTTTATATTTTATATTTTATATTTTATATTTTATATTTTATATTTTATATTTTATATTTTATATTTTATATTTTATATTTTATATTTTATATTTTATATTTTATATTTTATATTTTATATTTTATATTTTATATTTTATATTTTATATTTTATATTTTATATTTTATATTTTATATTTTATATTTTATATTTTATATTTTATATTTTATATTTTATATTTTATATTTTATATTTTATATTTTATATTTTATATTTTATATTTTATATTTTATATTTTATATTTTATATTTTATATTTTATATTTTATATTTTATATTTTATATTTTATATTTTATATTTTATATTTTATATTTTATATTTTATATTTTATATTTTATATTTTATATTTTATATTTTATATTTTATATTTTATATTTTATATTTTATATTTTATATTTTATATTTTATATTTTATATTTTATATTTTATATTTTATATTTTATATTTTATATTTTATATTTTATATTTTATATTTTATATTTTATATTTTATATTTTATATTTTATATTTTATATTTTATATTTTATATTTTATATTTTATATTTTATATTTTATATTTTATATTTTATATTTTATATTTTATATTTTATATTTTATATTTTATATTTTATATTTTATATTTTATATTTTATATTTTATATTTTATATTTTATATTTTATATTTTATATTTTATATTTTATATTTTATATTTTATATTTTATATTTTATATTTTATATTTTATATTTTATATTTTATATTTTATATTTTATATTTTATATTTTATATTTTATATTTTATATTTTATATTTTATATTTTATATTTTATATTTTATATTTTATATTTTATATTTTATATTTTATATTTTATATTTTATATTTTATATTTTATATTTTATATTTTATATTTTATATTTTATATTTTATATTTTATATTTTATATTTTATATTTTATATTTTATATTTTATATTTTATATTTTATATTTTATATTTTATATTTTATATTTTATATTTTATATTTTATATTTTATATTTTATATTTTATATTTTATATTTTATATTTTATATTTTATATTTTATATTTTATATTTTATATTTTATATTTTATATTTTATATTTTATATTTTATATTTTATATTTTATATTTTATATTTTATATTTTATATTTTATATTTTATATTTTATATTTTATATTTTATATTTTATATTTTATATTTTATATTTTATATTTTATATTTTATATTTTATATTTTATATTTTATATTTTATATTTTATATTTTATATTTTATATTTTATATTTTATATTTTATATTTTATATTTTATATTTTATATTTTATATTTTATATTTTATATTTTATATTTTATATTTTATATTTTATATTTTATATTTTATATTTTATATTTTATATTTTATATTTTATATTTTATATTTTATATTTTATATTTTATATTTTATATTTTATATTTTATATTTTATATTTTATATTTTATATTTTATATTTTATATTTTATATTTTATATTTTATATTTTATATTTTATATTTTATATTTTATATTTTATATTTTATATTTTATATTTTATATTTTATATTTTATATTTTATATTTTATATTTTATATTTTATATTTTATATTTTATATTTTATATTTTATATTTTATATTTTATATTTTATATTTTATATTTTATATTTTATATTTTATATTTTATATTTTATATTTTATATTTTATATTTTATATTTTATATTTTATATTTTATATTTTATATTTTATATTTTATATTTTATATTTTATATTTTATATTTTATATTTTATATTTTATATTTTATATTTTATATTTTATATTTTATATTTAAATTTTATATCGTATATTTTGATTGATTTTTGTCAAAATTTATTTTTGATGCCATATTAATACACGATCAATTTTATTTAATTTCATCCTTGGGTGGACCTTAATCCGATTAAAAACACAAAAGTTACAACGTTTTTTCTACATCAACTTCAGATATTTTCAGTTGGACGAAAATTGCAAAAATATGAAAAACCCAAAATATAAACAAAATAACCAAATATATCCTACACACACACAGCTACAAAATCTTATAAGAACCGCAACAACAACGACGACCTCTAATAAGAACAACAACAACGATCGTGTTGACTATACCAACAACAACTGCGCTCTCAGTTCTGAGCTCTGTGGCTGCCGATTGTGTGGATGAGGGATGGCAAGGGGCATGGGTAGAAACAAACAAACTGGTTTTTGCATAGACAATCGAGCTCATCGTTTTGGTTCTATTTGTTGTTCATGTTCTTTGCTTTGGCATTCAACTCGTTTGGCTTTCAACTCGTAGCTTTCAACACGTTCAACCTCTGGGCCCCTTGTTGACATCATGAAATTAACAGAAAAATATTTAACCGAGGCTCATGTTATCTCTTATTATAATATATTCTCTTTGCCACAAGAGTTCATTTACTTCCCCGATAATTTTCGAGCTATGTTAACAGAAGCGCTGCTCAAGTTGCTGGCCCGTGCTTATTTGCTATTTTAAGCTGGCCGTTGCATTTTTTTAATTGTTCGGTGCTTGACTGTAAACTTCAATTGGTAAGCATTGCAAAAACGCTAATAGCTTCACTTATTATTGAGGCAGATCAGTATTTGTAATTTATAATATGAAAAACAAATAAACGTCGCTTGTGACGATTGAGTCACAACAAAACTAATGAGGTATATCTTCGTCTTGGCCGAAGTTAAAATACCCCATGGTTACAGATTTCTACAAATAATAAAATAAAATTGTTTTACTTTTTATTATTTATTTAAAGGAATGGAATGGGGGCGTGTTAGTGCGTGAAAGACGCTCACTTTTCTAAAACGATTTATTTTTGATATAAAATACATTCTAAATTTTATTTATGTAGCTTAAATACAAGCCTCTTTATAGAGTTTTAAGTTTTGGGGTTGTATGGGAGGTGGGCGTGTTCGAAAGTGGCTGACGCCCATTTTTCTAATAAGCATTAGTTTGAAAATAAACTACACAAATACCGAATATTATTTTTGTAGCTTAAATATTAACCTCTTTATAGAGTTTTACTGTTGTCGGTCATATGGGAGGTGAGCGTGTTCTTCTCCGGATGATGTCCATCTAACAAGCTTAAAGGCTCAACCATAATAGGCTCGAGCTGGCTGCAGCCACTCTCAAATTTTCTTCGAATGCATAGAAATTGTACGTAGCAGCCTTGATAGCTCCAGCCAGCTTTTTCGTCAACTTTCGTTAACTTGAGCTGGCTGCAGAGAGAGCGATTCAAAGCGCATGTTGCTTGAGTTTATGTCAAACTACAATGAATAGCATATTGTTTGTGAATATTTCGTAACAAAAATGGGAAAACATTAGAAATATTGTGTTTATTTTGTGTTCTTGATATAAGTCCGAGAGAAATGTTATTGATATAAGTCCGAGCTAGCTCAAGTCGTTATGGTTAAATTAACGATTTGACAGTTCTCAAGTTGGCTTTTCGTAAAGTTTTGATGTTAGCTGCAGCCAGCTCGAGCCTATTATGGTTGAGCCTTTAGTTTTGATATAATCTACACACATACCGAATATTACGTTTGTGGTTGAAGTATTAGCTTTTTTATAGAAGTTTCAATTTTAGGGTTGTATGGGAGGTAGGCGTATTCGTGCATGGATGACGCCCATTTTTCTGTCACGCCTTAGTTTGGTATAAGTTACATACATAACTACATCCATATTTACGTAAGCAACACCGAATATTATTTTTGTAGCTAAAATATTACCCTCTATAGAGTTTTCACTATTGTAGGTTGTATGGGAGGTAGGTGTGATTTTTATCCAATTTAGCCCTTTTTGGATCTTGATCCTACCTCAAAAGTCGAATTTATTTACGACAGCTTGAAAATGACGGTTGTAATCGTGTCGAAAGGCAGACAGATAGAAAGACACGATAATTGCTAAATCAAGTAATTTGGTTATGCTGGTCAAGAATATGGCCATGGACACATAAATAGCACAAATGTTAAATTATTGTTTTTAGTTTTCGTTTGAATCTGGTAATGCATTCATCACCTATATTTATAATTTTTAAAGACTCGAGTGTGACGTTGTGTTAAACTCCGAGAGAGATGTTCCGTTACATACTTTTATTTGCTCAGGCCATCTGTTTTTGTATAGGCATATAAGGTCTGCAGTGGCCATATAAATAGCGTACATGCTAGTTCGTGAATAGGAGTTAATAAGATCGGGTGTCATTAAAAATTTTAGTGATTTATTCAGTGAATTAAGCCAATACTGATTAGAATAGGTCGTGAAAAATATTGCACTCCGGAAAAACGCTCAGTTATTCACGAACTAAGTCGAGCAAAAAAAAAAACCGGCTGAAATTACGGATATTCTCAATGTTTCGTGTAAAATCTTCTATAATGCATTCATGGAAAAACATTTGTTCGGCGCCCGAAATGCCAAGACTTGCATCAGAAGCTTTTTCCTGGCACGGAGTTGGGCCAATTTTTCGTATACCAGAAATTATGGATAAAAATATCTAAATATATCTAAATACAAATTTTTTAGATATACCAAAGAACCAGATGAAACGATTTGCATTTAAGAACATGCCTATTAGGTGAGCTTTTATGCACGATAATGGCCCAAAACTCAAAGGAGAGATTGTGAAGGATTGGATTAAAAAGGAAAAAAAGAAATATTTTGGATTGGTCGGCTTTAAGTCCAGACCTCAGACCTTTAGAGAAGTTATGGAATGATGTGAAGGTCAGCATTAGCAACGAAAATTTTAGAAATATGAGTTGTTGAGTGGAATTGAGAAGGCTTGCTTCTCTATTCCGAAGGATAAAGTACAAAAGCTTCTGGAGAGTATGGGACGAAGATAAACAAAAACAAATTGGCTATTTCAGCCCTTGAAGTGACTTTGGCAGAGCTTTTTTTTTTTTTTTTTGCATGCAATAACAATAGAGTTTAGCTACTACAGCTTTTTCGCACTTTCTCAGCATTAACCCATTTAAACCCACGACCCACCCAAGTAACAATTTTCCTCCTATAAAACACATAAGAAAATTCTCAACAATATATTAAAACACAACAGTTACGGATATAATCATTGTATAATAATCGTATAAGACAAAAAGGAGCACTTTTTCTGTTTGTATTAAACCCTACATAATTTTTAACGTTTTTCTTAAAAATAAATCCTCGTCTTAGGCTTTCATATTACCAAATTATCTCTGTAGAATAAATAAACTTAGTAATTCCTTTTACCTTTTTCAAGGTAGCACGCAGCCAGCTCTTGCATAGCTCAAAGATCTCTAGAAAGTGTCAAGATTTATTTAAAGAAGGTGGCAGAAGTAGATTGACGTCTATCACATCCACACCGTAGTGCTATCTACTTCTGCTACCTTCCTTAATATATCTTGAAAAGTGTTTTATTTTTAATACGAAAGACAAGCAACATCAGCTCTTTGAGAGTGCATTTTTCTGAAATAATTATAATTTTATGTCGATAGGTCACAAATTACGGTTGTAATCCTGTCGACCGACAGATTGAAAGTGCTAAATCTTGTCAGGAGGCGACTCTTATCAATAAATATAAAATTAAATATATGTGGGCTTATAAACACGTGCAGAATTTAAAATTCCAAATGGTAAAAACTCCCTACTTTTATTATTTGTGTTTACATTACTTGTGATTGACATACATTTTTAAACTACAATTGACAGTGAACTCGCTTTTTATATTAGAAATTATATGAGAATTCGAAGTTTGTCAAATAGGTCGGGTGCTAATGTTTTCATCTCGGAACATGAAGGTCCATGGTTCAAATGCTGCGGGCGCCTAGAGAATTTTTTTTTTTTTTAATAAAATATAAATAATTTATATTTTTCTATATATTCTGACTGACAAGCTTAGTTCGAAAAAGAGAAAATTGTGTCATGGCGATTTGTGTATTCGTTTCGAATAGTTTTCGAACTTCGAACTGAGTGTTGTAAAGGCATAAACATTGTATAATTTGTTATGCGATGTTTATGCGATGTTTATAGGAAGAATCACTTCATAGTTATTTAATACAATGAATATAGCATCACTATACAAAAAGAATGTGATTTTTCTATAAACCCTGATTAAATAGATTCAGAGAATTTTCTTGTAATGATTTATACCAGTAAACACTCCTATAACAGCAATTCTTCCAAATTGAAGCACTATACAACGTTTATAACAATTTATGATACTATAAGTTTGAAATAAGAAGGAAAATTGTTAGTTGGGCATAGCATAAAAAAAATTTATGTTAAGGACTCCAGTGGCTAAAAACAAGTTAATGTGGAAAAAATTTACCATCCAAAGTTTGGATTGGACTCAGGGACAACACAGGACATAACTACTAGTCTACTTTTGAGTTGACCTTTTGACAAGTTAACATCAAAAACGCTACAGTTGTTAACAAAGGTACTCATGCTGTTTAAACAGCATGTTAACATGTTATTCGTTCTACTGAAAGGTAAATAAATTAAGTTGCTAGCGTTTCTACGGTTAGTGTTAAAATTAATAAGAGAAAGGAGTTCTGGGGAATCGAATACACCGGTTATAAGTTGGTGTAAATAGACGATATCCGCAGACTTCCTTCGCGCATTAAAAGATTGCATTTATAATAGTTTTAAACGATCCTCGTAAGGTGGAAGGTTCAAAAAGTCAATCCCACCTAAGCCCATAAGAGAGAACCGAACAAAACTTTTTTGGATCCTCTCTATTCATTCAACATGCACACGATAACTAGGTGACCAAACTTGACTTGCGTACTCCAAGTGATTGCGCCATGACGCTGTTCGAAATGTTATGTTTCTGCATCAACGATACGAATATAAACACAGAAAGTCTCACAGTATAACATTAAAGATCTCTAAAGTAACAAAATCAGTATCCTTTTTCAATGTTAAATGTTTTTGTTGTATCCGTTTTAACAAGAATATAATATATATAATATAATTTAACTGAATGAATTTCAGCATCCACCAAAAATTAAAAAACTCGCAATTCAAGCAAGCAAGCAGATGGTTGTGTTTTTTCTCAATATTTAGTCGAGCTCTGAAACAAATACATACACATTTCTCGTCTCTTATACTTTTAAGATCGAACATGTTCAAATTGAAATAAACTCACACATGTGTGCAAAGCATCATCAATCAGACATGCTTCAAGTGTTCATGCTTAACAGCATCTTCCCCGCAAAATGTTTTCCCATATAATACAAGCATATTTGGTTTGATTCTGCTTTCTGTCGTTTCCAACCATGTTCGATGAACCGTACAACTTGTCCATTTGCTTTACATTTGTTTCTCGCTGTTTGCTTTGCTTTAGGTGTTGCATTTGTATTAATGCGCTATTGCGTTATGTTTTTTAAAAGAAGTGTATCAACGCAGTAACGCATTTAAGTGCTTCAACTCAAAAACGCAACACAACGCTGCGTTACCCATGTCTACTCCTTTAGCAAGCGTATAACATGCAATCTTATGGCGATGTAAGATTTGTAAATTTATTCCTAAAATTGATCGGTCAAACCGTGTTGCCGAGTCCATTGATCAATTGAAACCATTGGATTTTTCACCGACGTTTTTATATAATTTTTTTATTCTATGTAACGCTCGCTTATTAGCTCCCTCACATTTATAGATGTTACAGGCGTCATATCTAATCCTTTGAATATTGATGCAGCAAAGGTTTTAAATGCATCGGTATCAAAAAAAGAATAAGGGAGTGAATGCTTCGTTGCGAAGGCAATGCACGCTTTTGATACTTCATTTTTACTCATTTCTACACTGAATTTCACTTTTTTAGCATGATTATGTAGATTTCTAAGCTCCATATCTTTTTTGGCTTTCTCGTATTGTTCCATATGAGCTATTATCATATGCCTCTTTAAATTTGTCTCCTATAAAATTGATAGAACATATCTTGCACTTAAATCCACTTTTGGTGACAATAAAAAACTCGCGTGTGAAATTATTTCGTTTACGTCCCATTGCAAAGCTTGAAATTACTCAACCAAATGAATAATGACAATTTTTCGTAAGCCAATAATTTTTCAGAGTTAGTAATTCAAAAACGAGTTTTCACTGACTTAAGGGTATTTTTAAGTGAAGATTTTTGATAAGTTGTTTAGTAATAATGAGGTTGTTCGGGCAACAGTAGTACCAGTGTACTTGGACTTGTCTTCTAAATAAATTTTAACTTTTAGTTAGGGAAAGAGTAGTAGAGGTCACTTGGACTTCTTATTTAAAAAATTGAAAAAAATTGGCATAAGCCAATAAAACAACAGACTTCGCTTATCGTTCATTTGCATCGTTTTCAGGAGTTTTTTTTTACTGGTTTTTTTTGTTTTTTCTTAAAATGAGTAGTTGATTCTTAAAATGAGTAGTGGCTTCGTGTTGTAAAGTTTTATAGAAAATTTGAATTTTTTACTTCTAAGGTTAAGAAAAACTTGAAAGAGAAGTACAACAACTGCAATTATTTGCCAAACAAAATTTGCCTAAACAAAATTTTATTATATTCAGGAGTCTAGTCCAAGTGCACTTGTACTTATCTTTCTCTAACAAACAATTCAAATACGTTTTTACTAAATTGTGAAATCTGCGGTATAAACTCGCTGAAATGACATGTGAAATCACTGATATATTTTTCGAAATCAATTTCTTCTATGCGTTCTCATAGTTATGTTACTAATTTTTTTCCGAAAAAGCACTTGTACTGCTATTTCCCTAAAATACTATATAAGAATACACTTACGTTGTTTTCACAACTGCATTTTTTATGAATGCCTAAGTTTGTGAAAACTCCTTATTCTCTTATTGAGAGCAAGAAAAAACACACAATTGAAGGGCTTATTGCAAAAACATGATATGCCACACTGCTTCAAAAATTCATATTTTATGTTCATAACGTTCTTTGATGCATTATCAATATCCACTGAAAATATTGTTACCATTACCCGATGAATTTTGGCCGTATACGTGATAGTTCTTATGAGCATTTTAATGATTTCATGCAAATATACATTTTTTAAAAACTTTAAGGTCGATTATTTCGAAATATTTTTTATGTGGCATATCATGTTTTTACAATAAGCCCTTCAATTGATAATCTTACACATGTTGCCGTAAAAAAAGTAACAAAGATTTTTTATTTCATACAAATTATGAGCAACGTAAAACATTTTTTTCGTCTATAACAATTATGAGGCAACGTATAGAAATAAAACTTGAAAATAAACGTTATCAGCAACGAAAAAATATTTTCTTCATTCATAACTGTTATTTCAGAGGAAAATTATTTTTTTTTTGAAAATAATATTTATTATTGATAAATATTTTTTTTTCTTAAAATATAACTGTTATCGTCCAATTTTTAAAGATATTCCTTAAAACAGTTATGTCTCTGATTTTTGTTAATTTTTTATTTTCGTTTGTTAAAATTGAAGCATAATTTATATGAAAAATTCCATGTCTTCAAACATTTTTGTGTTTGCTACACCAGGGATCGACCACCGCATATGAGTCGGACACTCTAACAGCTTGCCGTAAGCCTTATGGCTGCTGAGCGAACAGAATGAAAATAAAATACATTTATTTATGTATATATGAGAGCATCACAACTTTGAAGAGTTGTAAAAATATTACCGTTGTCAGCGTTTTCTAAACGTTTGCAAAACACTTACTTAATGCAAGCCTTTCCAAGTATTTTTGTACATCACTTGCTTTTTGTGTTTTACGCAATAGTTATACAAAGCAATTTGGAAATTTATTACCTGGGCAAGTTTTTTTCAAGCGTGCTGGGATAAGGCTTGCTTTTTGTATTGCATGTAAGCTTAATCTAAGCACTATTTCTAAATGGCTGATTGGGTGTGAAACAATATCATTAGAGCAGATAATTATATCATCTAGGTATGCTACTATAAAAATGTTTGGCAGTCCAGAGCGAAATTTATCGATTAATCGCTGAAACGTGGCTGGCAGGTTTTTTAAGCCAAAAGGCATTCTGTTAATCAAATAAATACCGAATGGGGTGGTAAATGTCATTTTCAGTTTATCATTTTCCGCAATCTTTATTTGCCAATATCCTGATTTCAAATGTAAAGTCGACATAAGCGACATAAGAGGCGGTAGTCCACGCAAACTCTTATGCTTCCATTCCTTTTTGGAATGAGAATGACCGGAAATGCCCACGGTGATTCTTTTTCAGATATAATGCTTTTGTTGAGCATCTCATCTATATCTAACTTCAAACGAAATTCTATACGGATTTGTGGCAAAAAGTTCGTGTGACCTTGTTTTAATATACTGTTCAATATGCGGAATCGTGGTTGTAATGTCCTCAAAAAATTTTTTTTCCTGGTCTAGCAGATTTTCTAGACAACTTTTTTCTTTTCAACTTAAATGTGGTCCTTCACCTGGACGAAGCTTTACATCAAAAGAGTTTATATTTATTGAATGAGAAACATTAGGTCTGTTCCTGTACTTTTTGGACTAAAAATGGTAAAACTGTCAAAAGTCTGAGAGTACGAAAAAAATCTCTCGAAAATAGAGAAAAACACAAAAAATTACGGGAACGCTTTTCGGACTAAAATTGTAAAAACTGTCAAATAAGAACTTTTGTCCAGCGTTGGCTTGATATGGAACATCGGCACTGCAAACGAAATGCTTGAGAATTTTAATAATATTGAAATTAATTCAGATGTTTTTACACATTTATTAGTTATTTATTAGCATTTATATTAGTTTTTACACATTTCCCCATGTTTCTGGTTTCCATTTTAATAGTTTCAAAGAAGTTTTGATGTATTGCAATTTCTTTGCTAACTTGTAATCAGCTGATTTTAAGCTGTTTGACACTTTAACCATTTTTACCCCATGAAATTTCTCGGGCTAGAACTTGCAACTTTTGACAAGGAGGGGAAATGTTTTACTCTCTCGATTGCACTCTCTTTTACCATTTTTTCGAGTACGGGAACGCTTCTCGGACGAAAACTGGTAAAAACTGGTAAATTGGACTAAAACTTTAGAGTACGGGAACAGACCTATTATCATGACTTATTTGGTGAGTTTTCACTTTTTTTTCATATGAGGAAACAAATTGTCATGTATTTTCTTGATTTTTGGTTGAAAATTAAGTGGAACTGAGTTCTCGAAAATCTTATTAATGCCAGCAGGCGAATAATCATAGCAACTTGTTTTTAAGTGCTTCGGTGTTTGGTAACTTTCTGTTTGAGAGTTTGATTCTTCAAACCAATTTAAAAATTCATTTGTATTTGGACTATTTACTTGTTGAAACCAATTTATGAAGTTATTTATTTTTTTGGAGTTTGTGTTAATTTTCGTATTAGTCTCAACTTTATTTGCATGTGTTAATGTTACACTGTTAGAATTTAGTTGATGAATTTTGAAATCGAATTGCTTATCAGACTCATCTTTAAAATGCCATTTTCTCTGAGCTAAGTCTAATACGATTCCACTTTGCTCAAAGAAGTCAATACCAAGCAATGTTTTATTATCTTTTACGTTTGGTAGACAAATAAAACGAATGCGTTTGAATCTTTTTCCTATGATAATTTTTACAACAGTGGAATATACGATTTCTCTACGTGGAATTCCATCAGCTAAAATGATTTCTGCATAATCCTTATGAAACTCAACTTCCATTATTTTTAATTTTTCATACAAATAAAACCCTGCAACGCTTGTTCTAGCTGCAGTATAAAAACGTGCCTCCCCTTTCAAGCCATTTACATTTATATCCACTATTGGAACATTTCGTCCAACAACATTTGTATGTATAGCATTAAAATCCAAAAGAGCTGGGCTATTCTTGAAGCACAGAGCTTGAAGTTAGTCTTATTACAGTTTGAGCGGTTTGAGCGGTAGTATCCTGCTGCACCACACCTATAAAAATTAATGCTTGTTTCTTGAACAACAGATTTACTCTTTCTATCTGCTTCTATATTTTTAAAACAGTTTTCCACAGAGTGGCTCTTTTTCCTGCATAAGGTACAACGTGTAGTCGGCTTATCTACCTTTTCGGCTGATTTAAAGTTATCACTTTCAGACTGATTTCTAACTTGAGCCTTACTTTCGTTAAATAACATCTCAATTTCCCTGGCTTAAGCTAACAGATCTTCGAAAGTGTTAACGCTTTTCCTACAAATGTTTTCTCTTATTTTCAGCTGTAGTTGAAAAAAAGCATGTTGATCATCGTACTTTCCGTCAACTTTTCCCATAATTGTGTAAATAATCTTCTTTCGTTGTCATATGTTGTCAGGTGTCAGTTGTTTCGAAAATTTTTTGTTTTTCTTGACAAATTTCTCTGAATATTCGCCAGTCTGGCTTAGGTGGCGCACAAGCTTTTCTTATAAGTTGTATTGCCTCATCAAACGATTTGGCTTCATGCTTAACCCCTTGCCGCCATGACGATGCGTAACCTTCTAATAACAGAGGAAAGCTACACGGAGAAAATTATTTTGCTTGAATCAAGCCATTACTTTGCTTAAACGCAAATCAGCAAAATTTTGCTCAATAGCGGTTTGATTTTAGAAAACATTTTATAAATTGAAATTACTTCTCATATAATTTGAAAAAAGCAAATTAAAGATAAATTTTAGCAATAATTTGCTTACTTATTATAAATTCAAATAGCAAATTTTGATTTGATTCAAGCCAAACTTTGCTTAGTTATTATAAGGTAATTGTGTTCAGGCAAAAGCAAAATTTGACTCAATCTATTCAAAAATTTGCTCAGTTATTATAAATTGATATAGCAAATTTTGAATTGATTCAAGCAAAAAGTTGCTTGGTTATTGAAATATAAAACAAAATTCGAACTATAAATAGAAACACCGTGGCATGCAGGTTAAGAGTGTGGCTTAGCATGCTCGGAGCCCGAGTTCGATTCCCAGTCGAAATGGTCAATTTGTTTTTTTTTTATTTTTTATAAATAGAAATAGCAAATTTTGGTTTGATTCGAGCAAACACATGCTCAGTTATTATAAATCGAAACAGCAAACTTTGATTTGTTTCAAGCAAAAATTTGCTCAGTTAATATAAATCGAAAAAGCAAATTTTGATTTAATTCAAGCGAAAATTTGCTAAGTTATTATAAATTTAAATAGCAAAATTTGCTTGATTTTTGCTGAAAATAAGCAATATTTTGAAGTGGCTGAGAATTATGCTCAAGTTTTGCTTAATCTCCATACAAATTTAGCAAACAGTTTTCTCCGTGTAGTAAATGCGTAAGTATCAGAAATGCTTTCCGCTTCTTTGTAGACTAAAATAGTCGCTATAAAATCTTCAATATTTTTAGTTTACCTTCCACTACTAAACCGAGCAGTGCACGTGCTAAACGTCGATATGTTTTCTCGTCTTATGCTTAGACCTCCTAATAACTCCCTAAATTGGACTTCTTTTAAATTTATATAAACTGGCCCATACCTTGAGCCACAGCATTTTGGTTTTGCTGACTAATTGCGGCACTTGCTTCGTTTGCAGCATTAGCATTTCCACTTGTCGATGTATTACGTGGGCTTCGACGAATTTTGTCTCAAAAGAAAATAGGTTCACCCAATCACCTTAATTCTAATGCAGTTTTTTTATCAAAAATGTATGTTATGTTACAAAAGATGCGAACAGAAATTAAACGCTAAATTACAGAACAACACCGATGAATCAACTAAGCAACAGCAGCTATGAAAAATTGGTAACAACAACAACAGTCGTTCGGAACTCATCGACTGCAGGAACAATTCCAACTATGCTTCTAAAGGCTATACTGCAACGGCAAAGTTCAGTTGATTGCTTATGGTTTTTTAGATTTGCAATTTAATATGTTTAAAAAAATTTTTTTTCGCAGGATTTTAAGTTGGGCGCCAATTGTAAGGACTTGCAATTTAACGCAGTTATTGTTATTGTTATACCCTAAACCTGAAAGGTCAGGGTATATTAACTTTGTGCAAACGTTTGTAACGCATAGAACGAAGCGAGTCCGGTATAGAAAAGTATATATATTCTTGATCTGCGTCACCACGTGAGTCCGTCCGTCCGTCCGTCCGTCCGTCTGTGTGTTGTCCGTATACACAGGATAAGAAGAAGGAGTTGAGATAATTGAATGAAACTTGGTACACATAGTCACATGGACCCAAGGATCTGCACTATTGAATATTTTTGGAATCCGCCCACGGACACGCCTACCTCCCATACAACGCAAAATTTGAAAACTGCATAACTCAGCTCATAATTAACCTACAACAATAAAATTTGGTATGTAGGTGTTTTGTATCAACACAAAGATGTTTTTGAAAAATGGGAGTCATCCACTCACGGACACGCCCACCTCCCATACAACCCAAAAATTGAAAACGCAATAAATAAGCCTCTGTTTAACCTACAGAGCTAAAATTTGGCACGTATGTTTTTTATGACAAGACAAAGATGGTTTCGAAAAATGGACGTCATCCGCATACGGACACCCTACCTCCCATACAACCCAAAAAGTTTAAAACTCAATAAATAAGGTTATGTTTGTCATAGAGAAATTAAATTTGGTATGTATGGATTTTATACCAAAACTAAAGTGTGTTAAAAAATTGGGAGTAGTCCGTCCATGAACACGCCCACCTCCCATAGCGAAAGCACAATTAAGGCATTAACTGTGAGCTAAAGGAATAAAACTTGATATGTGTAAATTTTTCATCACCATTTAAATGCAATTAAAATATAGGCTTCATCCGCCCACGGAGACGCCCATTTACAATAAAAATTTTTTTTTATGAAAAGTGGGTTTAGGGTATTTCATAGTCGGCCTAGACCGACTTTAGACTTTCTTTACTTGTTTTTTGTTTAATTTATTTAACGGTTTAATTAAATAAACAAGTAAAGAAAGTCTAAAGTCGGTCTAGGCCGACTATGAAATAAACTAAACCAACTTTTCCCAAAAAAAATATTATTATTGAAAATGGGCGTGTCCGTGGGAGGATGAAACCTTCATTTTATATGCATTTAAATGAAAATTGATGAAAAATTTACACTTACCAAGTTTTATTCCTGTAGCTCACAGTTATTGCTTCTATTGTGCTTTCGCTATGGGAGGTGGGCGTGTGCATGGACGGATTACTCCCAATTTTTAAACACATCTTAGTTTTGCTATAGAATACATACATACCAAATTTGATCCAAATTTGGCTTATTTATTGCGTTTTCAATTTTTGGGTTGTATGGGAGGTGGGCGTGTCCGTGAGTGGATTCCAAAAATATTTAATAGTGCAGATCCTTGGGTCCATGTGACCATGTGTACCAAGTTTCATCCAATTATCTCAACTCATTCTTCTTATCCTGTGTTTACGGACAACACACAGACGGGCGGACGGACATAATACGTGAATTAAAATGAAAAAAAAACATAGAAAATCACAAGAAACGCGAAAAAACATGTACCCTAGACGACCCACGATTACCATATGGTAATGCTCTAAGTAAAATGTAAAAGAAATAATAAAAATAATATTTTTTCGCCAAAACTTAATTTGCATTTCATAGCTTATTTCATTACCTATTGATTGGTGTAATTATTACTGAAATTGGTGGAAAAATAACTAATATATACATGTACTTACCGCTGTGCCATTTCAGAAAACGGGATTTATTATACCCCCACGCGTACTGCGTAAGGGGTATATTAATTTTGTCACGACGTGTGTAACGCCCATAAGGAGGCTAGGTAGATACAGAAAAGTATATATATTCTTGATCAGCATCACCACCTGAGTTGATTTAGCCATGTCCGTCGGTCTGTCCGTCTGTCTGTCCGTCTGTCTGTGGACACGATTACAGCCGTAATTTTGAAGCTATCGTGCTGAAATTCGGTATTTAAGCTGCCTTCTGAAAAACTAAGATCAAGTTCGAGAATGGGCTAAATCGGATGAAAACCACGCCTACCTCCCATACAACCCCAATGATGAAAACTCCATAAAGAAACGAATATTTACGCTACAAAACTTAAATTCGGTATTTATATAGTCTATGACAAAACTCAGGTGTGCTAGAAAAATGGGCGTCATCCACCCACTAATACGCCCACTTCCCATACAACCCTGTTATTGAATCCTATATATAGAGGCTTGTGTCGAAGCTATAAAAGTTAAATTAAATATTTATTATTTTTATATAAAAATTGAGACGTGAGAGAAAAATGGGCGTTTCCATCCACGAACACGCCCACCGCCCATACAACCCCAAAATTGAAAACTTTATTAATAGGCTTCTGTCGAAGCTACAAAAGAAAAATTAGATATTTATTCTTTTTATAATAAAACCAAGATGTGTTAGAAAAATGGGCGTCATCCACCGATGAACACGCCCACCTCCCATACAACCCCTAATTAAAAACTTTATAAAAAGGCTTGTCTTTATTTTGTAGGATAACAATTTGATATGAATGTATTTAAGACGTCATCAAAATAGTAAAATTTTTTAAAATCTCATATAAAAAGAGCTGCAATTAACGATTTTGTACCATTACGAATCGGGGTATTTTAACTTCGGCCAAGTCGAAGATATACCTTACTAGTTCGCTTTTGTTCTTGCACCTCAATTTGACATGCGTTATCTTCGCTAATTGAACTAAGAAGAACACAAACTTACACTTGTTCTTTTGTAGTTTTATATTATATATTTTATATACCGTTGTTCTTTTGTAGATTTCTTATGTAGCTTAAGAGTTATTCATGTAAAAATAACGGCACATTTTGCATTACCATACGGCAATCGTGGATTGAAATATTTCGGGTTAAAATATGGGCTTCATCCGCCCACGGATACGCTCATTTTGAACACTGTAACTGTATTTTGAAAAAGGAGGTTTAGGATATTTCATAGTCGGCCTAGACCGACTTTAGATTTTTTTTACTTGTTTATTATAATTCCATTTTAAAAATATAAATAAAACCTCAGTATTTTCCCAATGCGGGCATTCCACGCCTAAGGTGGCGTTTATAGTGAACGCGATTCAGACTGGTAGGCAAGCAGGCTGAAATCTGTGTGAAAAAACGAGATGCAAATAGCTATCTATCTCGCTTGTTCACATTGCCTGTCTACCTGGCAACCTTATGCAAGTCGTGATTAGGGATGAAACGATACGAGTAAATATGAGTACATACTCGATACTTTTGTTTCGATACCAAGTACTTTTGGCATCGATATTTTGTCACCAATACCGAGTAGCATCGGAAAAAAAGTACTCGGATCGGTACTCATATGTATGTATCAAATTTTATTACCCAAAATTTAAAAAAAAACGGACGGATTTTTTTTTAATTTTAAAGTTGGCAACCTTGCTCATGTAGCGCGTTTTGTTTTGTCATTTTGTGTTTGTATTTGTGCAGAGAAGCCGCAATTTTTACTAGTCAAAAAATGGATCTACCAAAATTTTCAGTTTTGTAAAATCTTAATTTCAAAGTTGAGGAAAAAAGAGCAAGTAATACAAAAATCTCATTATCTTATTAAAGATGTATTTTCAAGTTCTATTACCTATAAAGAAATCTTCCTTTCCTGTATTATATAAACAGGCGCGCATGTTTCTATATATTGCTGCTGATTGTTTTCAAATGCGCGTGCGACGATTTCTACTTCACGAAGCCGCTTGCGAGGAAAACACATTAATAAATTGTTATTTTTAGGAAGTACGAAGAAATCAAAGTTTTTTCGTAAATAAATGTAAAATTAAAAAAAGAAATTGGTTTAATTCATCCAGAATCCAAAGAACAAAAAAATTGACCGATCCAAGTAAGTATCGATACTTTTTACACGATACTTAGTACGTATCGATACCATTCACCGATACCGTATCGAGTAAAAGTATCGATACCTTTGCTGGTATCGTTTCATCCCTAGTCGTGATTGGCTTCATCCCAGCTAGCATTTGAACGATTGTATGATGAGCGCGATCACTTCGCGATTCTTTTTTTAATCGTCGAAACGATTGTTACGGTAGAATTTTATTTTGCGACTAACTACAGTAATGGCAATGAAAATTAATCCAAATAAGTAACTTTACATATTTTGCAAATCCAACTTTAAATAATTATAATTAATTTGTAAGTAAAGTAAAGCAATAAAAGATTAATAATTTGAAATAAAAAAGTTATAAATGAGATATGATAAATATATATCCGCTACACGTTATTTTCTGTTAATAAATCCAATACAATGAAGCATATATTAACATATTCACACTGAAAACAAGCATTTTAAACAATCTCACGTCAGATTAGAGGAAAGGAGGGGGGTCAAAAATCGCCAAAATCACGTCACGTAAAATTGATGCCCCTCAATGCTCTTAAAAATTTGTCTAAAGTTTACTACCAACGCACACGAATCGTAAATGTAAACTTACTATTAGTGTGTAAGTTGTTGAAAATACCTTAAAGGACATTTATTTCTATTGTAAAAAACAGTTTTTTCTTCTAGATCCCAAGGTTGACTTTTCCGACCAGCTTAAATTTTTTTTTTTTAAATTAGTTGAAAATTTTTTTTATTCTATTTAATTGTTGGAAAAATATTCTTGAATTTTTTTCTAGGATATATTACATTATGATGAGGTTCAAAAAGTACTTCGCGAGGAAATTGTAAATCCTTTGAGACGGAATGTTTTTGTTCGAGCTGATCGCGTCATGAAGTTAAGACAGCTTCTGGATAAATTAAGCTCAGTCAGTGGACTAACAAGTGAAGAAAAAGATCCTGAAGAGTTCCTTAACAGCTTATTGGCACAAATTATGCGTGTTGAACCATTTTTAAAGGTATGACTGTATTGTTATTTTACTTTTTTTTTTAAACATACAATTTCTTTAGTTGAGTTCAGGTCAAGACGCATATTTTTACCAACTATTTGTTGAAAAAGATGAACGCCTTTTGTTTCCTTCAGTTCAGCAGCTGTTTGAGCAAAGTTTTCAATCCTCAGACATAAAGTTAAAAGAGGTCCCATCATGTCTTATAATTCAAATGCCACGTTTCGGTAAAAATTTCAAGATGTATTCCCGTATATTACCATCACAAGTTCTGGATGTCACGGATATTATAGAAGACTGTGAGTGCTTTTTAATCAACATCTTGTCTTAATTTATATCTATATATATATATCTATATCTAAATATATATCTATATCTATATCTATATCTATTTCTATATCTATATCTACATCTATACTATTATATAAAAGGCTTCTCACGTAAATACGGGACTGTAGAACTCACGAACTAATCAACCGATTTTTGCAATTATTTCAGTAACATAAAGCAACATGTTTAACTTACTTCACGGCATACTTATTTTCTTTAAAACTACTCTTAAAAGTTATTAAAATTTGAGTTTAACAAGTACCCAAAAAAAATCAAATCCAAAAAACATTACTGCATTGAATCGTTAGACACACAACCAGCCCGCTGCAGCATAAAGCTTTTTTGCTCTTTTCCTCTCCGATTGTATTTATTATTGCTTCTTTTACTTAAATGTACCACTATTTGGGAAAAAGATTACCACCTTCTGAGAAAATTTACCTTCTTCTAAAAAAAATTACAAAATTTTAAATGATTGACAGTCGTTATAATTCACTTCACTACTTGCACAATAAAACATTTCTTTGCTAGCCTTGAACAATTCGTTTCATCCTATTGCCAACAACTTTTCCAATTCACGATGTTTAAGGGACTTCTTTTATCCACTTTTCCATTAAATTTTTTTGTAGGAACTGGACATGGCTTTCTATAACCGATATTCTTTTAAGAAATATTCAATGCAATTCCAAACATTTGATTACTTCTTATGTCTTGGTGTGTTTCAACAATTTCCTAAGTTTTTAAGTTAAAATTTGCAGCAAATCAAAAATTAAAACAATCCTACACTTGTTATTTTTTGGTACAAAAAGGGACTCCCAATAAAAAAGGACTGCTTGTGAGTACGTTCAGAGAGGTAAGAAAAGTGCAAAACACTTAAAATATTTGGAAATCTAAAAAATAATTATAGTGCAAAAATTTACCACTTTTAATCAAAAATTAGTGACTTAAAGTGCTTTAAATAAGAGATGTTAACGTACAAGAGCCCACGCAAGAAGTTGTCTCATTCAGTTGGCGCTGAGACTTCAAGCGATTTATTCTTTGCTGCTTAATTTTTAGCTATGATATATTTATGCTTCGTAATTTATTTATGCTGTCATAGCGGCATGCAAAATATATTATCTTATATTTCAACAATTTTTTCCAAATAAATATGAAATATAAATGTTTATCTTTGCTATTTTTTATACTTCGTAAATGTTTATCTTTGATGAGACAAAGAGGGCTACAAGCATAAGTATAAGATCGTGTTAAAGCGGAATTACAA
This sequence comes from Tetanocera ferruginea, assembly GCA_958299015.1. Lineage (NCBI taxonomy): Eukaryota > Metazoa > Arthropoda > Insecta > Diptera > Sciomyzidae > Tetanocera > Tetanocera ferruginea. The sequence continues at coordinate 100,453,604 of OY282641.1, read as the reverse complement.
TGCAGAAGTGGTAGTAGCACTGACGGTGAGCAGATGTTTCGTATTTAACTGCCTGCAAATGACAATCTAGCAGTGGCAGCGTCAGCATTAGAAGCAGTAGAATCACTGCCGCATTGTAATTCCGCCATATTGCTTTAAAAGCTCTTTCTGATATTACCAGCTTTTGTTAGCAGTAGAACAGCAGACGTTGCCAGAACTAACAATTGATACTTTTTATAACCTTAAGTTCCTGATTACCAGTGTTGCACTGCAATCATAGTCCTGCTAGGAATGTCGTCAAGTTTTGGATTAATGCAAAACAGGATATACAAAGTTTTTTAAGTTAAAAAAAGCATAGCATTTTATACCTTTAATACATTTGAATGAGCATTTTTGATCGCTATCAAAAGACATATTTTAACCTTTACGAAACCGGAAAATCGATATTACGACTCGGTAAAGTAAGTAATTCTAACATCAATTAACTTCCATAAAAATGTATAAAAGTGTGGAATAACACAATAAAAGTGTAAATAAGAGTATCTTCATGTGTATATTTATATATATATATAATTAATATTCCAATAAGACTTTTTGTGCCATGGTAAAGCTGTCGGGTAGCTCGACGTCATCTTTGCTCCATAGAAGACCAGCTTGAAACTTTCCATTGACTTTTTTTGTTGTTAAATGTAAAATTACTTTAACGCGCGTGTCTGCGATGCTCTCCACCGGCGGCAATGGTCTTACACCAAAACTTTCCGTTTCGAAGTATTCAGCATCGCTGGTCCAAACACTACCCATCCTAGCTCCGTTTTGGCGGCGAACGGACCGCTGCTTTTCAGGTGAAAAACATCCGTAGGTAGTCCGAGGTGGCAATGGTCCAGCCCAATTAAGAGTTTTGGTAAAGCGTTGACATACGCCTTTAGCTTCAGTTTTCGATAGCAGTTAGCATTTGAACCTATGTCGCTCTGAGTCGGTAAGTTCAGATTGGATACTCCATAAACATTATTTAACGCATGTTTCTTCTTCATACCTCGCCCGCTGATGTTCAAATCAATAACATTTGCTGTCTCTTGAGCTGCTCTTCCTCCGACCCATTGTAAGCTTAGTTGTCGTTTTTGACCTTGAAGACCAAGTTCTTCCACAAGAGAATTGTCCAGCATAGTAATGGAAGACCCTTCCTCCAAGAGAGCGTATGTGTCAATGGTTTTATCTGAACCGTAGAGTGTGACTGGTACAACTCGAAACAGCAAATTGCTGTTTGCTATTTCATTTGATGCGCAACTGAGAACAGTTTCTCCAGCACCCTTAACTTCAGCTTGAGCTAGTTTCGGCGCAGATTCAAATGTTGACTGCTCATGGAGAAGCATGTGATGCCTTTTTTGACTTTGTATATTTGAAAAATTTCAATAATAAAAACGTTACAATATTTGCATATTATTTGTATTTCCAAGCAAATAATATTAAATAAATAGTATAATGATAATAAAGTGAAGATATTTTCATTTTAGTTATTTAATACTTCAGTATAAACAACGTTTTTTGATTCATTGGCATTGCCAGGAATAAGAAAAATCTGATTTTCTGCTGTACCGACTCGTTTACCATGACCTACTTCTAAGTTTTTCAAAGTTTTTTATTAAATATTTATTATACTCCACCCGCAAAGCGTAGCGGGCACAATAATTTTGTCACAAAATTTTGTTCAAGACCATGAGTCGATTAAGCCATGTCCGTCTGTCTGTTCATTCGTTTGTCCACAAGATTACAGCCGTCTCTTTATTGCAAATCTCTTTAAAGTCCATAATGAAATAATTTTCATGATTTGAGATTTGTCATACAGTGGTTCTCCAGTTTAACGAAAGATGTAATGTCCGGGGCAGTTCGGTAAATCGAAAAGTTCATTGAATCGGTAATACTATTTTCGAGTTTTTTATCATATAACAAAGCTACTAAATTTGTCAACTTGAAACAAATATCCTTACATTATTTGTCTTAATTATGCACTCTAATAAGGTTGAATTTTTGAACTTGTTTAAGGTATTATTAATTATTATTATTAAATGTTTAGAAAGCTGCTGGTAAAAATCTGTTCACACTCCAAATGAAAAATCCAAGATTATGTCAATACATTCCTATAATGTTTTTTAAAAAGGAAACCCTACAATATGTATATTAACCCGATGGGACTATTTGAGAATTAGATAAGTAAATACATATTAATGTCATTACAAATTCAAAAACAAACGAAGCGAGCTCAGAGAAGCAAATGTTGTTAAATAGAATACCTACAATTTCAAATGTTCGTAATATAGAGTCAACAACATTGTAAGGGTTCCTTATATTGGGAGTTCGTTAAATCGGTGTTCGCTAAATTGGAGCACCACTATAATGCTTAAATTTGAAACCTATACCCTGCAGTTGAAATTCAACAAAATTTTGTGAATACTTCCATAGAAAGTGACGTCACCAAAATATCAAAACCTTCATAATTTATACAAAAATTAATGTGTTGAATTGAAAGATCATACATAAGTCTTGTTTTCTTGATAAATAAAACGTACTCTGAGTTTGAAATATGAAATTGGAAAAAATATAACCTAAATTAAATCCGAATAAGCTTCAACCTGAGTATTTTGACTTCGGGCAAGTCGAAGATAATTTTTTAATGGTTTTATTTTTTATTTGTCTTTTATTCATCATTAAAGTGATGAATTAAAGTATGTTCCTATGTATATATTCCTCACTTTATATTCCATTAAGTTTTTTAAAAAAGCTTTTGTACTTCAAATATTCATCTTAAGAAGTGCTCAAACAGGCTAGTATAGTACACATTTCATGCAATATCCCAGCAAAATTTTTCGTTAAATCTTGTTTTTTAATCGATTGTAAAATGCATTACATAAATGCTAATGCAAGAACTTAAATTTAATCCGTAATAAATTCACGGCAATGCATTCACATCAACTTGAAAGTTGTTATTTAAGTATTAATTTCGTGAAATCAATTATAAACCAACAGTTTTAAGCGATTAATCTTTTCAAGTGACAGCGCTTTCGATTACCTCTAATGACTGGCTATATAAAAATAATGGGTTTAGTAAGCGAGAAGGTAAGCGATGAATGAAAATTTCTGGATTACTTTTTCGATTATATGTAAGCCAAGATTTTGCTGGGATGTTCTCCAGCAATACATTTCTCCAGAGCTTTTTAGAAAAACGTGCTCATGTCATAAATGTCAGGAATAAAAATATACTTTATAACTTAATAAATAATACATCGACAAACAAACCTTATTTGCAGCTCTTAACCTGCTAGAACACAATTTTTAATAGTAATATTTTTTTGGGTGTCCTGTTACATAAAACAATTTAAAAGCTCAATTTATTACTTACTTCAAAATTTCTAAAAAAAAATCGATATTGTTGGAACGTGATATTCCTGCGGCAATCTTGGGTGCACCTTTTTTCGGGTTTGCCTTTACCTGCCGTAGTATATGGTGTTCTAATCGAGCATTTATCTTTTTTAGGCTCCCTGGTCTTGTTTTTGGTTTAATAGTACCAGTAGAATCGTAATTTTTAAACACTTTTTGAACCGATGAATGACTCCTTCCAATTAATTCACCTATTTGTCGTAATGTTTTACCTTCATTACGAAATTACACAATTAATAACCGTGTTTTTGATGGTATTTCACAATTTTTACGAATATATTCCATTTGATATTTGCTTATAAAAAAAAAACGATTGATGTGCAACAGTTGAGTGACAAACTTGCGATGAAATGGAGAGAATGAATGAAGTATGATGCAATGAAAACGTGTTTTCATGAAAAACGGAACTATTCCCAGCTAAGTTGACTTGTTTGAGGCAAATTTTGAAGCTGTTTTGTTGGTTTTGTTGTAACTTTTAATGAATTTAATTTATTTACATAAATCTTTCTATTTTTAAGAGAATATACTTTCTGTTCAATAAAATAAATATTTAAAGTGAATTTTGGATCTAACTTTAGTGGTTATTTTAATATTAACACACCAGAGGTGCTTGTTCGTAGACTTTTTGGACCCACTGTATATTTGTCGATACAATGTTTATTCTATCAATTTATATTGATTTAATTTTAATAAATTGTAAAAAATAAAATTGCTTCCTTTGTATCTTTACTAGTGATATTTTGTTTTTCGAATAACTCGAAAACTAGAGCTAACTAAAAAAAACGTATAGCACCATTAGAATCAGCGCACTCGAATTGTGTTATCCCCCTGGGGCTCCAGGATTTTGCAACTAGCCCAGTGTTATTATACGAGTGTTGTTATTACACAAACAGATAAAGTATAATTTACCCTTACCTCTGAAGTGAACTACATATTTATTAAATTTACTTTTGTCTTGAATTAATTTTATTTTTATATATTTATTCATTTCATATTTCAATCACTCAAATAAATGCAGGCAAAAAGTTAACAATCAAAAATATTTGTTTTCGAACAGATATTTGACAACCATGCTTAAATAATTTTATTTATATTTTGTTTTAAAAAAAAAATTACCTATTCTTAATGAGTGTTTAAATTACAGCAATATTTAATTTCAGAAAAGATATATTGACATTTATAGAAGTCAAAAGGACGTAACTAACAGTACTTTTTTAATATTTAAAAAAATTTATATTTCTTGTCAAAATTAACTTTGTCGGTGTTTAACAAGTAACATTGAAAAAATATTTTCTAAAAACAGTAATATATATAATTTAATACAGTTTTTTGTTTCTCCTGTAAAATAAGTCCAATGTTAGATAGGGCCGTTTGCATTTCAGCTAACGATATCAAAAAAAAATGTGTTCTAAATATAAAAAATTCTTGCTGGTTTCATCGGGGATTGAACCCTGGACGGTTGAGTATTAAACTCAACCGCTAGCAGGCTTGGCTAAGATCGAACTTCGTAAAAGGTGATTAAGTTTCATTTGCTACGTGTAGGCAATCGAGGCAATTAAAATCTCTTTTTAAAATGTTCATTTTAAAATATCAAACGAATGTCTTAAAACCTGATTTTAAAATGTTTATTTTAGAAAATGAAACGAACGTTTTAACAGCTCATTTTAAAATGTTTATGATAGAAAATCAAAGGAACGTTTTAGAAGCTTTTTTTAAAATGTCCGTTTTTAAAATAAAAATAAACGTTAAAGGCACAAACACTGGGTTTAACGCTTTCAAAAGTAGCACGTTTCTGTTAGTTTCGAAAATAAAGTTTTCTCAGTGTAATGAGCTAATGAAAAAATTAGAATAAGAATTATTAAATTAATACTTTGATACATACACAGTCAGGATGCGAACCTACACCAAAAAAAAAAACGGAGTAAAAAAGGCAATATTTGGGCTCAATGTAACTCTTTCCGTGCATGGTATTTAGCTTAAGCTGTAAAAACTATATATAACTCCGTTTGTACATTGAAACAACTCCGAAATTTTACTATGTTTGAGAAGTCGTGCTTACTCCGTTTGTAGTTTTATTAAGGTAGTTGTAGTAAGGTAGTAGTTGTATTAAGACTACCATTGAGAATTTTAAAATTTTTCGTTTTACTCAAGAAAATACTTGAGCCAACTCATTTAAATGTAGCTTTAAGCTGACAAAAATTATTTATTTTTTGTTTTCATTGGACAACAATGAAAAAAAAAATTTATGTTAACATAACTATTTCAATAATATTTGTTTAGTAAAGGTTACATTCAATTAAAAGTAAAGGTTTTTGATTAACATTATTAATAATGAGCTTAAAATATGCATAATTATAAAGTATTAATAATCTTGAAGTTACCAAGTAAAACTTTTTAAAAATAAATGCCAAATTTTCCATTTCATACCTAAACACGCACAAATTTTTTAAATTGTTTAAATCATAGTACAACAAGGAAGGTAGTATTATTACTGAGTGTCAAAAACAAGTGATGTACACCGAAATAAAAACATAAAGGGAAATTTTTTTAAGCAAATCAAATTTTGTATAGATTTGTCTTCCCATCATTGCGCTAAATTATATTATTATAATGTCAATTTTTCATAAGTTCCGCGTGCCTTTATCAAGCTCCAACCAATTTTTGAAAGATTGTACGCATTCCTGTTCCAAATTTACGACACAAGTGTTTGTAAATCAAATTATTCTCTTTCCAAACTCTTGCCTTATTTTGTGTTTTTTAAAACAATGCAAAATTAACTTATTTTAATTAACAAAAATTAAAACATTTGCCATTTTTAAAAATTTTGTTTTCCCCTTCTCACAAAAATCCACTATTTTCTTAATAAAAACAACACCGTCAATTGTCATCACAGCATTTTGACACTACATGCCTACGCAAAACAGCTGTTTCAGTCTTATTAATACTTCCTTCCTTGTTGTACTATGGTTTAAATATTAAAAACTAGCTGTCATTGCAAACATTGAATTTTTACAGCACACTTGATTTGCTTGTTGAAATGTTTGAGTAGTTTCTCTTCATTCAAAGTAAAACAAAAATTTTTCAACTCTGTTTCGTGCTCAACAAAACTCCGTTTTAACTTTAAAAAACAAAATATGATATTCGTAGATGGTTGAAATAAGCTTTAACAGAGTTAAGATGACAAATGTATGGAGAAGATGAAGAGTTGATTTGAAACTGCTTCAAATTTAATTCTAGTTTTGAGAATGAAGTCGAATAAGAATAAGCAGAAAAAGATTTATATTAACAAATAAAAATATTGGTATTACTCATTTTAAGTTTTAATGCGACAAAACGAATTGTACCTCGCAAAACCTTGATCAAATCTCGAAAAAACTTGAATTAACTCCGTACATTTCTTTCGGTGATAGTTGTAACAAGTTTTAACAGAGTTTAAATGACAAATTTTCAGAGAAGACGCAGAGTAAATATGAAACTGCTGCAGATTTAATTCAAGTTTAATTGTAAATTAAATTGATAGTTTTTAGCAAAAAAAGCTTTGAATAAAGAAAAAACTATTGATCCAATTCATTTTGAGTTTTACTGCGACAAAATGTATTAAACTTTTCAAATACTTGTTTAACTCACGAAAAAACTTAAATTAATATCTCACTTTTTTCCGGTGTACGTCCTCTGTATGCCAGACGAACACACTTCCACTGAGCTTTTGGTAATGATAAGTTAATTGAAGCAAAACATATTTTTATGAAATTCTTGAAAAACCATTTTCAGTTGAGTAAATATGTTTCATATATATTTCATAATATGATTCATTTAACTTTTATATTTTAAAATGTGCGTTTTTATTTTTATATGACGTAGAATGTTTTAAAAAATATTCATGATAGCTTTTTTATCATTGTAAAACGTTCGTTGTTGTTTCTAAAACGTTTCGTTTTACTTTTGTATTTGAAAATGTGCTTTTTCAATTCTGTATGGTGTAGAATCCTTTTGAAAATATTAATTTTACCTTACTATATCCTAGTAAAACGTTCGTGTTTGTTTTTAAAACGTTTCATTTTACTTTTGTATTTTCAAGTATGCATTTTCATTTTTGCATGGCGTAGAATGTTTTTAAATATACATTTTAATAACCGCGTTTAAAATGTGCATTTTACTTATTTTTGTTTTCTCAGTGTATGTTATAATAAATTGGGTTTATACATTATTTAAAGGGGGGTGCAAAGTGATTTTTTGTGTAGTTTTCGGCCGATGAAGAACAAGAGCTTATTTCAGGGTTGATTTTTTTGGCACACTAATACATGCAAACCTTTTCTGAGGATATGTTTTTTAAGTTTCCCATCTTGTTATCTTTGATATGTACCCTGATAAAATTACATTTTCAAAACAAGCAGAAACGAGCTACTTTTGAAAACGTTTAACCCAGATTTTGCTCCACTTACGTTTATATTTATTTTATTAACGCACATTTTAAAGAAAGCTTCTAAAACGTTCATTTGATTTTCTGCAATAAACATTTTAAAATGAGCAGCTAAACCGTTCGTTTGATTTTCTAAAATAAACATTTTAGAGCTTTTAAAACGATCGTTTGATATTTTAACATGAACATTTTAAAAAGGCTAAGAAAAGGCTAGATTTGTTTATGTTATCTTTTTATTAAACATGATTCTGTGAACATACATACGATTTTATATTTATACATTATCTATACTATTATATAAAATTGAAGTGGATATATTAAGTGCACCAATGACTCCAAAACTACTGGACCGATTTTTATGAAAAAAATTTTAAAATATCACATTTGTGCTACAGAATGCCATAGGTGGGGTTTATTTATGAAAATTTAACAATAAATATATTTAATTAAGTTGTTAAGTTTTTTAGGAAATTACCACCGATGCTAAGCATTGCTTGGTCGCTTGCTTTTCACGCGTCTGTGTTACGAGAGTTTAAACTACATGTTGCTATCAACCCTTCTCTTTAAAATTTATTGATCTCGCTCTCCACACTCATTCGAAGAGTAACCAAAAGCAGTTGGCGCTCTTTGATGTGATGGGAATACAACTTAAATAAAGCTTGCTGTATTGTTGTTGCTGTGGAATGATGAGCTGTAAACCAATGTGTGCATATTTGTTTCGCCGCATACAATTTCTTTACACATATTTTTATTGTAGTTTTCCAATTTTTTAATATTTCAAAATGCGGCATTCACAAGTGTGATAGCATATTTTGTATAGATTAAAGATAAATTAAAAGTTTGAAAAATGAAGTGTTCGTATTTCCCTTAAACTACAAACACAGCTACAAATAAATGCCTCGACGTAAAACAAGTTTGACAAGTTTAACAGTAAATGCAAGAGCCATAGTATAACTAACGACGTAATATCAGGAGTGAACGTACTCTCTCTGTCAGTACCCTTAATGTCAAAATCGGCCATCTTGGCGAATGCAGACAAAGCAAACAAGCCAAAGCAAACAAACAAATCTAAATTCAATGGAACATCGTGTTGTGTTAAGTGCAAATAACATTTAATATTTTCGTTGTGATATTGTTTTATTATAACAATAAACTAGATAAAATAAATATAATACAATAACTGAGGAATAACAGTGACTTCAAGGTGTTTGCAGCGAATTGTTCTAAGAGATCCGAGTTTAAGCAGCAGCAACAGTGACTGCAAACAGCATCCAATGAATTGCAGTTTATTCAATTTGCACTTCTAATTTTATTTATTACTTTAATAATAACAATAAAAATAATATACAAAGCGACAAATCACAATTTTCTACAATTATTTTACATAAACACGCGAGAGTTGGTAGCGGATCATTGTTTACATTTTGCCTATTCTTAGCGTTCTACTCGTTCGTAGATTTTGTATGAGCTCTCATCTTCGTTTTGACAATCACGGTAAGCTGCTCTCCTCCCTGATATTACTTCGTTAGTTATACTATGGCAAGAGCGATGCTCCGCGCTAGGAGAGCAAAAGCAGCGACTCAAAGAGAAAATTGTTGGTAAATTATGCATGCAATTATTTGCTTTCACGACTGTAATTGGAGTGAGGCAGTGGCGTAACTAGGGTTGCTGGCACCCGGGGTAAAAACTAAATTGTGCACCCTTTAAGAACGTTATACTTAATCTCATAAAAGCAATGCTTAAAAAGTACTACGAAATTAATATAATTTTTTTAAATAATAGTTTGCTGTTATGGATATTTTGTTAAAGTGCAAATGAGTAAACAGATATATTATAATTCATTGTATTATTTATAAAAGTAGGTAACTATATACAAAATTAATCTCATCGATATTAATATATTTGATATCATTTGAAAGATAATTTGGTAACTTATACAAAACTGAAAAATTTTCCTCAATCAAGAAATTTTTCAAAAATGTTTTGCTTACGTAAAATTTTGACTAGCAATAGTGAGTAAATCCCCAAAGATCTATTTTGATAATTGGAATTGAATTTTCCATAATTGAGTTAAAAATAGGACCGGGAAGTAAAACGTTAACAAATTTTCCCTCAGTGACCCTGAATAACTATAAATTTAAATATTTTTTCGAAATCAATCCACGTCTTCTATATAAAAGTTAAGTGAAAATTAGAACAAAATATTAAAATTAAGTTAAAAAACTTTTTTTCTAATTTTTATAAATTTCTTCATAGTACTCTTTATACATTTTAGCTTCGACTTTAATAGACAAGACTGAGGTCTGTAACATTTGACTGCGTTATTACCATAAATATCACAATATCAAAATATCACAGTGATACCAAATTGATATCGGAAATTTGTTTCATAGTCATTATCTACATACATAATTCCCAAAGCAAACTTGCCCTGGGAGAACAAGGTCTAGAGTCATGAAAATTAGAATAATTTTTAGAATAGTTTTTCTTAAAAACTGTATTTTTGACAGTTTTATTGGTTGATTTGAACAAAATAATAATTATGTATTTTAGTAAATTAAAAGAGTTAGGAAACCATCTTAGAGTTTTAAATAGACATCTTCAAAATAAAATAAAAAAACATCAGAACGCCATAAAATTGTTATAAAACTCCATTCATTTAATTAAAATAAAAAATTTAATGAATTTTAATCAATTTAATTTTTTTAGAAATTTTAAAGCAAGTAATAAATTGAGCTCTTAAATTGTTATGTAACAGGACACCCAAAAACATATTTCTATTAAAAATTATGTTCTAGCAGGTTAAGAGCTGCAAATAAGGTTTGTTTGTCGATGTATAGTCTCAGAAGTCAGATTCCTGACATTTATGACATGAGCACGTTTTTCTAAAAAGCTCTGGAGAAATGTATTGCTGGAGAACATCCCAGCAAAATCTTCGCGAAAAATTTTGCTGGCATGCTACTTAACTAGCATGTTAAAGCACGTCTTAAGATGAGTTTTTGAAGTACAAAAGCTTTTTTAAATAACTTTATGGAATATAAAGTGAGGAATATATATAAAGGAATATACACTAATTCATCACTTTAATCTTATTCTATTAAACGAGCAATATTTGTATATATATTTGCAATTGCGTTCTCGAAAACGGCACTAACGATTTCGATGAAATTTACAATTATAATAAAGGAATCTTGGACCATAAAACTGTAAAAAGCTTGAAAAAATTTTTAGTTCCTTCTTTTTTATTTCCAGTAAGTTTACAAAATTTTAAATGCCTTATAAAAATTCGAAATAAATTAAGATCAAACTTACTCTAAGAATTTTTTAATCGGTCTTAAAACAAAACAGTTTTAACATTTTTCAATCGGACGTCTGGGGAGGATGAAGTGACAAATTCACATTTTGTAAATATCTTAAGGTGTGAACAGACCACATAGTACAACAACTTTACGGTTAAAAATCTTAGAGTAATTTTTAAACAATACATTGAACTAATACATATGTTAATCCTTTTTTAGAATTGATACGATTAAAAATACTAGACATATTTTAAGTCAAAGCTGTACGTCAAATTAATTAATTGGGAATACAATTGAAGGGCTTATTGCAAAAACATGATATGCCACACCGCTTTAAAGGTTCATATTTTATGTTCATTACGTTCCTTGATGCATTTTCAATATCTACTAAAAATATTGCGACCATTACCCGATCAATTTTGGCCGTATACGTAAAAGTTATTGTAAGCATTTTAATGATTTCATACAAAAATACATTTTTTAAAATCTTTAAGGTCGATTATTTCGAAATATTTTTTATGTGGCATATCATGTTTTTACAATAAGCCCTTCAATTTGAATTATGGTAACTTAGATTAAAAATTGAATACAAAATAACTAAAAGACTAATAAAAGCTGTATTTTGCTTACATTTTGTTCATGCTATCGCAAGCAACAGGATGTGACAAAAAATAAAAATATTGCACTATGCAATTGTTACATTAAATAATTAATAAAATAAGATTATAATAATAAAAAATTAAAAAAAAAACATACTTATCAACCAGGCTGAGAACCGAACCTGGCTTCTTTGATTCTTAACGTTATCACCTCAACAGCTTATCCGACTGATCCACTGTTTTAGATGCAAAGATCATAATAAGTGAATACAAAACGACATCTATTGGGTAGTAGTATACAACGAAAAATAATGCCAATAGTTTTTTTCATAAGTGTTAAATCTAATCGGAACACCCTCTTAACTTAGAACTCCCTCTTAACGTGGAGCAGAGCACCAATGCTGGGAATCAGTTCGTTCAAAACAAAACCAACACAAGCAAAAACAAAAACAAAGAAAGCAGCAGACACAACATGCAAGCAGCTAATGATTGATTTTCTTATATAAAAATCTAGATTATTCTAAGCTTTAATATAAAAGTAACAAAATCCAAAATTAGATATTCGTTTAGCGCAGGATATATCTGATACTTAAGTATAAATATTATGTTTGAACGATGAATATTATAGGCTGTAGGTATGACCTTAAAAAAATTTGTTAAAACGACTGCATACAAACCGCGCTGTAAGACGTAATTCTACGTAAAAAAAAACCGAAAATGCATTTTTTGAGATATGAACAGTTTACTTTTTTTTTTGAAAAAGTAGGCAACTCTAGCAAAAAAATTCCAAAGGTATTTTATTTTTTATTAATAATCGCTTTTCAATTGCTTTCTAACGATACTTCATTTACAAAAATAGGGGTAACAAATGACAGAGGCATGATTTATTGAAAATGACTCCATTTTCAAGATTTTTACTTTGATCAAAAATTGTAAGTGGATTCATGCTCCTATTCTTGTAAGTGGAAAAGGAGCATATATTTTTATATATAAAAAAAATATAAAAACAAAACAAATTTCGTTTAGTTGAAAAACGAAGTTATCATAAAATAAAAATGTATTTATGATAATTTAAATTTAAAGTTAATTTAAAAATATAATCTTATATGTTGTTTCTAAGATAAAGTTGGCATTTCCGATACATTAAAAACCGTAAAACATTTGAATATACGGCAGGAATCTGAGCGGAGCTCGGTCGCCCAGGTACTGATGAATAAAAGACAAATGAAAAATAAAACCATTAAAAAATTATCTTCGACTTGCCCGAAGTCAAAATACTCAGGTTGAAGTTTATTCGAATTTATTTAGGTTATATTAATTTGATGACATCACTTTGTAAGGGGGAAAGGCGTATTTTTCTCCATTTTTTTTATAACTCAAACTCAAAGTACGTTTTATTTATCAAGAAAACAAGACTAATGTATGAACTTTCAATTCAACACATTAATTTTGTGTTAATTATGAAGGTTTTGATATTTTGGTGACGTCACTTTCTATGGAAGTATTCACAAAATTTTGTTGAATTTCAACTTCAGGGTATATGTTTCAAATTTAAGCATTACAGTGGTGCTCCAATTAAGCGAACACCGATTTAACGAACTTCCAATATAATGAACCCTTATTTAATGTTCGTTGTTGACTCTATATTGCGAACATTTGAAATTGTAGGTATTCTTTTTAACGAACATTTGCTTCTCTGAGCGTGCTTTGTTTGTTTTTGAATTTGTAATAACATTAATATGTATTTACTTATCTTATTCTCAAATAGTCCCCTCGGGTTAATATACATATTGTAGGGTTTCCTTTTTAAAAAACATTATAGGAATGTATTGACATAATCTTGGATTTTTCATTTGGAGTGTTGATTTTAACCAGCAGCTTTCTAAACATTTAATAATAATAATTAATAATAACTAAAACAAGTTCAAAAATTCAACTTTATTGGAGTGCATAATTAAGACAAAAAATGTAAGGATATTTGTTTCAAGTTGACAAATTTATTAGCTTTGTTAAATGATAAAAAACTCGAAAATAGTATTTACGATTTAATAATTTTTTCGATTTACCGAACGACCCTGGACATTATATCTTTCGTTTAACTGGGGCACCACTGTATGACAAATCTCAAATCATGAAAATTATTTCATTATGGACTTTAAAGAGATTTGCAATAAAGAGACGGCTGTAATCGTGTGGACAAACGAATGAACAGACAGACAGACGGACATGGCTTAATCGACTCATGGTCGTGAAAAAAATTTCGTGACAAAATTATTGTGCCCGCTACGCTTTGCGGGTGGAGTATAATAAATATTTAATAAAAAACTTTGAAAAACGTAGAAGTAGATTATGGTAAACGAGTTGGTACAGCAGAAAATCAGATTTTTCTTATTCCTGGTAATGCCAATGAATCAAAAAAGTTGTTTATACTGAAGTATTAAATAACTAAAATGGAAATATCTTCACTTTATTATCATTATACTATTTAATATAATTTGCTTCCAAATACAAATAATATGCATTTTAACGTTTTTTTATTATTGAAATTTTTTATATATACAAAGGTATTATTGATAAAGAGAAAATGTCCGTGGCGAAGCCTCGGACGACTGTGGCCTGCTAGTACTCTATAAAAGGGAACAATACCAAAAATTAAATATTTTTCAAATTGATTTAAGGACCCATTTAAGTTTTAATAGCGACCAATAAAAAATTTTATATTTTTTTGAATATATTTCGAATGCATAATATTGTAAAAATATTCTCAGGAAGACTGAAGTCAATTGAATAATAATTGTTTTATTTATAAGCGCAAATGTCCGATTATAAGTCAATAAATTTGCTTTAACGTAAAACGCGTTTTTCTCGAAAAGTACTGTGTGAAACCGGTGGACAGCAGTACTCGAAAACTATTGCAAGGATCGTTTCCAAATTTTTTTCACTTGCTAAGTAAATACCATTCCTACTTTTAATCATTACATTTTTATTTTAGAGAAATAGTTTTTATTTTATAACCTAAAATCAATTAAATTTTTAATCAAAAATCGGTTTTTCAAGTTCCATTATCGTAAAAAACATTTTTAACGATTTTTCTAAAATCCTCTATTTTTCAGGTTCTTAACTAAATGACTGATTCCGGGTATATTAATTAATAATTTGTATCAAAGAAAATTTATAAATGTTTTTAACCCATTATATAATTATTATGCAAAAACAAAACTTACATAAAATAAACTTACATAAATACTGAAATGTGGCCATAAATAGAATTCAGCCTTTCAAGTTTAAATATATATAAGCATAAAAATCTAACAGTTGAAAACTAGCACCAAAAAGCTTTTAAAATAAAAACGATTAACAACAACAAATTCATTATTTCAATTTTAAAAATATGTATTATTCTTTAAGTGCTTGCCTCGGTGTCAATAAAAACGTTGAACCTCTATCACTACTTAAAACTATATCTCAAAAAATATTTCCTCCTCTTCTGAAGAATCAGAATTTACATATGAATCGCGACTTTTTGTAAAACTTATAATATAATCTGTGATTTTTAAATTATGGCAGCATGTGTTTTTCTTTTAAGAGGATATCGCATCGTTACAATAGAATTTAGAATGCCAGTTTGAATACGCCTTCTTTTGCTTGTTTTTTACAAAATTTCATTGTACTAATTATTCTTTCTACCTAAGTGTTGCTTAATGGCAAAATAAGAAAACTAAAAACCAAACTGAAAGTTCATGGAACGGATCTTCATTCAGAGAATTTTTATACTCTCTAACTTCTGACCATTATTCAGTTGTGGAACTTCAGTTATTCCACTTGTGAGTTACAATTTTTTGCCATTGTATTTTAATTATCGTTATTTTTTCTGGTGACTAACTAGATTTTCCTTTCGCTATAAGACCCCTTTTCCACTCGGCAATTTTTCTTGCTGGCAAGTCGAGTTTGTTGGCATCGGGACGTGACGAAAGGGGATGAGTACAGACTTGCTCGTACCGGCAATTTTTCTTTTGTGCTGCTCTTTCTTTGAATTTTCACTTTAGTTTTATTCAGAATTGCTCAAGAAAACTTGCTGAGTGGAAACGCAAATGGCAAGTTCAAAAGAGAATTGAAAACTTGCTGGCAAGAAAAATTGCCGTGTGGAAAAGGGGTCTAACAGAAAATATTTTGGATTTAACCACTTTAAAAGTATAATAAGAGAAATACAAGGCTTACACTTTCAAAATTGCAAACGCCAGAAAAATTTATTGTGGTAACGCGTTTTTAAGCAATATATTAAAAAAGGCTAGAATAAAACAGAAAAAGGCAAAAAAAAAGGCTAGAGGCTAGATGGTATTTTTGAGGCTAGGCAACAAAAAAAAAAGGGTAGATCTAGCCTCAAAAAGGCTAGACTGACAACACTGATCCTGAGTACTGCTCTTTCTCTACCAACGTCTCTATTTTGTGTGGATTTGTTTTTTGCGTATGTTTTTTCGTAATCGCACTGCAGGCAATATCAGTTAAAATTTGTTTATTGTGTTTTTGTAGGAATTTCGTTGTTGGTATTTTTCTGTTGCACTCTAAGGCTGCGATTATAGTCAACGTGATTCAGACAGGCAGGCAGGCTGAAATCTGTGTGAAAAAACTAGATGCAGATAGCTATATATCTCCCTTGTTCACATTGCCTGCCTGCCTGCCTGTCTGACTCGGCGTTCACTATAACCGCAACCTAAGAAGAAAAGAAAGTAACAACAAAGCTTGTGAGTTTTGTTTTTTTCTTTCTGTTACGCGTTCGTTCGTGTAAGCTGAATACATAAAACAAACAAAATAAAAAAACAAAAAAGAACACGTGTTTCTGTTAGGCCCATGTTACACGATGTCCGTTTGTCCAACCGTTGTTGTTGCTTTCAATGTGAAACTGTCAAAAAACAGTGAGAGTGAGAGCGGATGAACTTTTTGCAAAGGCTGAGGTCACACGGTGCTCGTTTGCTCGGCGTGCAATGAACACTTTTATTCTCTTTTCTCAATTTGCACGTTGGTAGGTCACACGAGAGAAAAATGCACGGCGAGCAAATTTTGACATTTCATTAAAATTCACTACTTTTTCTCCTCCTCTTTATTTCGTACTATGTTAATTAAAAATTTGCTTAACACTTCGAGAATAAAGTGTCGTCTGTAATCGGTGCTGGTTATTAAAACATTATTTAAAGTTTCGCAAATTAATAAAAAAGACATGGATTCTATTAAAGTTGATTTAGATATATTGACTATTGAATTAATTGAGTTAGCAAAACAATATGCGGAAAGAATTGTTTTTATGAACAATGCCCAGCGGAAAGTTTTGTTGTGTTTTATTTATTGTTAAATTTATCAAATAACCTGTCAGAGAAAAGGGTTTCACATAACTCTTTCTTGGTAATGTTATGGTAAGAAGGGAGTACTTTTTCACAGAAACAGTACTTTTTAGTACTTTGTTAAATTTCTCAACCCAGCAACACTGTTTTGCACGGTGCTCGCTGTCATGTACAGCGAGCAAAATGAACACATTTTGCTCGGTCTACTAAGGCCCATGTTACACGATGTCCGTTTGTCCGACGGTAATGAACACTTTTTACTCTCTTGACCGCTGGTTGGTTACACGACAGAAAACTTAGGGCGGACACTTTTGACATTTCATTCCGTTTAAGTACCTATTTCTACTGCTCTTTATTTCGTGCACTTTGAAAACAATTACTTTTAATAGCAACGTTGCGTAGATACAAAAGTGATTGAAAGCTGTATTTGTTTGTTGTTTATTCAACATGGGAACCGATTACGACTTGGTAGCTTTTAATATTAGAAAATATTTATTATTAAATTAATAAATGAATTTCATTAATATATTAATAATTTTATTTACCGATTATTGCAACAGCACTTTCTTGTCAATATTTTTAATAATATAATCTGCCAAAAATAAGGGTTAATAACAACTATTTTTCCTTTATGTTATAGTAGGATAGTAGTACTTTTCCTTAAAAAAGGGTACTTTTTAGCTACTGAAGTGTATTAAAACTTATTTCACCACACCGCCACACTGTCCTGCTCGTTGTCTGCTGACATGAACAGCGGACAAAATGAACACATTTTGTCCGCCTTGCAAAAAGTTCATCCGCTCTCACTCTCACTGTTTTTTGACAGTTTCACATTGAAAGCAACAACAAAGGTCGGACAAACGGACATCGTGTAACATGGGCCAAAGTGTTCATCCTCTCACAGTCTCATCGATTTTTGACAGTTTCGCATTGGAAGCAACAACAACAATATTTGCACGCCGAGCAAACGAGCACCGTGTGACCTCAGCCAAAGCGGACAAAATATGTTCATTTTGTCCGGTTTTCATGTCAGCAGACAACGAGCAGGACAGTGTGGCGGTGTGGTGAAATAAGTTTTAATACGCTTCAGTAGGTAAAAAGTACCCTTTTTTAAGAAAAAGTACTACTATCCTGCTATAAGATAAAGGAAAAATAGTTGTTTTCAACCCTTATTTTTGGCAGATTATATTATTAAAAATATTGACAATAAAGTGGTGTTGCAAGAATTTGTAAATAAAATTATTAATATGTTAATGGAATTCATTTATTAATTAAATAATAAATATTTTCTAATATTTAAAGCTACCAATCGTAATCGGTTCCCATGTTGAATAAACAACAAACAACGTTGCTATTAAAAATTATTGTTTTCAAAGTGCACGAAATAAAGTGCAGTAGAAAGAGGTACTCAAACTGAATGTAATGTCAAATGTGTCCGCCCAAAATTTTCTGTCGTGCAACCAACCACCGAACAAGAGAGTAAAAAGTGTTCATTGCCGTCGGACCATGATATAAAAACCAGGTATTATAAAAAGCGACTGCGCTGCCAAGACGGAGGCATGATGTGTCAAATACAAGTAGTGTAATCATAACAAGAAGTAAACAGGGATTTTTTTGTCTTTGATCTTGCACTTTCTGATAACTTTTGCACTAAAAGAAAGGGATTTTTCTGTTGTTTCACTTGCACATTTTTAACGTTTTATAAAAGGTAAACACTTATATTTAGGTAAACAGCAATATTTTCCAACTAGAGTGAACAAGTAAAATTTGTTTTCCGTTATTTTAAAACAATTCCGCTTTTTTTTTTAGAATAATTAGGAGTATTACGTTAAAATATTTCACAAAAGTTACTAATAATATAATAGTACCTGGGCGACCGAGCTCCGCTCAGATTCCTGCCGTATATTCAAATGTTTTACGGTTTTTAATGTATCGGAAATGCCAACTTTATCTTAGAAACAACATATAAGATCATATTTTTAAATTAACTTTAAATACATTTTTATTTTATGATAACTTCGTTTTTCAACTAAACGAAATTTGTTTTGGTTTTATATTTGGTTTAACTATTTTGATAATTTACTTATGCTGAACTTATGCCGGCCATTCCAAGCCTAAGTAAATTTTTTTTTCCCAAAATTAACCTCATGCTCCTTTTCCACTTACAAGAATAGAAGTTTTTTTTTTATGTCGCAATTTTTTCTAAAGTTATGGAGATAGCACTTTTTGATCAAAGTATACATCTTGAAAATGGAGTAATTTTCAATAAATCATACCTCTGTCATATTTTACCCCTATTTTTGTAAACGAAGTATCGTTATAAAGCAATTGAAAAGCGATTATTAATAAAAATAAAATACTTTTGGAATTTTTTTGCTAGAGTTGCCTACTTTTTCAAAAAAAAAGTAAACTGTTCATGTCTCAAAAAATGCATTTTCGGTTTTTTTATACCCTAAACCTGAAAGGTCAGGGTATATTAACTTTGTGCAAACGTTTGTAACGCATAGAACGAAGCGAGTGCGGTATAGAAAAGTATATATATTATTGATCAGCGTCACCACGTGAGTCGAGCTATCCATGTCAGTCCGTCCGTCCGTCCGTCCGTCTGTATGTTGTCCGTATACACAGGATAAGAAGAAGGAGTTGAGAGAATTGGATGAAACTTGGTACACATGGTCACATGGACGCAAGGATCTGCACTATTGAACGGACACGCCTACCTCCCTTACAACGCGAAAATTGAAAACTGCATAACTCAGCTCATAATTAGCCTACAACAATAAAATTTAGTGTGTATGTGTTTTATATTAACACAAAGATGTCTTTGAAAAATGGACGTCATCCGCTTACGGACACGCCCACCTCCCATACAACCCAAAAATTGAAAACGCAATAAATAAGCCTCTGTTTAACCTACAGAGCTAAAATTTGGCACATATGTTTTTTGTAACAAAACAAAGATGGTTTTGAAAAGTGGACATCATCCGCCCACGGACACGCCTACCTCCCATACAACGCGAAAATTGAAAACTGCATAACTCAGCTCAAAATTAGCCTACAACAATAAAATTTGATATGTATGTGTTTTATACAAACACAAAGATGTCTTCGAAAAATGGACGTCATCCGCTCACGGACACGCCCACCTCCCATACAACCCAAAAATTGAAAACGCAATAAATAAGCCTATGTTTAACCTAAAGAGCTAAAATTTGCCACATATGTTTTTTATAACAAAACAAAGATGATTTTGAAAAATGGACATCATCCGCCCACGGACACGCCTACCTCCCATACAACCCAAAAAGTTTTAAACTCAATAAATAAGGTTATGTTTGTCATAGAGAAATTAAATTTGGTATGCATGTATTTTATACCAAAGCTAAGGTGTGTTCAAAAATTGGAAGTAATCCGTCCATGAACACGCCCACCTCCCATAGGGAAAGCACAATAAAGGCATTAACTGTGAGCTACAGGAATAGAACTTGGTATGTGTAAATTTTTCATCAACATTTAAATGTATATAAAATATAGCCTTCATCCGCCCTTGGAGACGCCCATTTACAATAAAAATTTTGTTGTTTTTGAAAAGTGGGTTTAGGGTATTTCATAGTCGGCCTAGACCGACTTTAGACTTTCTTTACTTGTTTTTACGTAGAATTACGTCTTACAGCGCGGTTTGTATGCAGTCGTTTTAACAAATTTTTTTAAGATCATACCTACAGCCTATAATATTCATCGTTCAAACATAATATTTACACTAAAGTACCAGATATATCCTGCGCTAAACGAATATCTAATTTTGGATTTTGTTACTTTTATATTAAAGCTTAGAAGAATAATCTAGATTTTTATATAAGAAAATCAATCATTAGCTGCTTGCATGTTGTGTCTGCCACTTTCTTTGTTTTTGTTTTTGCTTGTGTTGGTTTTGTTCTGAACGAACTGATTCGCAGCATTGGTGCTCTGCTCTGCACGTTAAGAGGGTGTTCTAAGTTAAGAGGGTGTTCCGATTAGATTTAACACTTATGAAAAAAACTATTGGCATTATTTTTCGTTGTATGCTATTACCCAATATATGTCGTTTTCTATTCACTTATTATGATCTTTGCATCTAAAACAGCAACCGGTGGTTATTGGGTTGAGCAGAAATCAGCAGAATCGTGGCTCAGTCGGATAAGCTGTTGTCGTGAAGACGTTAAACATCAAAGAAGCCTGGTTCGATCCTCAGCCTAGATGATAAGTATATTTTTTTTAATTTTTTATTATTATAATCTTATTTTTATAATTATTTAATGTAACAATTGCATAGTGCAATATTTTTATTTTTTGTCACATCCTGTTGCTTGCGATAGCTATTTTGTATTCAAATTTTAACCTGAGGCACTATAATTGATATGTATTATCTAGTATTTTTAATCGTATCAATTCTAAAAAAAAGGATTAACATATGTATTAGTTCAATGTATTGTTTAAAAATTACTCTAAGATTTTTAACCGCAAAGTTGTTGTACTATGTGGTCTGTTCACACCTTAAGATATTTACAAAATGTGAATTTGTTACTTCATCCTCCCCAGACAACTGATTGAAAAATGTTAAAACTGTTTGGTTTAAGACCGATTAAAAAATTCTTAGAGTAAATTTGATCTTAATTTATTTCGAATTTTTATAAGGCATTTAAAATTTTGTAAACTTACTGCAAATAAAAAAGAAGGAACTAAAAATTTTGTTCAAGCTTTTTACAGTTTTATGGTCCAAGATTCCTTTATTATATGCAAAATAATTATTTGACCTAATAAGAAAAACAGTTTTGCTCCAGATTTTATAACAATATCTCAAACGGTATAGAAGTTATGAACGATTAAGTGAAATGTATATTAGAAAAAATTGAAATTACGAAAAGCATAACATTTGGCCATTATATTTTATTTTGGTGGAAACTCAATTTGTTTCTTAAAATTACAAAAAAAAGTGCATTTTTTTTTCAAAACGTACACTGAGGGAAAAATGTGTTAAAATTAAATGAAATTGTGTTCATATCTAACGAATTTGTTTTTGAAATAGAGCTTGAAACAAATTCATTAAAATTAAACACAACTGTTTTTTAAGTTACATTCAAAACAAAAGTTTTTGTTTTTAAAACAATGTTTTTGTTATGAAAAACAAATATGAAGCAAAAATTTTAAAATTCAAAACAAAGATTTCAACGCACATTTTTTCGGTGGCATTCTTTTAGCTTTTCCGAATTCTAAGCATCAGAATCCCAACCAGCTACCTCCGGGACGCTCCGAATGCCAACTGTTAGCTCCATTCGATGAAGTTTCCATTGAAATAATTTAATAAAAAATTAATAAGTTTTTATTTTATTATATGTTCGACATTTGTCAAACCAATTCAAAAAATTCAAAAATTTTCATTGTGTTGAAATTTTTGTTTATTTTTTCAAAGAATAATGAAAGAAAATTAAAAAAAGAAAGAAGTTTATAAGCTGTTCAAAATTAAACACACATGTTTTAAATTTTGTTTTGTAGAAACGCAAAGGCGTTACATTTCTATTTTAAAATTTTTTGTTTAATTTTAAAGTATGTTTTTTTTCTCAGTGTAGGAAACTCTAGCATAGGAAACTCTTACAAAAATATTTTCCTTTTTAAAATTTGTTTAAGATTTGATGTAAATTACTCTATTTGTAAGATTGCTTTTTATATCAAAAATTGGTACATCAACTGTACCAACAAAATTGGTACAACTGTACTAAAAACGTTTCTATAAAAAAAAATAAATGAAAAATATATCAAATTCACCAAATCACTGTTTGGTGAAGCTTAAAAAATAAAAACAAAAAACTTATTGAGCACGACGGGATCCGAACTCACTACTTTGAATTTATTGGACAGAAGCTCTACTCTCTGAGCTATCACCGTTATAACAAAATAAGCAAACTTAACATAACATATTCGGCAAAAAAATTAACTTATTTATTAAATGCGTGAAAACTCGGAAAAACAGCTTTTCCCAGAGATGAGACCTAGCTGGACCGATTTTTCAGCCCCCTCTTCATCTATATTGTAAATTTCATTGAAATCGTTAGTGCCGTTTTCGAGAACGCAATTGCAAATATATATACAAATATTGCTCGTTTAATAGAATAAGATAAAGTTTTTTAAAAAAGCTTTTGTACTTCAAATATTCATCTTAAGAAGTGCTCAAACATGCTAGTTTAGTAGACATTTCATCCAATATTCCAGCAAAATTTTTCGTTAGGTCTTGTTTTTTAATCGATTCTAAAATGCATAACATAAATGCTAATGCCAGAACTTAAATTTAATCCGTAATAAATTCACGGCAATGCATGAAGGCAAACTTGAAAGTTCTTATTCAAGTATTAATTTCGTGAAATCAGTTATAAACCAACCGTTTTAAGCGCTTAATCTTTTCATGTGACAGCGCTTTCGATTACCTCTAATGACATGGCTATATAAAAATAATGGGTTCTATAAGCGAGAGAATAAGCGATGAATGAAATTTTCTGGATTACTTTTTCGATTATATGTAAGCGAAGATTTTGCTGGGATGTTCTCCAGCAATACATTTCTCCAGAGTTGTATAGAAAAACGTGCTTGTTAAAAATATAATTTTTAACGAACGCGCAAGCCTCTTATTAAGCGAAACTCTTTTGATTAAATGTTAAGAAATTCCGTGTTTTATTAATTAAATTATTTAGACATTATCAAACTTTGTTTGCTTTAAGACAGTGCAATGCTGCCGCGCTCCAGAGAGAGAAGTTATTTAAATTGAAAACGTATGATTATACGTGGTGATTATATGAAAAATTAGATTTTTAAGTAAAGTTAAAAAATTGGTAATTACGATGGCGGTTACAGTGCTCATGTCATAAATGTCAGGAATAAAAATATACTTTATAATTTTTTGATTACTAACTTCTGAGAGTATACATCGACAAACAAACCTTATTTGCAGCTCTTAACCTGCTAGAACATAATTTTTAATGGTAATATGTTTTTGGGCTCCTGTTACATAAAACAATTATAAAGCTCAATTTATTACTTGCTTTAAAATTCTAAAAAAAAATTAATTTGATTAAAATTCATTAAATTTTTGATTTAAATTAAATAAATGGCGTTTTATAACAATTTTATGGCGTTCTGATGTTTTTTTATTTTATTTTGAAGATGTCTATTTAAAACTCTAAAATGGTTTCCTAACTCCTTTTTCTTTACTAAAATACATAATTATTATTCTGTTCAAATCAACCAACAAAAACTGTCAAAAATACAGTTGTTAAGAAACAAATATTCTAAAAATTCATCTAATTTGCATGACTCCTGACCTTGTTCTTCCAGAGCAAGTTTGCTTTGTGAATTATGTAGATAATGACTATGAAACAAATTGAATTGAATTCATGAATTGATAGTTATTCAGGGTCACTGAGGGAAAATTTGTTTACGTTTTACTTCCTGGTCCTATTTTTTTCTTAATTATGCAAAATTATTCAAAATAGATCTTTGGGGATTTACTCACTATTGCAAGTCAAAATTTTGCCTAAACAAAACATTTTTGAAACATTCCTTGATTGCGGAAAATTTTTCAGTTTTGTATAAGTTACCAAAGTATCTTTCAAATGATATCAAATATATTAATATCGATGAGATTAATTTTGTATATTGTTACCGAAAATATATATGTTTACTCATTTGCACTTAAACAAAATTATCATAACAGTAAACTATTATTTAAAAAAATTATATTAATTTCGTAGTACTTTTTAAGCATTGCTTTTATGAGGTTAAGCTTAACCTTCTTAAAGGGTGCACGATTTAGTTTCCGGCCCGGGTGCTAGCAACCCTAGCTACGCCACTGCCTCACTCCAATCGCAGTCGTGTAAGCAAATAATTGCATGCATAATTTACCAACAATTTTCTCTTTGAGTCCCTGCTCTTGCTCTCCTAGCGCGGAGAATCGCTCTTGGATTTTCTGTTTAACTTGTCAAACTTGTTTTACGTCGAAGCATTTATTTGTAGTTTAAGGGAAATACGAACACTTCATTTTTCAAACTTTTAATTTATCTTAATCTATACAAAATATGCTATCACACTTGTGAATGCCACATTTTGAAATATTAAAATATCTTTCATTCTCAAGTGTTAATTAAAAAATTGGAAAACTACAATAAAAATATGTGTTAAGAAATTGCATGCGGCGAAACAAATATGCACAAATTGGCTTGCAGCTCATCAGTTCACAGCAACAACAGCACAGCAAGCTTTATTTAACTTGTATTCCCATGGTTGAATAACAAGGTTGCCTCAAAACTGACTGTGCTCTCTTTCGCTTATCCGAAAGTGTCAAAATCAACTGGCTGTCGAAAAAAAGAAGAACAACAACAACAGCTGAAGCAGTTCGCTTTGACATTTGCGGCAGTCGCGCTCTCCGTGTTGCGGCTACCTTATTCAGTGTCAGTGTTGCCAGAAAGTTTTGAGAAAAGAAGCTAGATGGCCTTTAAAAAATGGCTAGAAAAGGCTAGATGGCTTTAAAAAAATAGCTAAAAAAAGGCTAGATTTGTTAACGTTATTATACCCTAAACCTGTAATGTCAGGGTATATTGACTTTGTGCAAACGTTTGTAACGATTAGAAATAAGCGAGTCCGGTATAGAAAAGTGCATAAATTCCTGATCAGTGTCACCTCGTTCGTCCATCTGTCTATGTGTTGTCTGTAAATATAGGTTAAGAAAGAGTTGAGATTGGTACACATATTCACATGAACCCAAGCATCTGCAGTATTGAATATTTTTGGAATCCGCCCACGGACACGCTTACTTCCCATACAACTAAAAAATAAAAATCGCTGTATACCTAACGAAATAAAATTTAAATGTATTTATTTTATATCAAAACGCAGACGTACACAAAAAATGAGAGTGATCCACCCATGAACATGCCCACCTCCCATACAACTCCAATATTGAAAACACTATTATAAAGACGCTTTTATTTGAACTACTGGGATAAAACTTATCAGATATGTATTTTATATTAAAACTTAGATGTGTGCTAAGATGTAAAATAGTCGTCATTCGCCCTTAAACACGCCCACCTCCCATGCAACCCACTATAGTAAAAACGCTATAAAGAGGTTTATATGAGCCAAAAATATAAAACTTAGTATTGAGACTGTTGTATCAAAACTAAGATGTGTTCAAAAAATGAGCGCCATACAACCCACAATACGGAAAATACTTTAAAAACGTTTATATTTGGCCTACAGAGATAAAACTTGGTATGAGAACATAGTATATAAAACTAAGGTGTGCTCACAAAAAAGCGTCATCCACCTACGAACGTGCCTTCCTCCCTATTTATTTAGTTCTATAAAGAATACATGGATTTTAAACAAAAATAGGAAATTACTTCTATTTGTTTTAGTATTTTAATATATAGTTTATTTAAATATTATAGGAGGTTCAGGGTATTTCATAGTCGGACTAGACTTTCTTTACTCGTTTTCTTTTAAGAACATATCTTATCGTTAAAATTTAGCATGCCATTTTGAATACGGTTTCTTTACTTGTTTTTTTTTATAAATTGCGTTGTACTAAGAATTCTTTCTGCCTCAGCGTTGCTTAATGCCAAAATAATAAAACTAAAAACCAAATCTGATAGCTCTTGGAACGGATTTTCATTCAATGAATCTCTAGCTTCTGCCCAGAATTCTGTAATGAAACTTAAGTTATTCCACTTGTGATTAACAATTTTTGCCATTATATTTCAATTATCGTTACTTCTTCTGTAGAGTTACTGGATTTTTCTTTCTCTATATCAGAAAATATTTGGGTTTAACCACTTTAAAAGTATTAATAGCAATAGAAGATTCACACTTTCAAAATTGCAAAGTCAAAAAAATTGGATGTAGTAATTCATCTTTAAGCAAAATATTAAAAAAGGCTAGAAAAGGCTAGAAAAAAATAAAAAAAGGCTAAAAAAAAGGCTAGAGGCTAGATGGTAATTTTCGAGGCTAGGCAACAAAAAAAAAGGCTAGATCTAGCCTCAAAAAGGCTAGATTGGCAACACTGTTCAGTGTACCCTGTGTATTCCCATCACATCAAAGAGCGCCAACTGCTTTTGGTTACTCTTCGAATGAGTGTGGAGAGCGAGATCAATAAACTTTAAAGAGAAGGGTTGATAGCAACATGTAGTTGAAACTCTCGTAACACAAACGCGTGAAAAGCAAACGACCAAGCATGCTTAGCATAGGTGGTAATTTCCTAAAAAACTTAACAACTTAATTAAATATATTTATTGTTAAATTTTCCAAAATAAACCCCGCTTATGGCATTCTGTAGCACAAATATGATATTTTAAAAATTTTATCATAAAAATCGGTCCAGTAGGTTTGGAGTCCATAGCGCACTTAAATTTTTCACTTCAATTTTATATAATAGTATAGATGATACAATTTACGCAAAAATATAATAAATATTGCAAAATATTTCCAACTTTAAGGAAAACACATAAATATAAATATCCGTTTTCATTTATTATTGTACAAGAAGCATTATTGTTTTGGCGTCAAATCGTCATTTTGACATTCTATGCCTCCAATGACAGTTGAGCCCTCGCGATTTATACTACCTGGTCATTATATCATGCCGTCGGACTAACGGGTATCGTGTAACATGGGCCTTACACACAAAAAACTGGTTTACTTCTCACTGCTGCGCTCATCTCCGCTCTGCTTCACATCAGTGGCAGATTGAACCGAGTGATTCGGGTGTTTGTGTCGATTATGAGTTCTTGGGTAAGTATGATGAGTATCAGCAAGATGAGAACAACCATAAGTATTTATGAACCAAAAAACCCGATATTTGCCCGATCCGACTTGTGATTGAGTATACTCATATTTATTTGAGCCGCCGCATTGCAGCTTCGTGAAAGTGAATATGAAAAGGGTTGCGTGCGGTGAGGGTTGAGTAGGTTTTTGGACTAATTTTTTTCGGATCTACTCAGAGTCTCAAAAAAGCTACCCGTTGCAGTTCTCTGATACACAGTCAGGATAGGAATCTATGTCATTTGCATGCCAGTCTAGCACACTTCCACTGAGCTATTGGTAACGATAAGTTAACTCTAGCAAAACATATTGAAATCTGCTCATCTTAAATAGTGTCAGAAAATCTTGACAAAAATATGGATTTTTATAAAATTCTTGTAAAACCGTTTTCAGTTAAGGTTATATGGTTAAACGTTCATTGCATAAACATTTTACTAACCGTTTTTAAAATGTGCGTTATACTTTTTTTTGTTTCCTCAGTGTAGTTTGGATGTACTAAATATATTTTTTTTTTGTTTTAGCTCCTCGTCAATGCTCAGTGTGCGGAAAACTGTCTCAGTATGAATGCCGTGATTGTTTTGGAATTTTACAATGCGGCGTAGGCCTTGAGAGTACTGCATTCTGTGGAAAATGCCTTGAGACTGTGCATTTACATACAAAAAGGTACGATATAAAATAAAAAAATAAAATGTTTACTTTGTAACATCATTTAATGGATTAATCTTCATATATTTCGATGCAAATCCCATACGGCCACCAAAAAGTGGAATGGTGGACTATAAAAAATAAAGTTATCGTAATTTTCATCAGAATATTTTTCTTCGCCTTAGCATTTACTACACTCAGAAAAAAGCTTATCGGAATATGATAAAAAAGGCATCATATTTAGAGAAAAATGGTATAGACTTTGCTCCAGAGAATGCTATTCTCTAATTTCGATACTAAAAATTCTCTAAAAATGGTAAAAAGTTTCCATGAAAAAGAAAAATATATCGTTTTTTGAGAAAAAACTTTTTATTTTTGAGAAAAGATTTGTTTTTATTGAAGAAAATACTTCTCTTAGTGAATTTTTTATCAAAATATAAGAAAATTTTTTCATTTTCAATAAATTTTTCTCTATAAATGAGAAATTTTTGTGCGAGAAAAATACTTATCATTATTAGAGACATTGAAATATTTCCATTTCCTAGAAGTAAAGAAATATTTCTTCGAAAATGTGAAAATTTATTCTAATTTAAGAAAATTTTATTTGAAAAAGAGAAAATTTCTATATCGAAAATAGAGAAATTTTTACCGGAGCAAGGTATGTGTTTTTTTCTCAGTGTACCAACATCAAAATAAACACCTCTAACATCACCCTTCACTTCTTATTTTGGCATATGCTGCACTTTTTGCTGTGGTAGTTCCCTCTTGCTGTGTATGAATGTGTTAGAAATGATTAAAAAAAACTATTTGTTATCCAACAATAAAGAAAATATATATTTATATTGTACTAAAGTAAAATAATTTGTACTTCTTTAAATTTTGGGCCGAAATATAAATACTACTGGCCCATATCATAGAGACGGGTGTTACGTTTTGACTTCTTTATCGTGTTGAAAATGGTATTAACCAGTTAAAATTTCAGCAATTTACTAAAGGGTCTATTAGAAGATGTCCCAAGGTTTCAAAATGCTAAAACATAAAGCAATTATTTATACTAGTTTAATAGTAACATTCACTAAAACACGTGGGACGGGTGTGACGAGCACAAGTTTGAAAACTAGAAATTCTGATTTTTAACCGACTTCAAAAAGGAGGAGGTTCTCAAGTTGGTTGGTTTCTCTGTTTTTTTTTTTTTGTTTTTTTTTTTTTTAACATCGAAATTCAGTCCATCTGCCACATTGAGGCCATTATTGACATACAGTGGCTCACAGCTTATTTCGTGTTGAGGATGTGCTAAACTTTGAAATGCTATAAATTGGTAACAAGTACTGGTAATGAAAAAATTTTAACGACATTTGTATGCTAATAATTATATAGTACCTGGGCGACCGAGCTCCGCTCAGATTCCTGCCGTATATTCAAATGTTTTACGGTTTTTAATGTATCGGAAATGCCAACTTTATCTTAGAAACAACATATAAGATCATATTTTTCAATTAACTTTAAATGCATTTTTATTTCATGATAACTTCGTTTTTCAACTAAACGAAATTTGTTTTGGTTTTATATTTTTTTTTATATTTGGTTTAATTATTTTGATAATTTACTTATGCTGAACTTATGCCGGCCATTCCAAGCCTTAGTAAATTTTTTTTCCCCAAAATTAACCTCATGCTCCTTCTCCACTTACAAGAATAGAAGTTATTTTTTTATGTCGCAATTTTTCTAAAGTTATGGAGATAGCAAGTAAAAATCTTGAAAATGGAGTCATTTTCAATAAATCATACCTCTGTCATTTGTTACCCCTATTTTTGTAAATGAAGTATCGTTATAAAGCAATTGAAAAGCGATTATTAATAAAAAATAAAATACTTTTGGAATTTTTTTGCTAGAGTTGCTTACTTTTTCAAAAAAAAAGTAAACTGTTCATATCTCAAAAAATGCATTTTCGGTTTTTTTTTACGTAGAATTACGTCTTACAGCGCGGTTTGTATGCAGTCGTTTTAACAAATTTTTTTAAGGTCATACCTACAGCCTATAATATTCATCGTTCAAACATAATATTTACACTAAAGTATCAGATATATCCTGCGCTAAACGAATATCTAATTTTGGATTTTGTTACTTTTATATTAAAGTCACAAAATAGCAAAAGCTTAGAAGAATAATTTAGATTTTTATAAAAGAAAATCAATCATTAGCTGCTTGCATGTTGTGTCTGCTGCCAAAAAAGGCAATTAAACCAGCGCTCTTCAAACGAAGGCCTGCATTGACTGCTACTTTTAAAGACCAAACACATCCTTTCTTCGCTGCTCTTATGAGCCCTTCTTGAAGGCCTTCTTTTTCTGCACACAAGGCAGCACAACAAACTTTTTTCCCTTCAAAGACTAACTATTTCATATACTTCAGGGCAACTTTTTCGTTTAAAGTCAAAATATATATCAATTTAAAAATATGACATAATAATGGCCCTTCTTACTGCTGTATCAAAGTTTATAGATTGAAATTAATCTGACATAAAAAACATACGAGAGAAGATAAATTAATAGAATTTATAAAAAAAAAGAAAAAGAGTTAAAAGAAAAAAAATATTTTTTTCAATACTTTTTGTTGACCCTTTCTTTTAGCCATTCTAAAGAAGTCCTTCTATCAGGCTTCTTTTGAGCTATCGGAGCGGAAGGCCTGCGGAATTTTCCCACTTCATATAAAAAAGAAAGTGTGATTGTATATGAGAGCGGCAGTACTACAAAATCCATAGGAAGGCCTGCTAGCAGCGCTAGCAGCGTCATTATCTACTGGGTTCTTTCCCAATAGGCAATTAAACCAGCGCTCTTCATACGAAGGCCTGCATTGACTGCTACTTTTGAAGACTAAACACATCCGTTCCTCGCTGCTCTTATGAGCACTTCTTGAAGGCCTTCCTTTTCTGCACAACAGGCAGCACAACAAATTTGTTTTCCCTACAAAGACTGACTTTTCATATACTTCAGGGCAACTTTTTCGTTAAAAAAGTTAGAATATATATCAGTTTAAAAATATGACGCAATAATGGCCCTTCTTACTGCTATATCAAAGATTATAGATTGAAATTAATCTAACTTAAAAGAACAGAGGAGAGAAGATAAAATCATAGAATATTTAAATAAATAGAAAAAGGTGTAAAAGAAAAATATATTTTTTCAACACTTTTTGTTTACCCCTACTTTTAGCCATTCTAAAGAAGTGCTTCTATCAGGCCTCTTTTGAGCTATCGAAGCGGAAGGCCTGCGAAAGTTTCCCACTTCATATAAAAAAGAAAGTGTAATTGTATATGAGTGCGGCAGTACTACAAAATCCACAGGAAGGCCTGCTAGCAGCGATGTCATTGTCTACTGGGATTTTTTTTGTTTTTGCTTGTGTTGGTTTTGTGTTGAACGAACAGATTCAAAGCATTGGTGCTCTGCTCCACGTTAAGAGGGTGTTCTTAGTTAAGAGGGTGCTCCGATTAGATTTAACACTTATGAAAAAAACTATTGGCATTATTTTTCGTTATATGCTATTACCCAATATATGTCGTTTTCTATTCACTTATTATGATCTTTGCATCTAAAACAGCAACCGGTTGTTATTGAGTTAAGCAGAAATCAGAAAAGTCGTGGCTTGGTCGGATAAGCTGTTGAGGTGATAACGTTCAGAATCAAATAAGCCTGTTTCGATCCTCAGCCTGGTTGATAAGTATATTTTTTTTTAATTTTTATATTATTATAATCTTATTTTATTAATTATTTAATGTAACAATTGCATAGTGCAATATTTTTATTTTTTATCACATCCTGTTGCTTGCGATAGCATGAACAAAATGTAAGCAAAATACAGCTTTTATTAGTCTTTTAGTTATTTTGTATTAAATTTTTGATCTAAGTTACCATAATTCAAATTGTATTCCCAATTAATTAATTTGACGTACAGCTTTGACTAAAAATATGTCTAGTATTTTTAATCGTATCAATTCTAAAAAAAAGGATTAACATATGTATGAGTTCAATGTATTGTTTAAAAATTACTCTAAGATTTTTAACCGTAAAGTTGTTGTACTGTGTGGTCTGTTCACACCTTAAGATATTTACAAAATGTGAATTTGTTACTTCATCCTCCCCAGACAACTGATTGAAAAATGTTAAAACTGTTTGGTTTAAGACCGATTAAAAAATTCTTAGAGTAAATTTTATCTTAATTTATTTCGAATTTTAATAAGGCATTTAAAATTTTGTAAACTTACTGGAAATAAAAAAGAAGGAACTAAATATTTTGTTCAAGCTTTTTACAGTTTTATGGTCCAAGATTCCTTTATTATATGCAAAATAATTATTTGACCTAATAAGAAAAACAGTTTTGCTCCAGATTTTATAACAATATCCCAAACGGTATTGAAGTTATGAACGATTAAGTGAAATCTGTATCAGAAAAAATTGAAATTACGAAAAGCATAACATTTGGCCATTATATTTTATTTTGGTGGAAACTTAATTTGTTTCTTAAAATTACAAAAAAAAAGTGCACTTTTTGAGATGTGAGCAAATTCGATTTTTTTTCAAAACGTAGGAAACTCTAGCATAGGAAACTCTTACAAAAATATTTTCCTTTTTAAAATTTGTTTAAGATTTAGTGTAAATTACTCTATTTGTAAAATTTCTTTTTATATCAAAAATTGGTACATCAAAACTGTACTAAAAACGTTTCTATAAAAAAAAAATAAATGAAAAATATAACAAATTCACCAAACCACTGTGAAGCTTAAAAAATAAAAACAAAAAAATGATTGAGCACGGCGGAGTTCGAACTCTCAACCTTCATATTATTGGATTGAAGCTCTATTCTCTGAGCTATCACCGTTATAACAACATAAGCAAACTTAACACAACATATGCGGCAGAAAAATTAACTTATTTATTAAATGCGTGAAAACTCGGAAAAACAGCTTTTCCCAGAGATGAGACCTAGCTGGATCGATTTTTCAGCCCCCTCTTCATCTATATTGTAAATTTCATCGAAATCGTTAGTGCCGTTTTCGAGAACGCAATTGCAAATATATATGCAAATATTGCTCGTTTAATAGAATAAGATTTCTTTTACCATTATGTTTCGAAAATCTGCATGATTTTCAGAGAATGATGATAGAGGTGCTAGTTATTTTGTAAGCAATACATTTCTCCAGAACTTTTCAGAAAAACGTGCTCATGTCATAAATGTCAAGAATAAAAATATACTTTACGATTTTGTGATTACTTAGTTCTGAGTCCTTGTTATGATACATAATAAACCAAATATTATTTACAGCTTTTAATCTGCTAGAATACTTTTAATAGTATATGTTTTTGGGCATCCTGTTACATAAAACAATTTCAAAATCATTACTCAACATTACTCATTATGCTTAAAAAATTTCTAAAAAATTTAAATTCAAAAATTTTTAATTTAAATTAAATAAATCGCGTTTTATAACAAGTGCCTGGGCGACCGAGCTTTGCTCAGATTCCTACCGTATATTTAAATGCTGTACGGTTTTTAATGTATTGAAAATGCAAACTTTATCTTAAAAAACATATACGATCATATTTTTCAATAAACTTGAAATGCATTTTTATTTTATGATAACTTCGTTTTTCAACTTAACGAAATTTGTTTAAGTTTTTTTATCCTCCTAAACGAAACTTAACTCTGACTCTACTTATTCATAGTGCCGGCCATTCCAAGCCTAAGCATATTTTTTTCACCAAAATTTACCTTAAGCTTCTTTTCCTCAAGTTATTTTTTATGTCGCAATTTTTTCTAAAGTTATTTCGAGAACGCAATTGCAAATATATATACAAAATATTGCTCGTTTAATATAATAAGATATTTAAAACAAAACTTTTAAGGCCATTTTCTCAAAGCAGCATTTTAAGAAGCGATGGCAAATATTAAAGAAAAAGTATGAATTCATTAGATCTAAAACTTTTTGCATTATAGGTACTTATTAATTATAGCTAAAACTTGAAGATTATTTTATAATCAGCCAGTCAAATGAAAAATTCAACTGTTAAGATCGCTTGGTAGGTTAAAAAAAAGCGGAATATTTTAAATTTTGTTTTCAAAATGACGCAAAAATTATATGCGTCGTGATTGACTGATACAAAGTTATCTAATATTTGAAGTGTTTTTTATACTCTCAGATGAACATTTCCTTTTCATTTTCATGTCATCGTTTTAAAGTCGTTAAATTAGATCCAAACTGCGAAAGGCTTAAAGCAACAAAGTCCAAACAACGTGTTTTTTTTTTGTTGCTCGTTTTCAAAATTACACTTTATTGCAACAATTTAAATTATATTTCTGTGTGTGTTTAAAAGTTTAATTTGGCCTCATATGACCGTATAAAAAAACCCACAACATAAAAATGCCAATCTAGTTATATTCAGAGCCTATAAGCGCGTGCAACGCGGACAAACTTCAGTGCAGAGTTTTTGCATCGCAACTACGCAATACTTCCCTTCTGCTAAACCAATAGCTTATAAAGCTTTTATTACAAAACTAATTGAGAAATACATATATCAAACCAGTAGTGATCAGCGAAAAGAAAGAATCTAAAAACTACATTGATACAGAACATAGTGCGGCATTGTTGCTGCTTGTCGGCTATTTCAGCTGTTTGGAATAAGCAGCAGCTTCACTGTTTGTTTGTGAAGCTAAAAAAAAAAAAACAATAAAAATTTTGCAGATGCCAGGGATTGAACTCACTACCTGCAGATTATAAGCTAGAAGCTCTATCAACTGAGCTATTGATACCATATTTGAATTGGGAAAATTAACATATAATATTCGGCAGGAAAATAAAGGTAATTATTAAATGCGTGAAAACTCAGAAAAACGGCTTTTCCCAGAGATGAGACCTAGCTGAATCGATTTTTCACCCACCTCTTCATCTATATTGAAAATTTTATCGAAATCGTTAGAGTCGTTTTCGAGAACGCAATTGCAAATATATATACAAATATTGCTCGTTTAATAGAATAAGATTTGTATTGAAACTTTCATTTCTTTATACAAAACTCTACTAAAAAGATAATAAACAAAAAACTGAAAATGCAGCAAAATACAATGCCACAGCTTATTTCGTGCACACTGCTTTTACATGTAAGCTTTTGAATGTGATACCGTTAGTTTTTTTTTATCTTTCGCTATTTTTTTCTTGACTATGTCGTGATTCTTCTGATCACAGTTAGCAGTTATTTTTAGTCTGGATTTAACCTTATTTTGTCACAGGACCAAACTTTTAGGTTTACAAATTTAAAGTATATTTGTGATTCATTGTTGAAAATTTCATTAATTTTCACTTTAGTGTAAAGTTTTTATGAGCATTTTAGTAAGGTGATACCACTGAGCATATAATAGATAGAGGACTCAAATCGCATAAAAATATGCTTCTATCGAAATTGTATGCAATGGCTCCCACACTCTCATTTACGCTCCCATCGTGCATGCGTTCAAACGAACGTAACTTCGTGTTTCCATTGCCGCAGCTACCACATTGTCGTGAACTTTCAAATGATCATCAGTTTGTGTGTTGTTGTGGCTACCAGTGCTACGACGCATGCGCTTAGTTGTTGCTAGCATCGTTTATTTTTGTTTTGCCTGTCCCTTTCCCTTGCTGCAGCTACCACGATGGCTACCATATATTTTGTTATTGTAGAGTTGTTGTACATGAAACCGGTTATTGTTGTTGCTGTTTAACGAAAATAAATGGATAATGAATGAAGCTCAAGTTTCTGAATTTTGCGATTTCAGCATTTTTTCGTTTTTGTGATTATGATCTTTTTAATTGTAATTTTAAAAAATATATATAAATTAAATTGAATTAAATTAAATTAAATTAAATTAAATTTAATTAAATTCAATGAAATTAAATTAAATCGAATAAAATTCAATGATATGAAATTAAATTTAATATAATAAAATTAAATTGCATTAATTTAAATTGAATAAAATTGCATTTAATAAAATTAAATAAAGATGTTTGCTCACTACGCTCCGAGCAAACTATGAGTCGAACCAGTCGATGACAGCATAAGAGAAGGTGTTACAGCATTTTATGCGAGTCTGTAAATCTGATGCCGGTCGGCATGGTGCTAGGGGTAGACGCAGGGTACACTGAATCATCATAATAAGGTAGCCGCAACACGCAGAGCGCGACTGCCGCAAATGTCAAAGCGAACTGGTTCAGCTGTTGTTGTTGTTTTTTTTTTTTCGACAGCCAGTTGATTTTTGACACTTTCGGATATGCGAAAGAGAGCACAGTCAGTTTTGAAGCAACCTTGTTATTCAACCATGGGTAGACGTCTACCAAAAAATAATTCAACCGGGAATCTTTCCGAGTGGTTTCTGGCGTAGAACTCAATTTTCAGGTGGCTATCGTCGGGCACGGTTGCCTAATAACACGTTATTTAATTTAAAACGTTTTTATAAAATAAATAAAAGAAAAGAAAAAAAAACTCAACTAAAACCGATTTATTTTTCTAGAGCAAGGTTTTGGAATGATTTTGTTTAAAACTTAATATAGCTGGAATCACATTAACACAGATTTTTTTGAGATATAAATCAATCAGCCCTTTTTTAACTAGATTGAAGATATTGTAAGAGCTTATATTTTCTAATCTTGCAGTAGTACTGCAAGGGGGCCGGCATGTTTAGGCGGCAACCCTAAACCTAAAAAGAAAACAGCATTAAAATAAATGTTTTCTACTTACTTATCGACTCGTTTGAGAGTCGATACTTATACGAGTCTGCGTATTGATTGCCAAAGCCTTAATAAGATTTTTTACAATCATCAACCTGTTGAGAATTTTAAAAGCTACACTGTAGGAACATTCTTTCAAGACTTGTTAAACGGTATTGTCGAAACTAATTGATAAGTGCAACTGAGGTACAAAAAGCAAATCTAATGTAGAAAATTGGGAAGATAAAAAAAAATAAAAGGTTGAGAAATAGTGGAAATTATATATTACAAAAAAAAATTTGAGTATAACTCCATAAACGGTCCAGAGCAGGTAATGTGGAAGAACGTTTTAGGTTTACAATACGTTTTTTTTCTATTTGAATGTTTGTTACATTGATTTGTAAACATTGCGTAAACTACTTTTATTGCAAAAAATTTAACAGAAATTAAATAAAGGAAGATCTCTATAAAATGTACAAAAAAATTTCAATGAACAAACGAATTTGTTATTGTCTTCAATCGAATTGAGAAAGCCTCAAAGATTAATCGAGAAGACTTACAGAAGGCATTTCTTGTCGCAACGTTACTGTCCAGCAGTGCAGTCACTTGAAAATTTTAAATAGTAGTAGAATGTGCCCAAAAAGAGTGGTAGATTAGGAAAATTAGTGGTAGATGTTTTCCTTTTTACAAAAAATTTTATTTATTTGCTGAAATCTATTTATTTTTTTGTTGGCCTAACAAGCCAACTTACTGATTCTAACAGGTTTATGTTTATTATTTTTTTTCTCTCTCCCTTTTCCTTGTTTTGGGGTTCTAAGATATGCAAATCCGGGTGGCCGCAATCCGCCCACCTGAATGACACGAAAAGGTGAGAAAAAATTTTAAAATAAAAGGGGAACTAACGTTTTTTAAACAGGGAAGTACATATTATAATTCCAATATAAGTTACAATTAAAGAGGTGTGGGTTGTGATAAGGCTATGATGCTATTATTAACTTAGGCATTGGTGGAGTGTAGTGCTCTCTTAAAGTATTAAATATCTTACAACATCTATTTATGGGCTCGTTGCTAGCGTAAGTGGTGAGGTGCTGTGATTCACTCAGAAATCTTGTGTGCCTATTTCTCCTTATTGGGTCATTAATTGTTACTTTGTTAGTAATATATTTAATGTCAATGTTTTTGATAATGACATCGCATGTAAAACATGAACAGAATAGAATTCTTCTTAATGACAACGGCATTATATTAATGGCTTTCAGTCTGTGTTCATAAGGTGGCAGGTTTCTATAATCCCGAGGGTCATACGTGTCTCTTAAGGCAAAAAGTAAGAATTTTTTTTTAATAGATTCTAATCTTTCTCTATGCACTTCAAAACTTGGATTCCAGACTGTGCAACAATGTTCTAGAATTGGACGCGCTAAAGTGCAATAAAAGGTTTTAGTTACCCACACGTTCTTGAATTCTTTTGCACGTCTTTTATTGCATTCGAGAAGCTTGTTTTCCCTGTGTATGATATTATTGAAATGAAGTTTAAAGCGCAGTCTAAAGTCAAGGATTACTCCAAAATCCACAATGTGATTGATCCTATTTTGTTCTACCACATTAATCTCAAAACTACTATAAAGTATTTCTTTTTTACAGGGAAAACTTATAACGTAGCACTTGTTTTCATTAAGGGAATGCTTATTTTGAACACTCCAATTTTCCAGGGATAAAAGTTTACTCTGTAAGAATACTATGTATGTCCACTTCAGATTTTATGACATAGTACATTTTTAAGTCATCCGCATATAGTAGATATGGAATATCATACAAAACTTCAGATATGTCAGCAATAAATATGTTAAAGAGAAGTGGGCCGAGCTGACTACCTTGAGGGACGCCCGATCAGACATTTATCTTTTTAGATAGAATACCTTGAAATTTTACGTATTGAGATCTATCACTAAGATATTAATTCAGCCATTTCAACAAAGAACCTGAAGTACCAAATTTTCCTAATTTTTTAGTTAAGATTACATGATCAACTCGATGAAATGCTTTGCTAAAATCGGTATATACTGCATCTATCTGATGACTTTTTTCCATATTATCAAGAACATCTGATCGTCCTTTATGGAATCCGTGTTGCTGTTCATTTAAAAGAGGATTTACTATTTCTGTGAGCTTAGAACATATTATTTTTCCGTTTAAATTTTCAATTTAAAAGCTTAGGAATAGTTGACAGTAAGGTGATTCCTCTGTAGTTTTCGATGGCTGTCTTATCACCGTTGTAATAAATTGGTTTAGGATGATATGATTTCCAATAGGATGGAAAAACGCCTATAGCAAGGACTTTGTAAAAATAATATTTAACGGAGAAATTAATTCGCCTATGCACTGAGCAAGAAAAGTTGGTATATGGTGGTATTTGGTCCAGACCGGAAGACTTATTAAGATCTAATTCATTTATAGACTTAATTATGTCATCTTGTGTTATATTGATAGTGCTAACCAACGGAGACGAATTGGAATAAAAGGACGGAGTTTGAATTAGGGTTAAAGGTGGACGAAAGACTTCTTTAAAGAGATTACAAATCTCCTGTGGCTTAGAAGAAGAATTCTTCTAAGAATTTTCCTTTAAACATGGATATTGGATATCCGGTCGATTTTCGCTTGAAATTTCCGAAGTCGAAAAATTTTTTCGGGTTTTTGATAATTCTTTCTGCAATTAAGTTGGTGTACAATTTGTAAGCTTCCACAGATTTTATGGAGAACTCTTTAGACTTCTCTTCTCATTTTGCCTTTATTTCATCACTTACAATGACGGTGTTTTACTAAATTTGTAAATTATTATTATTTATTATTATTATTATTTATTTATTTGCTAAGCCTTGTTAGACTTTTTAGCATTATACAAAATTTACATATTTATAGAAATGCAATTGAAAATGTACATACAATTTAAATTTAAAAAATACGTTTAAATATGTACACATAAATTATAAGAAATTATAAGAATATTAGACAGCAAAGAACATTGTGGTAACAAGGCAAATAAGGTTATATCCACCCACACTTAAAATGGCTTGGTGTCGGCATAGAACGGTGGGAGGTAACAAGACAAACAAGGTCTGTACGCCACACTGATAAGCATATGTATATATATAATATAAATCGTTCTTCTAAGCAAGGTGGTATTTCGACAAACTAGGTCTAATACACCACACCAATTTCATTCTTTAACAAGAAATGGTTGCGAACGCAGGCACTAGACAACAAGGTGTCATTGGCCAGTTATATTATTTTAAATACAATACAAATCGTTCTAGCATGTTTGAAGAAAAAATATACAACCAGCATGGAACGGCCGAAAGATGAGTTGACATTCACCAAGCATGTTCGATTAGATTAAGTGAGGAGGTCCAAACAGGTTCAGGTCCATTCAGATTATATGTAGTTTTGTATCCATCACCAAGCGAAAATTGTGTTAGTACAGACTCAGCGGCGATACTGCAGATAATCTAAAATTTTAAGTTTAATTGAGTACATGGATTCATTTAATGTTATAACATCTGAAACGGAATTAAAATCACCGCAAGCGCTTCTTAGTGGTTCATTTTGTAAGTAATTAGTTCTACAAAAGTTCATAAAAAGTAGCTCAAAAGATCTTCTAGGTCGAAGAGGAACA
Organism: Tetanocera ferruginea; assembly: GCA_958299015.1. Lineage (NCBI taxonomy): Eukaryota > Metazoa > Arthropoda > Insecta > Diptera > Sciomyzidae > Tetanocera > Tetanocera ferruginea. The sequence continues at coordinate 100,412,651 of OY282641.1, read as the reverse complement.
TTAAAGTAAATTTTACTCAGTAAATATGGACTGTCGACATATCCATGTAAGAGTTTTAAAATCCAACTAACATTTAACATAGTTCTCCTATTTTTTAAAGAAGGCAGATTAATTAGCTGTAATCGATATTCATAAGAAGGTAAATTAAAGTTTGAATTAAAATATAGATCACGTAAGCAAAACAGAAGAAATTGCTTTTGAACAGATTCTATATCATCAATGTAACACCCATAACGAGGGCACCAAACAATTGACGCGTATTCTAGAATGGGCCTTACTAGCGATGTGAATAAGGTTTTAATTATAAAAGGATCATTAAACTCTTTGGACCATCGTTTAATAAATCCTAGAGTACTATTAGCTCTGCTGATTGCTTTATTAATGTGAATGTGAAAGCGAAGTTTGGTGTCCATAGTTACACCGAGATCATCGAAAACCTCCAAAAACTCAAGTGTATAGTCACCTATTTTGTAATTAGTTCGAGAAGGTTGTCTTCGAGAAAAAGTCATTTGTTTGCACTTCCCCAAGTTGAGCTTCATGCAATTAATTTCGCACCAGTTACAAAGATGGTCAAGATCAGTTTGTAGCAATAAAGAGTGTTGCACATCTTTGTATGACAGAAAAAATTTAACATCATCAGCGTATAGCAAGATATTGCTATGCTTTACTACAGATGGAAGATCATTTACATAAAGTAAAAACAATAAAGGGCCAAGATGACTTCCTTGAGGTACCCCAGAAGTAACAAGAAATTCATCTGACTTTATGAGGTTAAATATAACGCTTTGTGTTCTATTTAATAAATATGATTCAATCCACCGCACTAAATGCGTTGGAAAACCAAGAAGTGATAGTTTTATAACTAAAAGCTTATGATTTACAACATCAAAGGCTTTACTAAAGTCTGTATAAATAACATCTGTTTGTAGACCTTTTCCAAATACATGGGAGGTGGGCGTGTTCATGAGTGGATGACGCCCATTTTTCTAACACGTCTTAATTTTGATATAAAATGAGTAAATATCTAATTTTACTTTTGTAGCTTTGACAGAAGCCTATTTATATAGTTTTCAATTTTAGGGTCGTATGAGAGGTGGGCGTGTTCGTTGGTGTATGACGGCCATTTTTCTAACACGTTTTAGTTTTGATATGAAATGAACAAATACTTAATTTGATTAATGTAGCTTTGACACAAGCCTCTTTATATAGTTTTCAATTTTGGGGTTGTATGGCAGGTGGGCGTGTTAGTGGGTGGATGACGCCCATTTTTCTAACACACTTCAGTTTTAACATAGATAACACAAGTACCAAACTCACGTTTTGTAGCTTAAATATTTGCTTCTTTATGGAGTTTTCAATATTGGGGTTGTATGGGATGTAAATCAACTCATGTGGTGATGCTGAGCAAGAATATATATACTTTTCTATACCTACCACGTCTCCTTATGGGCGTTAAACACGTCGTGACAAAATTAATATACCCCTTAAGCAGCATGCGTGGGGGTATAAAAAAAAAAATATAAAAAGTAGTGATGTTGCTTTTTAATGGAAAAAACAAAAATTTTAATTTTCTTAGTCCATCCCGGGGTTTACTGATTCCAGCTTTAAAATTAACGCATGCGTATTACCTGGAGTTATCATCTCCGTTCCGTTTTATCCACAAGGCTTAACAAAAGGCAACTTTGCTTGGCGTTGATGGAACCAATTTAAAAGATTGCTAGAGTAAGTAATGCACACAGTATTCGGCGTAAAATTTTCACTACTTAAATCTATTTCATCGAAATATACCATGCATATACGCACTTTTATTCCGGAGTAAACTAATTGTTTCACATCTTCTGATGTTTTGGCACAATATAATCAAAAATGTTATTACGGTAGAATCGTTGTTTTTTTTCAAAATACAAAAGCGATTAAAACTTACTTCAAAAATAATATTTATTTGTACTTATATGACTTCAGCGTAATATGACTTACTTCAAGGGTATTTAAGAGCCTACTTGGTGCCAAAAAACTACGTGGTTTTCGACTAAGAAAATTAAAATTTTTTGTTTTTTTCCATTAAAAAGCAACATCACTCCTTTTCATATAAAATGTTTTTCTGGAAACAACTTTGTATTTAATTTAAAAAAAAAATCAATACATTATAGACGCAAAACGAAAAAAAACTATAAATTTCTTCAAAATTAAAATTTATAACGCAAAAACGTAATGAGTTGGTGGATGTTTAATCGTGAAATTTCAAGCACGGATGGTATTATGGTTATTTATGAAAATATGTCACATTTTCAGGGCCAAAACGGTATCAAGGAGTACTCGGATGCAGTTGACATGTTATAAATAGTTGTTTAATTTTTGCTTGCCTACAATTTCGTTGTATATTGTTTGCCAAAATTAAAAACGTTTTGAGATGTATGGACCAAAAATGGTAAAAATAACAAGTAAATTTTTTTCCATTTTTGCGATTTTGAGGCTTCGGTGAAGTTTTATCATGTTAGTTTGCTCAGAGCTTTTATTTTCCTTGTCAATAGCTACAACTTTGCTGAAGACAGGAAAACAAAATTCCATATAGCTAACGAGATATAGGCGTGAGGAAAAAAGCATTTGTTTTGAAAAATGAAGTTTCAACCGATATCTTTCAGGTATTATAAAATCCGATCGGTAGCCAAACTAGCGAATTCCCGATAGGGTGTTTCTATTTACGTGCGCAACTTTCATGAACAACAGTCAAAAAGTTGTTTGAGTTTTACGTGTTGCACCGTGTAATATTCAATCCACATGACCTCGTACTTCTTTTGTTGATTTATGATTAATTTGAAGACTTTGGAGGTTGATTTAAAATAACTGTTCATTTTAAAATTTTATTTATTTCTTAAATTTGGTAAATATTTCTTTGTTGAAGGGGAATGTACCGTCCATATTACACATATCGTCGTCCGGGGATTCATGTGCTCCAAAAGCCATTTTGACAATTTTAAGTTAATAGTACTATCTCAGGTTTTTTATACTAAATTTTTCAAATCTGCAATACGTTTTTGGATATCACTTCTAAAAGCTAAGAAATTTCGTGTCCATTGTGCTCTATATCCCTTTAAACAGAAATTTTTTTTGTGACGACATGTCCCATACGCCATTTAATGGCGTATAGAACAAAATTGCATTACAAAATGTTGTACTTGATTTAGGAAATCCACTTTGATCCACTTTTAACTTACTATTGTATGTTTTTTAATATTTTAAATTAATAAAAAAATGTAAAAATCAGACTATGTTGAAAAAAAAAGTTTTGGAATGAGTGGCAAAGTATGTTCAATAAGGTGGGTAAAAAATGTTGTTTTCTCAATTACATTTGTAATAGTGAAAATATGCTGCATTTTTAGGTCTTATTACTTAGGTGGTCATGACATCCCGTGATCGGGTTACTGCATCGCGCTTCGCAAGTGCCGTTTCTAATCTCTTTCACCAAGCGCGGTTAGAGCTTCCTCGGATTGGTCAATCTTTGGGAGTCAACTTTGCTCGGCTTTCGCCTCAAATATCTTTTTCGCTAGAGCTTCTTCATTCATACGAAAGAGATGACCAAGCCAACGTTGTCACTGAATTGTTATACTCGGAACTAAGTCAATGTCGTCGTAAAGCTCGTACAGTTCGTGGTTCATTCGAATGCGATAGTCGTCGCCAACTCAAACCCATGCCTCAGCGCCATAGAGAAGCACAGGTATGATGAGCGTCTTGTAGAGTATTAGTTTTTTCGATCGAGAGAGGGCTCTGATTAGCTTACTTAGTCCGTAGTAGCACAAGGCTGCCATTGTAGTTGCTGTTTACGGCGGTGGCAGCTGTAACATGGGCCCTAGACACCGCGCTGGTACCACAACACTAGCTGGTACCCGGTACTGCCGTCCTTGTCCAATAACTGTTCCAGTTTGCAATAGAATGTCATCAACAAATTGTAGCTCCACTCTGAGTTTCAATATTCTGTGACTATTATTTCCAAAGCTATTAAATATAAAAAATTGTCTTTTATGGTCGTAACCAAACCCCTTGTTCAATACCCGCTTTAGTTTGCGAGTATTTACAAGTAGTAGAATATCACCAAATAGTAAGTCCAAACAGAGTTTCTTTAATACTAGTAAACCTGTTGCCCGAATTCGAGCAATTCAATTAAAATTAAATGTAAGAAACATTATAGACGTTTAATATATGATATTCTATTCAAGAAGCTTTTTTCCTAAAAAACTATATATTCAGTCTCAATAATAATATAAAAGATCATTATCTAAATGCTTTGACTTAAAACGTATGATCTGACACTTAATTTTTAAATTTAACTGTCAAAATACGAAGACGGACTAACACTAATATTACTACTGAGATAAACATTATTACTATTCAAAAATAGCTGCTTAACTTTTCAAGCTATAAAACATAACTAATTTAAATAAAAACGAAATAAAAAATTAATTTAAGAAATAAATTAATAATAAGATATAGTTCAAAACTTAATAAAAAATACTTCCAGAACACCTACAACATCAATTTATAACACATTTTGATGAACAAAACGCCAAAAAACCCAAAACGGTTTTTTTTTAAAACCGTTAAAATTTGACTGAGTTGTTTGCTCGGAAAGTGGAACTTTTGATTTTGGAACTGTATTTTTCGGACAATTGACATTTGAGGAATGCATAAAAGATAATTTTGGTGAAAAATTTTTAGTTTTGAAAAAAATTAAAATTCGATCAATTTATAAGCTCCTCAAAAAATCATAAGGGGTAGGCTTGTTTTTTCGATCCAAAATACTATTTATTAATTTTTCTGTCAAACAAAAACCAATTCGTCTTAAATAATCTAAGCAAACAAAAAAAAAAAAATTAAGCAAACATTTAGAAACATTTAGAAAAACAAAAAAAAGTTTGAAAACCGTTGAAATTTGACTGAGTTGTTTGCTCGGAAAGTGGAATTTTTGATTTTGGAACTGCATTTTTCGGACAATTGACATTTGAGGAATACATAAAAGATAATTTTGGTTAAAAATTTTTAGTTTTGAAAAAAATTCAAATTCGATCAAGTCATAAGGTCTTCTCAAACTAAATTTCAAATTGATTAAATAGCGGATTTTTGTACAAAAATTTTATTTCTGTTTTAAAAGGTTGGGAACCCCCTGAAGCGAAATCACAATTTTTAAAAGTGGTTTGCACATCTACAGCCTTAGCCTAATTTAATGACATCTGAATCGATAATATCGGTTCATTGGCCTGGGAGGAGTTGAAGTCACAAAAAAACCTTAGCCTATTAATTATATAGATGTGACTATTATTTCCAAAGCGATTCAATTTAAAAAAATGTGTCTTATATAAGCGGAGCCACACCCATTTCACAATGCCCAGTTTAGAATTCCAAAAGCAGGGCACCACCAAATAGTTCTGAGTTTAAATGTTCTGTGACTTTTACTTCTATAGCTATTCTGTATCAAAAATTTGTATTGTGTGGGTGGAGCCACGCCCTGTTTTCCAATGCCCGTGTCTGTTTTATAATTGAAAGACCTGGCCAATCAGTTACTTCATACTGAATTTCATTGTTACACGACATTTAGTTCTAAATCTACGCGATATCAAAAAATTGAATTTTATGGGCGGTGCCCTGCCCCCCTCTCCAAAGATTGCTCAATTTTGATACTCGAAGGGCACGCCTCAAAAGTAAGTTCGTACCGAGTTTTATTGATGTGTGATTTATAGAAAAAATTTGTGTTCTTGAAAAAGTGCCACGCCCCTCACGAATAAGAGGGTAAAAAATACTTTACGACCTATTCAAAGTATATAAACCTACCAAGTATATAAAAAAATTTCATTGAAATCGGTCCAGCCGTTTCGGAGGAGTTTAAAAACTAACACCGTGACACGAGATTTTTATATATAAGACTAGCTGACCACAACTACTAAGAACAATTGAAATCCCCTCGAAAAGAATCCAAAACTAACACGCATACTTTACATTTTAGGCGCACCGACGATATGTCCTGAAAACTTCCAAATTTCTTTTTAGAAGTGATAACAATTTCGTTCTGGATATGCTGTTTTTGTTTTTAATGCAAAACAGGATCAATATGTAGATCTTGGATGAAAAAATCGCAGTTAATATTACAAAATTTGTTTGTATTTTTTACAGAGCAAATCACAACTACAAGGAAATAAGTGTGCCTCATGATTTCAAAATAATGGCGGATCATATGACTGTGCCACGGTTGTATATGGAGCTTTTTGCAGTTGTGTGCATTGAAACTTCTCATTACGTGGCATTTGTTAAAGCAGGATCTGGGCCAGACTCACCTTGGTGTTTCTTCGATTCCATGGCTGATAGAAAAGGTTATATTAAAATACCATTTATCTCTGACTTTTATCTGATTGTAGCATATTTTTCTCTCTTAATATAGGTGAAAAAAACGGATATAATATTCCAGAAATTATAACAATTCCAGATTTGCCTCTTTGGTTATCAGAAGAAGGAGCACGAACAGTGAATGAAATGTCATCTAATGACAAAATGCTTCCAGAACATGCTAAACGTCTGTTTTGCGATGCATATATGTGCATGTATCAGAGCACCGACGTAATGATGTATCGTTAATTAACTAATTTGAGTTTCAAATTTTACTATCATGTTTCTTTTATGCATATGGTATATAATGATTTTGCATAAATTGTATGCAATCTTTAATTAAACTGTTATATAAATAATATGTTATTTGTTCATTCCCGAAAAAAATACAGTTCGGTTTTTATTAAACAATTTCATTTAAATTTAAATAGATGAAATTGTTGATTCATTTCTAGCCTATTGTTAGTTAAAACTAATATTCGAAACGATAAACATTTGCATTAAACTAAATTGTTAAAAAGTCACACACATACAAGTATATTTTTAAAAATACCCAGTTGCGAAAGTTGACTTCCAAGACGTTGTCTTCGAAGCCGTCGTTGACGACAACGGAGTAACATTGCGGATATTTTGCTGACCTGTATTCTTAAATTTAGGAACAAAATGAATCGTATGAAATTCGTGCCTCTCTGAGTTGTTGATCAATTATGCCTCTCTGAATGTGATAAGAATTATTACCAGACGCAATGTTTAATTATTATGGCACTTCTTTATTGAGTTGAAATGAGAATATTTTTTGTAATGACGAAAATGTTGCATCTGGCAGTACTTAGTTCAGCAACAAAGAGCAAAAAAGTGGAAGTTAAAAGTAAAATTAAAATAAAGTAAAATATAAAATATTGTTTGAAGTTAAAAATATAAAAAATAGAAAAATTAGTAAGGAAAACAAAAAACTGAGTTACTTAATTAATAAAAAAAAAAAAAAAGAATACTTAAAATATATGAAAACAAGTAAAAAAACAGTGTGTGGCACAAAAGGCGGCAATGGCAGTGACGGTATCAATGACAGTGGCGGAATTGATATGAGTAGGAGAATGATCTTTCCAGCACGACTAAAGCGGATACATTAAGGAAGTAAAAACTGGCCAATATATTCAAAAGACATAAAGTAAGTAGAAGCTTGGGTAATGATTTACTGTGTTTTTTAAGAGAAGAAGGCATGAATGTCCCAAAATCATTAGACACCATATTAAAAAGCGAAAATAGCCAATGTATTGTAATTCGAACAGTGAATCCGGGCGAATACATACATTTTGGTTTGATAAATCAGCTACAGAAGCTAGGAGATGTGCTGCTCGAGTTGGAGACAATTGAAATTGATGTGGGAATCGTGGTCTTCCACTATTTAAAAGTAGTAAGACAACTTTGTGGCCGATAACGGCAAAAGTTGTAAACATTAAAACAAACTCAGTGTTCATAATAGGTGTTTTTTGTGGCCCACAAAAACCTGCATGTATCAATTCGTTCTTACACGATTTTATAGCAGATGTTAGCAGACTAAATATGGAAGGTTTGAATTATGAAAATAGAACGATTTCTACAAAAATTAGGGCATTTATTTGTGATGCGCCCGCTAAAGCATTTGTAACTGGGACTGTTGGCCACAATGCGTTGCATGGGTGTAGTAAGTGCTGTCTGAAACATCAGAAGTTTCAGAGTGTTGAACTGACGACAGCTTTGCTTTGAGAAAGTGCTCGGAACATCATTCGAAGAGATTCCGAAATGAAAAATCAGACCTCGAAAATGTTGGTTTCAATATGGTGACCCAATTCCCCTTAGATCCTATGCACTTGATCGATCTGGGCGTTACTAAGAAAATATTAACTTAAATTTATAAAAAGTTAGGGAACGCGGCAAAAGAAATGTTGAGCGGGAATATGTTAATGCTTGTAGGCCATATTCCAAAAGAATTTGCTCGCAAACCACGGACACTAGACGAGTTGCCTAGGTGGAAAGCAATAGAATTTCGCCAGTTTATATTGTAGTACCTGGGCGACCGAGCTCCGCTCAGATTCCTACCGTATATTCAAATGTTTTACGGTTTTTAATGTATCGAAAATGCTAACTTTATCTTAGAAACAACATATAAGATCATCTTTTTCAATAAACTTGAAATGCATTTTTATTTCATGATAACTTCGTTTTTCAACTAAACGATATTTTTTATATTTAGGTTTAAATATTTTGATAATTTACTTATGCTGAACTTATGCCGGCCATTCCAAGCCTAATGCAAGTTTTTTTCCAAAAATTTACCTCATGGTCCTTTTCCACTTACAAGAATAAAAGTTATTTTTTTTGATGTCGCAATTTTTTCTAAAGTTATGGAGATAACAATTTTTGATCAAAGTAAAAATCTTGAAAATGGAGTCATTTTCAATAAATCATATCTCTGGCATTTGTTACCCTTATTTTTGTAAATGGGTCAGTCAGTCCGCCGAGATTGATCACAAAATAGCAAATTCGGTCGCTCGACTATTTTAAAAAAATTTTCTTTTTTTACCATAAATTTCGTTATGTTTCAGCACCTTAGAACTGCTTTAAAAAAATTTTTTAAAGCAGGCGGCCATGTTTGTCATGCAACCACGAGCGATTTTCGTATCTTATAGAGTTTGCGGTAATTATCATATCTCAGCTCCTATTAAACATACGGTAATAAATGAAAAAAATAAATATTAATTATACCTTGGCTATTTTCTTGCATATCAGAAAAATTAATTTGGATGTTACTTATTTTTAAATAAAACGTTAAAGTTACCAAAAAAAAAACGTAATTTTTGGTAACTTTGAAAAAAAAAATTTTAATAGAAAGAAGCTAGTGGCAGACCTATGTTTTTGGTATTAGAAACGTCTTAGTAAGAACTTAAAATATAAATTTATTAAAGTGACTAGATCATAAACTTTTTGAGTTACATCGCTTTGAAAAATAAGAAATCTCAAATTTGCCCCAACTTTGGGGTCAATTATCTCCAATGGGCACGGGTGAAAAAATTTGAAATAAAATCGAAATAAACTACGTATTAACAGGATTCTGATGATATAAGAATGAAAGTGGTTTTTATGGTTCATTAAAAAGATATAGCATTTTAAAGTTCATGCATTTTATTACATGAGGTATGAGTAGGGTTACCAGAAGTCTAGGAAAAAATAAGAGAACTCTTGACAAAAAAAAAGAGAACAAAAAGAGGACTTTTTTAATTCAATTACATTTATTGTAAAGTAAAAACATAAAATAAAAATTTTTAAAATATTGAATATTCCATTTTTTAGTTTTAAAACATTTGTTGAAAAAGTAATAACATAAAATACAAATTAGTTAATAATAAATATAATAAATTTTATAATGAATATATTAAGTTTTCCTCATAAACTAAATAAAAAACATCATACATCTACTAATTATTTCAAAAAGTTAAACAAAATAAATGTTTAAATAAATGAGATCAAATAAATGACACATGCGCCAAAATCAAAAAAGTTCTGTCCACGGCATCCCACTATAGTTTTCTTATAGATTCGGGATCTCTTAAAACAAAACAAAATAGAAAATTTTTTTATGGAAGCGCCTTTTTTCAAATTTAAAAATTTTTTTGGTTTTTTCAAATATAGTCGGATATATTGAAGTATATCTTCAATATTACTTATGCAATTGAAATATCAAATTTACCACTTTCTGGATTTATCGATTTTTTATGAATTTTCAAAGTCATTTGTGACTTACATTTTTAAGTGAAAAAAATATTTTGAAAAAATTATTTTTATATTTTTTCAAAATATTTTTTCTTAAAGCGCAAGAACTACGCATCCCACGAAAAATTATTTTTGAAAAATATGCAGAAAATTTTATTGGACTTAATTTGATATTTGATAATTTGATCAATTGTATAAGATATACTTCAATATATCCGACTATATTTGAAAAAACAAAAAATTTTTTTTAAAAAAGACGCTTTCATAAAAAATTTTTTCTATTTTTTTTGTTTTAAGAGATCCCGAATCTATAAGAAAAATATAGTGGGAAATTGAGACTGAGTTATTAATCCTCCTCGGAATCATACTTAAAGTTTTCTTGCGCTTGTTTCAATTACTGTTTCTGTTTTTGACCAACAAAAAAAGAGGACTTTCTATTTTAAAAAAAGAGAAAAAAAGATCTCGAGAAAAAAAGAGAACTTGTCCTCTTTTAAAGAGATGATGGCAACGCTAGGTATGAGTATTAAGGTGGGTCAATCCATATGGGGAAAAAAAGTTTGCATTTCCGGCCCCTATTATGAAAGCTAATGTTGAGAGGATTTCAGAACAATAACAAATTTTTTTTTTGTGAACCCAAAATCTGCCCCAAATGGTCTTTTTTGTATTACTTCACCAGTTTTAGCCCGATCGTGAAAATAAGTATATCGTTGGATAGGTCTCAATTAGTACAATAGCCCGTTTCGTCGTAAACTTTGTAAAGAAACTATTAAATTTCATTAGTAGGAAAAACGTTACAGCGAATCAAAATTTTAGTGAAGTTCGTCTTCGCTTTTCGACTTAAGCTTTCGGTTTATCTATCTTCGTTTGGCTTCGTATCCCTTCGAAATGACTTCGCTTTTGTTCGTTAGTATTCGGTTCATCTTCAATTGGGTTCGTTTTTCTTACCAAATTCGTTTTTCTATCTTGCATTCTTAGGTCAGAATAATCTTCGTACAATTTGATCAAAATCGCTCCAGTCGTTTATATTTATTATTACATTAAAAAAAAACTATCTAACAAGCAAAGCAGGAACTAAAGGAAAGGCACACAACCTCACACACAAGCGAACAAAATATTTTCAATACTAAAAACAAATTATCTGCTATTCATAAAAAATGCGCTTCGTTAAAATTAACACAAACTTAACAAACTACCGTCTAATCGCGATGTTATTGAGTATCTTCTGTTTCTTCAGCGTGAAGATACCGAAAGTGTCGCCAAGCAAAGAAAACTTTCATATACTAAACTTTCGATAGAGGGCGCTTAAAGTAATAATATGTGGCGACTCTGTGAGCCACCTACATGTCACTTATTCCAAGAGATCGACTTTTAATATGATATGGCAACACTTTTGCACACCTGTTGTTCGCTATGCTAGTAAAGATGTATTTTGTAATATCAGCCTTTTGGCCGAAGTCGGGGTCACCACTTTAGTGTTATCAATACAAACAGTGTTTTAATAACACTTAAATTTATTAATTACTATTAAATACATAGCACAAAGAAAGTTAAAGTTAAGAAAGTTTCGAACATCGAAACACAAACACACATCCTATCCAGAATTTAGGATAAGCATAGAAGAAAAAAAAAAAGGTTATGCGAAGCGGCCGTTACGAGTTGCGTTCAAAAGGTATAAGTTCAAGTGATAGTGAAATGGCTCAACAAGATGATGAAACAAAACAGCAACTGCAAACTGTGCAGAATAGTATTGAATTGCTACAAAACGCATACGCACCAGCAATCTCACGTGCCAACTGGCAACGCATGCACGTTCCTCATTTCAATAAAGAAAATCCACAACTATGGTTTGCTCAACTAGAGAGATCTTTTCGACTCAGTGATGTCAATAACGAATATTTTTGGCAAAATACTTTGAAGCAGCAGAGAGTAAGCTGCGACGTTTGCTGCAGGGAGGAGGAACAGCTGGTATGAAACCGACTGAAATATTGTCGCATATGAAACGTCTTGTACCTGATCCTGGTAGTGCTGCAGTTATTCGAACATTGTTCATGGGACAAATGCCAGACTCTGTCCGTCCCTTGCTAACTGTATGGAAGGAGGATAATCTCGACCAATTGGCACATGTCGCTGATAAAATGTTAGAAGCAGTCAACTCAAACTCGATTTACATGTTGTCGGCTCAGCCAATTACACCAGCTTCATCAACAGCAACAATCAATTCAATTTCGAGTGACAGCATGTCTCTCTCTGAGATTTCCGCTTCTCTTCAGGCACTGTCTGTATCCGTCCAAAAAATTCAAGGTGAGCTTAAACATCTTAAACACAGTTCTAAACAACGATCTTCTTCCAGAGCTCGTTCACCTAAGCACAACTCATTAGAAGCAGGCAATGCACCAGAAACGAATATGTGCTATTATCATGCTAAATTTGGCGATAAGGCACGCACTTGTCCAAATTGTGTTCATTTCAAGACGTCAAACTAGAGCGGCTGCCGTCAGTAAAGCTGATTGGCGGCAGCGACAACATAAACAGCTTTATTACAAACCAATCTATCGACGCCCTTCATGAAACACGACTTCATATCTTTGACCGCCGCAATCGCTTGCAATTTCTGGTGGATTCTGGTTCAGTGGTTTCTGTCATTCCGCGCGACATGGTCAATATGAAGTTCAAAGCCAATATACTTCAACTGTATGCTGCAAATCAAACTGTTATTCAAACTTACGGCAACCACGTACTCCAACTGGATTTAGGCCTTCAAGCCGCAATAATTGGTGCGGATTTTCTCACTAAGTTTAATTTATTGATAGACTTAAAACAGCACCGACTTATAGACACAGCCACTGGTTTGACCACTCGCGGCAATCTAGCAGACACCACCGAATTCGCCATTTCGACAGTAAACAACGCCAACGATTTCAGAGGGCTGCTGACGCAGTTTGTAGACATCGCGAAATCAACTGACAGGTTCAACGACAATGGAATTTATTCTCATAACGTTGAACACTACATCAAAACAAAAGGAAATCCTATTGCCGATCGTGCACGGCGTCTTTCTGGTGAAAAACTTTCCACTGTCAAGGATGAAATCAATTTTTTACTCGACCAAGGCATTTGCCGGCCATCAAAAAGTCCTTGGGCCAGCCCACTTCATATGGTGGCCAAAAAAACTGGTGGTTGGCGCGCTTGTGGTGATTACCGTAAATTAAATGCGATAACAGTTCCTGATCGCTCTCCAATTTCCCACATCCACGATTTTTCGGAAAAGCTTCATGGAAAACGGTTTTTTTCTACAATAGATTTAGTACGCGCATATTACCAGGTTCCGATGGCGAAGAATGATATTGAAAAAACTGCTGTATGCACACCGTTTGGATTATTCGAATTTTTATATATGCCGTTTGGTTTAAAAAACGCCACACAAACTTTTCAGCGTTTTATGAACAGTATTTTTAAAGGAATCAATTTTGTTTACATATACATAGACGACATTCTCGTCATGTCCACCTCGGCAGACGAGCATGAAGAACATCTTCGCACCGTTTTTTCTATACTCCGACAACATGGTTTGACTATTAACGCAAATAAGTGCCAATTTGGTAAACAGGAAGTAGTTTCTCTCAGTTACGTCATCAATGGTGATGGATTACGTCCACCCATGGAACGAATAGAAGCTGTTACGAATTATGCGCGACCAGACACTGTTCTTAGCATCTTAGCAGATTTCTTAGCAGATTTCTTGGATTCATTAATTATTACCGACGATGTATTCCTCATGCTTCGGAGCTTCAAGCGCACCTCAACGAATACACTCGCAACATGAATAAAAACGATAAACGCTTAGTCAAATGGACTTCCGAAGCACTTCAAGCTTTTGAAAATTGTAAGCGCAGTTTAGCCAACGCAACGTTACTTGCACATCCTGCTCCTGATGCAAAACTGGCTTTGGTGTGCGACGCTTCAAATTCTGCAATTGGTGCAGCGTTAGAGCAATGGTCAATAACACTTGGCAGCCACTTGGGTTTTTTTCGAGAAAACTAAGCAATACTGAGAAAAATTATTCAACGTATTATAGGGAACTCCTAGCTATATACGACGCCATACGCTATTTTAAACATATGCTAGAGGCTCGAGTTTTCGTCATCAAAACGGATCACAAACCACTCATACATGCCTTCACACAAAAACCTGAGAAAGCATCACCTCGCCAAATGCGGCATTTGGATTTCATATCTCAATTTTCGACCACTATTATTCACGTCTCTGGAACTGCAAATATCGTAGCAGACGCGCTATCACGTCTAAATTCTATTTCAATGCCTACCAGCGTAAGTTATGCAGAACTTGCTGAGGCACAAGCTGAAGATGAGGAGCTGATAACGCTTTTACAAGGAAGCACATCACTTAAGCTACAAATCGTACATTTTGATAGCAACCCCGTTCACTGTGACGTCTCTACGGGACACCTGCGTCCTTATGTACCAAAAAAACTACGCTTCAACATTTTTGCATTGTTCCATGGCTTGTCTCATCCAAGTGGCAGAGCAACGCTTCAACAGCTTTGTAAAAATATGTGTGGCCATCTATGCGAAAAGATGTCGCAGCCTGGGCAAAGACTTGCATACCATGAAAGCGTGCTAAAATACATAAGCACAATTCTTTTTTGCCCAAAAAAATCGACATGCCAGACAATCGCTTCGATCATGTTCACCTCGACATTATTGTAATGCCACTTGTCAATGGATTCCGATACTGCTTGACAATGATTGATAGGCTGGCCAGAGGCTGTACCGCTTAGGGACATCTCGGCTGAAACTGTTGTTACAGCGTTTTGGACTAACTGGATTGCTAGATACGGGTGCCCTAAGACCGTGACCACTGATCAAGAAACGCAGTTTAAATCATCTTGTTTTAAAGCGCTTGCGAAACTGGTAGGATGCCAACACATACACACAACTGCATATCACCCGCAATCCAATGGGTTGGTAGAGCGCTGGCATCGCTCCCTCAAGTCTGCATTGATGTGTAACCCTGCAACTCCATGGCCTGATCTGTTGCCAACAGTTTTACTTGGATTACGAACTTGTTATAAAGAAGATATACATGCGTCTACAGCAGAAATGTTATACGGTGGACCAATAAGGTTACCCAATGAATTTTTTGAAGACATGGATAAGCCTATCCACCCAAATATTTTTTTGGAGAAGTTCCGAGAGCAAATGCGCCGTATACGTCCAGCTCCTGCTGCGCATCACATAAAGAAAAGCATTTTCATTCTAAAAAACTTGTACGATTGTTCGCATGTACTCTTAAGAACAGACGCAGTTCGACAACCTTTGGAACCAACTTAAACAGGGCCGTACAAGGTAATTGATCGCCCCACGGATAGAGTGTTCACTCTTAAAATTAATGAAAAAGAAGTAGCAGTCTCAACTGATAGATTAAAACTGGCTTTTATTACCACAGAAGATTCAACTTCAAGTCCAGAACAAACTACGCAACCGAAACCAGTTCCACGGACATATGAGAAGAAAAGCCGTGTTAGGTTTTTTACTCAATTGTGACATTGTCACTGAAGGAGGAGTACTGTGGCGACTCTGTGAGCCACCTACATGTCACTTATTCCAAGAGATCGACTTTTAATATGATATGGCAACACTGCCTTTTTGACTTTTCATTATTACCATTCTTACTTTTGTTCTTTTTACAATTAACTTTCTTTGTGCTATGTATTTAAAAGTAATTAATAAATTTAAGTGTTATTAAAACACTGTTTGTATTTATAAAACTAAAAATATATATGGCTCAATAACGCCTGAAAGACTGGACCGAATGTAAAGAAATTTGCTATGAAAAACGAATCCAATTGAAGATGAACCGAATACTAACGAACAAAACCGAAGTTGAACGAAGTCATTTCGAAGGGATACGAAGCCAAACGAAGATAAACCGAAGGCTAAAGTCCAAAAGCGAAGACGAGCTTCACTAAAATTTTGATTCGCTGTAACTTTTTTCCTACGAATGAAATTAAATAGTTTCTTAACTTAAGTTTAATGATTTTGTATGAACTTTTGTTATATAAAGCAAAAATTTAAAGTTTTGGGGATGCTGAGGAAATACGACGAAAAATTTAAATATTTGAACAAAGATGGATACCAAGAAAAAAATGTTATAAAAACGGGCTATTGAGACCTATCCAATGATATACCTCTTTTCACGATCGGGCTTAAACTGGTGAAGTTATACAAAAAAGACCATGTGGGGCAGATTTTGGGTTCAGAAAAAAAAATTTGTTATTGTTCTGAAATCCTCTCAACATTAGCTTTCATATAAGGGGCCGGATATGTAAACTTTTCTTCCCCATATGGATTGACCCACCTTAATACTCAAACCTCATGTAATAAAATGCATGAATTTAAAAATGCTATATCTTTTTAATGAGTGGTGACCGTGGCATGCAGGTTAAGTGTGTGGCTTAGCATGCTCGGAGCCCGGGTTCGATCCCCAGCCGCGGCGAAAAGTTTTTTCATTAAAAAAAATTTTTCTGATCGGTCACGACCTCTCTGCAGACAATGGCAAACCTCAGAGAGTAAATAATGCCATGTAAAGCTTCTTGAGAACATGAGCCGTTCGGAGTCGGCATAAAACATGTAGGTCCAGTTCTCGGTCAATTGTGTGCAAACATTTAATAACACACACAACACAATTGATCATAAGAAGCTCGGTCAAAGTCCTTTCAAGGGCTGAAATGGCCAATTTGTTTTTTTTTTATATCTTTTTAATGAACCATAAAAACACTTTCATTCTATTATCATCAGAATCCTCTTAATACGTAGTTTATTTAGAATTAATGTAAAATTTTTTCACGCGTGCCCATTGGAGATAATTGACCCCAAAGTTGGGGCAAATTTGAGATTTCTTATATTTCAAAGCGATGTAACTCAAAAAGTTTATGATCTAGTCACTTTAATAAATTTATATTTTAAGTTCTTACTAAGACGTTTCTAATACCAGAAACATAGGTCTGCCACTAGCTTCTTTCTATTAAAATTTTTATTTCAAAGTTACCAAAAATTACGTTTTTTTTTTGTCACTTTTACGTTTTATTTAAAAATAAGTAACATCCAAATTAATTTTTCTGATATGCAAGATAATAGCCTAAGGTATAATGAAAATTTAGTTTTTTCATTTATTTCTATACGTTTTATAGGAGCTGAGATATGATCATTACCTCAAACTCTATAAGATACGAAAATCGCTCGTGGTTGCATGACAAACATGGCCGCCATTTTGTAAATACAACAAAAAAAAATTTTTTTAAAGCAGTTCTAAGGTGCTGAAACAACGAAATTTATGGAAAAGAAAATTTTTTTAAAATAGTCGAGCGACCACTATGTGATCAATCTCTGCGGACTGACCCAAATGTAGTATAGTTAGAAAGCAATTGAAAAGCGATTTTTAATAAAAATAAAATACTTTTGGAATTTTTTTGCTAGAGTTGCCTACTTTTTAAAAAAAAAAAAATAAACTGTTCATATCTCAAAAAATGCATTTTCGGTTTTTGTTTACGTAGAATTACGTCTTACAGCGCGGTTTGTACACGGAGAAAACTGTTTGCTAAATTTGTATGGAGATTAAGCAAAACTTGAGCATAATTCTCAGCCACTTCAAAATATTGCTTATTTTCAGCAAAAATCAAGCAAATTTTGCTATTTAAATTTATAATAACTTAGCAAATTTTCGCTTGAATTAAATCAAAATTTGCTTTTTCGATTTATAATAACTGAGCGAGTGTTTGCTCGAATCAAATCAAAATTTGCTATTTCTATTTATAAAAAATAAAATAAAAAAAAAAAAAAACAAATTGGCCATTTCGACTGGGAATCGAACTCGGGCTCCGAGCATGCTAAGCCACACTCTTAACCTGCATGCCACGGTATTTCTATTTATAGTTCGAATTTTGTTTTATATTTCAATAACCTAGCAACTTTTTGCTTGAATCAAGTCAAAATTTGCTATTTGAATTTATAATAAGTAAGCAAATTATTGCTAAAATTTATCTTTATTTTGCTTTTTTCAAATTATATGAGAAGTAATTTCAATTTAGAAAACGTTTTCTAAAATCAAACCGCTATTGAGCAAAATTTTGCTGATTTGCGTTTAAGCAAAGTAATGGCTTGATTCAAGCAAAATAATTTTCTCCGTGTATGCAGTCGTTAAGACAAATTTTTTTAAGGTCATACCAACAGCCTTTAATACTCATCGTTCAAACATAATAAGGGTACTCATGCAAAGAGGCAAGAATATAATTTGGGCAATTAGTTATTTTTATCAGACAGGTTGCATGAGCATCCTTTTAAAGTCGATTGAGCATTTGCATCATATATCAGCTGTTAGCAAGTTCAGGGTTTGCAAGTTCAGGGTTTGCTTTCTGCAAATGAAGTATATAAATATTTTTTAATAATTTTTAGTTTTAATTTTTTTTTCCGCTCCGATAGCTCAAAAGAGGCCTGATAGAAGCACTTCTTAATAATGGCTAAAAGAAGGGGTCAACAAAGAGTATTGAAAAAAATATTTTTTTTTTCTTTTAAACCTTTTTCTTTTTTTTATAAATTCTATTCTATTATTTTATATTCTCTCTCATGTGTTTTTATGTCATATAAATTTCAATCTATAAACTTTGATACAGCAGTGAGAAGGGCCATTATTATATCATATTTTTAAACTGATATATATTTTGACTCTAAACGAAAAAGTTACCCTGAAGTATATGAAAAGTTAGTCTTTGAAGGGAAAAAAGTTTGTTGTGCTGCTTTTTGTGCAGAAAAAGAAGGCCTTCAAGAAGGGCTCATAAGAGCAGCGAAGAAAGGATGTGTTTGGTCTTCAAAAGTAGCAGTCAATGCAGGCCTTCGTTTGAAGAGCGCTGGCTTAATTGCCTATTGGGTTGTGTCTGCTTCTTTCTTTGTTTTTGTTTTGTTGTTCTTGCTTGTGTTGGTTTTGTTTTGAACGAACTAATTCACAGCATTCCCAATAGGCAATTAAGCCAGCCCTCTTCAAACGAAGGCCTGCATTGACTGCTACTTTTGAAGACCAAACACATCCTTTCCTCGCTGCTCTTATGAGCCCTTCTTGAAGGCCTTCTTTTTCTGCACAATAGACAGCACAACAAACTTTTTTCCCTTCAAAGACTAACTTTTCATACACTTCAGGGCAACTTTTTCGTTTAAAGTCAAAATATATATCAGTTTTAAAATATTCTGCTGTTTAAAACTTCTTACTGCTGTATCAAAGTTTATAGATTGAAATTGATTTGACATAAAAAAACATAGGAGAGAAGATAAAGTAATAGAATTTATAAACAAAAGGAAAAGGTTTAAAAGAAAAAAATATTTTTTTCAATACTTTTTGCTGACCCCTTCTTTTAGCCATACTTAAGAAGTGCTTCTATCAGGCCTCTTTTGAGCTATCGGAGCGTAAGGCCTGCGAAATTTTCCCACTTCATATAAAAAAGAAAGTGTAATTGTATATGAGTGCGGCAGTACTACAAAATCCACAGGAAGGCCTGCTAGCAGCGCTGTCATTGTCTACTGGGTTGTTTGTGTTTTTGCTTGTGTTGGTTTTGTTTTGAACGAACTGATTCCCAGCATTGGTGCTCTGCTCCACGTTAAGAGGGAGTTCTAAGTTAAGAGGGTGTTCCGATTAGATTTAACACTTATGAAAAAAACTATTGGCAATATTTTTCGTTGTATGCTATTACCCAATAGATGTCGTTTTCTGTTCACTAAATATGATCTTTGCATCTATAAAAACTTTTTAACAAAAAAAAAAACCTACTTCAAAATCACTAGAAAGTAAAAAATAATTTTAAATTACTTTTACTATTTATTTCTTGGTCAAATTTGTTTTTTTATAATAAATATATTTATTTTTTTATGATAATAAAAGCTTCTAGTCAGCGCTAATCATTGACGTAAAATCATGATTTTTTCGCCATCCCTACTCTATTTAAGACTTTTTTATTTGTAAATATCCTGCTTGGGTGACGCTGTATTAATTTGTAATCTTAATTTTTCTTAAATCTTAATTAAAATGCTATATGTGTGTTGCAGATGCACAAAAAATCTGATAAATTTAGCGCCGACTTCGAAGCTCTTATTATCATAAAAAAATAAATATATTTATTATAAAAAAACAAATTTGACCAAGAAATAAATAGTAAAAGTAATTTAAAATTATTTTTTACTTTCTAGTGATTTTGAAGTAGGTTTTTTTTTTGTTAAAAAGTTTTTATTTCTTTCTTTTTAGAGAAAATGATATATATTAAAAAAGTGTATAAATTAATTAAACACCTATTATTTATGCTCATAATATGGAAAATGCTTTTCTGTCGTTTCTTATTCTGGTCTTTGTCAGTATGTTTATCAGTACCTACTCTTGTATTTTTATCACTACCCCAATGTCAATATTGACTGAAATATAGTGTGTTTATAATATTGACACGCCTCTTTGTCGAGAATATCACACTCTTTGTCATAGTGTTTTCAATAGTTCTACCCATTCTAACAATGAATTTTACCACCCTTAAGTCAATATGATACAGTTTTTTACACACTGCCACACCCCTTAGTCGAATAACGCCCAATTCTTCGGTAGTAATTTGTAATAATTGTGCCTACGTCTGTATTTTTTCAGTTAGTAGTGTCAGTATTCGATTTAGTGTTTTCTAATATTGCCACACCCCTTTGTCGAATGACGCCGACTTTATTCACAATAACTTGTTATAAGTGTGCCTACCTCTATACTAAATATCAGTACTCTAGAGTCAATATTATTCGCGATACAGTGTATTTTATATATTACCACACCCCTTTATCAAACAAGGTCCACTGTATTGAAATTAATTGTTTTATAACTGTGCCAACCCCTGTAGTTGACTTTAGTACTCTAGTGTCAATATTATTCGAGATACAGAGTTTTTCTAATATTGCCACACCTCTTTGTCGAATAACGCCCACTTAATTGACTGGTATTTTTTACCTACCCTTGCATTTTTGCTGTGAATTTTATTAACTAGAGTACTAGTGTCAATATTTACTGAAATACAGTGTTTTTCTTACAGTGCCACGCCCTTTTATTGAATACCGCCCACATTACTGACAGTAATTTGTTATATTTGTACCTACCTTTGTACAAAATTTTAGTATCGTAGTGTCAATAGTAATCGAGATACAGTGTTTTTTTTTAATATTGCCACTCCCCTTCTCGATTAACGCCCATTTTTTTTTACAAAAATTTGTAGTAATTTTTCCTTTCTTTGTAATAAATTTCTTTACCCTAGTATCAATATTATTCGAGACACAGTAATTATCTTATATTGCCACACCCCTTTGTCGAATTACGCCCACTTTTGTTATAGTAATTTCCAATAATTGTACCTACCTCTGTACTTAATTTCAGTACTCTAGTGTCAATTTTCTTCGAGATACAGAGATTATACAATATTGCCACACCCTTTTTTAGAATTACGCCCACTTAAGTGATCGTCATTTTTAATACTTGTACTTGCCCTTGTAATTTTACTGTGAATTTTATTACCGTAGTGTCAATATTTACTGAGATACAGTGTTTTTCTTATAGAGACACGCCCCTTTTCGGAATACCGCCCCCTTTCATAAACGGGCACCTCCGCGTTGATAATCTCTATATGTTGACAAAAAATTACGGCAATCGGGCAAGTACTTTAGGAGTAATCGATGTACATACATTCACAAAAAAAAAAACCAACTTGAGAACCTCCTCCTTTTTGAAGTCGGTTAAAAACAGCAACCGGTTGTTATTGAGTTAAGCAGAAATCAGAAAAGTCGTGGCTTGGTCGGATAAGCTGTTGAGGTGATAACGTTCAGAATCAAATAAGCCTGTTTCGATCCTCAGCCTGGTTGATAAGTATATTTTTTTTTAATTTTTATATTATTATAATCTTATTTTATTAATTATTTAATGTAACAATTGCATAGTGCAATATTTTTATTTTTTGTCACATCCTGTTGCTTGCGATAGCATGAACAAAATGTAAGCAAAATACAGCTTTTATTAGTCTTTTAGTTATTTTGTATTAAATTTTTGATCTAAGTTACCATAATTCAAATTGTATTCCCAATTAATTAATTTGACGTACAGCTTTGACTAAAAATATGTCTAGTATTTTTAATCGTATCAATTCTAAAAAAAAGGATTAACATATGTATGAGTTCAATGTATTGTTTAAAAATTACTCTAAGATTTTTAACCGTAAAGTTGTTGTACTGTGTGGTCTGTTCACACCTTAAGATATTTACAAAATGTGAATTTGTTACTTCATCCTCCCCAGACAACTGATTGAAAAATGTTAAAACTGTTTGGTTTAAGACCGATTAAAAAATTCTTAGAGTAAATTTTATCTTAATTTATTTCGAATTTTAATAAGGCATTTAAAATTTTGTAAACTTACTGGAAATAAAAAAGAAGGAACTAAATATTTTGTTCAAGCTTTTTACAGTTTTATGGTCCAAGATTCCTTTATTATATACAAAATAATTATTTGACCTAATAAGAAAAACATTTTTGCTCCAGATTTTATAACAATATCTCAAACGGTATAGAAGTTATGAACGATTAAGTGAAATGTATATTAGAAAAAATTTAAATTACGAAAAGCATAACATGGCCATTATATTTTATTCTGGTGGAAACTTAATTTGTTTCTTAAAATTACAAAAAAAAGTGCACTTTTTGAGATGTGAGCAAATTCGATTTTTTTTTCAAAACGTAGGAAACTCTAGCATAGGAAACTCTTACAAAAATATTTTCCTATTTAAAATTTGTTTAAGATTTGATGTAAATTACTCTATTTGTAAGGTTTCTTTTTATATCAAAAATTGGTGCATCAAAACTGTACTAAAAACGTTTCTATAAAAAAATAAATGAAAAATATAACAAATTCACTAAATCACTGTTTGGTGAAGCATAAAAATAGAAACAAAAAAATTTATGTGCACGGCGGTATTCGAACTCACAACATTGATATTATTGGACACAAGCTCTATTCTGTGAGCTATCACTACTATATCAACATTAGCAAACTTAACATAACATATTCGGCAGGAAAATTAACATATATATTAAATGCGTGAAAACTCGGAAAAGCAGCTTTTCCCAGAGATGAGACCTAGCTGGATCGATTTTTCAGCCCCCTCTTCATCTATATTGTAAATTTCATCGAAATCGTTAGTGCCGTTTCCGAGAACGCAATTGCAAATATATATACAAATATTGCTCGTTTAATAGAATAAGATGTGTTCCATATTTTATTTTTCTCGCCCATATGTAACACTTTTTATAGCGTTGAATCATTATTGGAAGTGGGCGTATGCATAAACGAATTACGCCAATTTTTGAAAACGTCTTAATTTTGATGTTATATACACACATACCAAATTGTATCCATGTCTTCATAGAGTTTTACTCTGTTTTACTCGGTGAACATGGATGTGGGCGGATTACGACCATTTTGTTCATACTTTAGTTTTGATGTGACATATAAATACACCAAATTTTATCGCTGTAGCTCAAATATATGCCTGTTTATAGAGTTTCACTTTTGTGGATTGTATGGGAGGTGGGCGAA
The DNA here is from genome assembly GCA_958299015.1 of Tetanocera ferruginea. Classification (NCBI taxonomy): domain Eukaryota; kingdom Metazoa; phylum Arthropoda; class Insecta; order Diptera; family Sciomyzidae; genus Tetanocera; species Tetanocera ferruginea. Next base: position 100,388,866 of record OY282641.1, on the reverse strand, counting down.
GGGCAAAGCCGATCTTGATAAAATTGTGTGGTGTATTATATTTATGAAATATTGATACATGCCAAATTTCATATTCCAACGACAACTCCTTCTATTTTTGTCCCTCATCCCATAGACATCGTTAGGACGCGTTTATAGTAACGACTTGTTGCCGAGCCTAGTCGAGCCGAGATGGAAAGCTGAAAAGCGCTGCTCATACAATCATATGAAATAAGCTCAAAGTGCGTATAGTGCCAGCCAAATAGGCAGCTTAAAGCGACTTGTGCGCTGGTTTCCAGCGTGCCGATTGTTGCTTTCTAGCTCCCTCTCATGGGTTTTGTTTCATTTTACACGCTGCTTGCTTGTTATTTTCATTTAAATAACAGAAAAGAGACAAAGCAACAAAGAAAACTCTACTAATATTTAAATTTCTTTTTTTTGTTTTCGTTGTTGCGCTTTTTACCTTGTTTTTTTGGTTTTAAAAGCAAGTGGGTGCAGAAAATAAAGAATAGCGATCAGTAGTTTTCGTTTTCCATCTAAAACGTTGTTGAAAAAAATACTGATATACGCAAACAGCAAATTGAACCACACTTTAGCTGCTAATGTCGCGATCGATTGTGTAGAAAACAATAGGGACACTTTCATAGTGGCTGGTGAAGCTGAAAATAAAATATGTGTGCACAAGCGAGATAGAAAGCTATTTGTATCTCGTTTGTTCACACAGTTTTCGTTTTGTTTTCGTTTTCAGCTTTAGCGTCCAATATGAACTAAAGAGCTGCACAAATGCAATTGAAAGCCGCTTCAAAGCATTCTCAAATAAACAGCACGAATGCCAGCAACTACATTAAGGAACGAATGGAATGAGAATGCAAACGAAGTGCGTAGAATGTAATGGAATGTGGCTCTTGTGTGCATGGAATACTCTCAAACGAATACTCTCAATTTTAGAGTATTCCTTTGAGAGTACTCCTAAGTGGTTTAAGAAAGAGATTGTCGTTTAAATGGAATAAGCAGAAATGCAAGTTTGATATTTGTTTTTTTATTGTTTTATTTTTGTATTATTAGCTTACTTCAGAAGTACTTATATAAAAACATAAAAAAGTTATTTAACAAAGGATTTTATTTGTTATTATACCAAAAGTATCCCAAAATTTGCTTCTGCCTCGTTTCTGAGTAATTTTATGCGTGCCTGCTATGATATTTTCTTTTATTTCTTGCATTGTCTTAACACCAGCACATGTAGTTTCCTATTTTATAGGAAATAAATCAAACAAAGAAAATAACAATAACATTTATTTATGTATTTTTTTAACTCACATTATTAAAATTCATATTCAATTATGCACTTGACACGACCTGATGCAAAAATATTCAGCCAACACTAAAGAAAAAGCCAAAATCTATACAAACCATTTGAGAGTACTCTCAATTCCTCGAATGCATTCCATAAAAAACAGGTACAAACGAATGCAAGGTACATATTCGTTATAACTCTCTGCAATAGAATGACACATTCATTCGTTCTGGTAAATTTATATTTCGCACTCATTCGTTTCGCTTGGTAAATGATTTGAGAATATGGAATACTCACATAGAATGCATAGAATGGTAAGCAAAAGGAATACATTCCTGCAGCCCTTAAATATGAACGCAGCTCTAGGAAGCGAATATCAAGAATGTCCTTGAATTGCAACACATGCTAGGAACAAAGAAGAGCAACAAGAATGAAGTCGGTTAAAAAACAGAAGCACACAAGTACAGAAAGCTGCGAAAAAACTCAACCAGCTGGTGAAGCAATGCGTCGATAAGCGGCTGCAAGTGCGTTTCAGCTGAAACAGAGAATCGAAAACTAACAAATATTATTTTTGCTCTTTCTTCCCTTTCCCGTTTCTAATAGTTAAAATAAGCTAAGCCAGCTGATGAAGCAATTCGTCGATAAGTGGCTGCAAGTGCGTTTCAACTGAAGCAAAGAATCGAAGATTAACAAATATTCTTGTGTTCGCTCTTTCTTCCCTTTCCCTTTTCTAATAGTCAAAATAAGCTAAATCAGCTGGTGAAGCAATTCATCGATAAGTGGCTGCAAGTTCGTTTCAGCTGAAGCATAGAATCGAAGATTAAAAAATTTCTTCATGTGTTCCTTGTATTATTCGTTTGATTGCGTGCATAAAAATAAACAAACAAAAACAGCAGCAACAAGGCAACAACAATTTTTTTTATGTAGCTATATATTGCTTTGTTGCAAATTCAACAAAAATACAGCAAAACCTCAAGATAAAAGCTTAAAAAAACAAAACAAGTTGGAAGATTAACAGTGTTATTCAATATATTTCCTTAAACAACACTTCAACGCTTCTTTAGTTACGCACTGCTTAAACCTTTAATAACCCTTTACTCAGCCTTGCTGAAATTGTTATTCATAATCATTTTTTATTCATTGTTTAACAAAACTAGCATTGTGTCAAAAATAAGCGAAGCCTATTACAATAATCTATTACATTTGCAATAATGCAATCGTGAGTTAACTACTTTGACGGATCATTTTATAAATAAAACATTTTCGAGCAGCTAGATAAGGAAAACAACAATAATGGATTCAAGCTCCACTGGAATATGACCACCCTTTTTGTGGTCACTGAAGTCCGAGCGCACAATATTTATTAATTTTCCCATGTTTGCTTTGGAGAAGCGATATTTTTGGCGAAACTCATTTTCCCTCAGTTCCATAGGATTAATTCTCTTTTTATAAATTTTTCTTTGTTGCACAGGATAAAGGCCGTCTATCGTGTCAATATTGTTCGCAAAATTTTCAAATATTGAAGACATTTTTATCTTTATAGACACAACACAAATATTTCACAATTACTAAAGAACCACAATTGACGTTTATAAACAAAGAAGAAGTTGCAAAAAAACTTATAAGCTGTACTTACGCAACCATTAAACGCCAATTTCGGCGTTTAAGTTACGCAGCTTTTAAAAAACTTTGCTTAAGACAAAAATATCATTCTGAATAAGGTTTTGCTTTTTAAAGCCTACTTAAAGTTACGTAGCCATTAAAATGCTATTCTGAATAAGACTGTAAGTGATTAGTGCAGCTTAAAGTGCGTTTCAGCTGGATCATAGAATTGAATGTTCTCGGTTAGCAGCTGGTGTAAGTTTTTTAATGTAGATTCTTCCTACGCACTTCTTTTTTGTTTAAAAAAAATGTAAACCAAAACGCAACAACAAGGCAACATAAAACAGCACAAACAAATTGCAAATATGTCGAAACAAGTTGGAACAACAAGTGACTTAATATGGCCGAAAGTGCGTTTCAGCAGCTTTTTTCACATTTTTGTCTCTTCACTTGTTGTCCGTTGGTTTGAGGTGAGCAAAAGCATACAAAAAATCACAGACTTTTTTGATGCTTCTATTAAAAAAAAAAAAATAATAAAAAAAAAACTTAAATTTATACAAACAAGCCAAAAATAGTCAAAAATCAGCTGCAACAAGTCGGTCGAAATAGGCTTCCACTATACGCAGTACCAGCTGCTTTCAGCTTGACGCGTTTTCGGCTCGGCTCGACTCGGCAACAAGTCGTTACTATAAACGCGCCCTTACACTGTGTGCCGTACGCATGCGTTTGTCTCAACAGCACAAAATCACAAACAAACATGTCGCTACTTAACGGGATCATACCGCAGTCTATTAATAGAAAAAAATAAAACAATTGTTTTTGTGCACACTTCACACAAAACTAAAGTGAAAACTCAACCAACAAAAACAAAGCAGTGTGTGTGTGTGTGTGTGTGTGTGCATTACCATCGGTCTGTTGATTTGTTTTTTTTTTATAAACTTCGGTGAAGAAGGAAAAAATCCACAAAACCATAAAGAAATCCGAAAGTGTGGCCACACTGGCGCTGTGCAGCTAAAACAGCTGTAGCTCGTTCTTGTAAATAAATCGACAAGTTACCGATTTTTATGACGTCACGTTGTATCGATCCTTATTTACCGATTTCGTGACAACTAGTGTTTGTGTATGTTCAAATCGTTAAAAATTCGATCCGTGATAAAAAAGAACACAAATCGAGAAGAAATGATACGAAACTGAATCCAAAAACATATATACAGTGGCTCACAGCTTATTTCGTGCAGACGATGTGTTAAACATTGAAATGCTATTACTTGGTAACTAGTACTGGTAATGAAAAAATTTAAACGACATTTGTTTGCTAGTAATTATACATTTAAATATAAACTTTAATTTCTTTATATAAAAGTCTACTAAAAAGATAATAAGCAAAAAACTAAAAAAGCAGCAGAATTCAACGCCACAGCTTATTTCGTGCACACTGTTTTTACATGTAAGCTTTTGAACGTGGTGCCGTTATTTTCTTTTTCTCGTTCGCTGTTTTTATCTTGACTGATGTCCTGATTCTTCTGATCGGAGTTAACAGTTGTTTTTAGTCTGGACTTAAAACCTTAAGTGCACTAATTGATTTGTTTTAAAAATGGGCCGTCGCACAACAATATAACAGCACGAAATAGTTTTATTTCACTTTAATAAAGAAAAAATCCAACCGCAAATAGCTGAAATAGTAAAATTGAGACCCTCTACAGTGCAGTACATCATCCAGCGCTTTTTGCAAGAAAATCGTGTGGCTGATAAGGCCAGAAATGCTCCAAATAAAATATGTACAGAAGCGGACGAGCGACTTATTCTGCGAAAAATCGTAGAAAATCTGAGGCTTTAGGGTCCCAAATTGGCCAAGGAGGTTGAGAAGGAGTTGGGCAAGAAATGCTGTGCCGAAACAATTCGTCATCTGCTGCGGGCCAACGAGTTTAATGGTCGAGTTACACGCAACAAATCTTATATTAAAAAAAAAAATCAGCTATGTCGACTGAACTTCGTCAAATAACACGTTTTATATTCTAGGACATTCTGGAATGACGTCATTTTCTCGGACGAGTTTAAGTTCAATATTTTTGGCTCCGAAGGAATGCAATATGTATGGCGTAAGGCTTATACCGAGCTGAACAATAACCATCTCAAGCCTACAGTAAAACATGGTGGCGGCAGCGTAATTGTTTGGGCCTGTATGGCTGCATCGGGCGTTGGAAAATTATTTTTTTTTGGAGGCATTATGGACAAGACAATGTACCTAGATTTTATAAAAGAAAATTTGCTTCAAAGTATCGACACCTTGGGCGTACGAGAGACATTTCGGTTCAACCAGGACAACGACCCAAAACATAAATCGAGAATCGTCCAGTCATGGTTGATTTGGAATTGCCCGCATCTTATGAATCCGCATGCACAGTCACCCGACTTAAATGTAATAGAAATTTTGTGGGCAATTTTGGAGAGTGGCGTTCGCAAGCGGAATATTTCCAATAAAAATTAATTAAAAAATGCATTGATGGAGGAATGGCAACAAATACCCCCAGATATTACAAAAAATTAGTAGAGTAAATGGATAGCCAGTAAATGGATTAAAGATGTAATTTAACAAAATGGCGGCCACACAAAATATTAAAAAAGACAAACATATTACATTTTCTTAAGATTCAGTGGAGTGCACGAAATAAGCTGTGGCGTTGAATTTTGCTGCTTTTTCAGTTTTTTGATTATTATTTTTTTAGTAGACCATTATATAAAGAAATGAAAGTTTATATATAAATATATAATTACTAGCAAACAAATGTCGTTTAAATTTTTTCATTACCAGTACTAGTTACCAAGTTATAGCATTTCAAAGTTTAACACATCGTCTGCACGAAATAAGCTGTGAGCCACTGTATATACATAAAACTCTATATATGTTTTTGCTGAATCAAATGACAAACAGCTGTTCGTTTGTTTTTATTTTATTTTTCAAGCTGTAAATTTTTATAATATAAGTAATTATTTCCTTGTTATTAGAAAGTGAATATTTTAAATTGAGATGAATGAAACTTTTGTTTTTATGTACGCAGACATGTTGTGACTTGAAAACAGGCTCGGACTTAACTTGCTATTAAATAAATATACTTAACCTTTATATTATTAATATTTATACATTCTTTAGCTTACCTTCTCATTATTTGTATTCAGTTCTTTGGTTTTGTCAGCGTTTTTTACTTGCAAAAAGTAAATAAATAACAATCGGCAGTGTTCTCATTTTCCTCAGAGTCAGTGATAAAAACTTTAATTTTTATCGATTCACTTTTCTTACACAAACACTTCTTTGAAGGATTCTATTGAAGTGGAATCGGAACAGCTGACAGTTTGTCGATTTGGAACAAAAGAATTGAACAGAAATCGATTCAGATTATTACACGAACACTGTAGGTGAGAATTACGTCAGAGTGACGTCAAATCGGTAATATGGATCGGGAACTGCGATCGGTACGAGTTACAAGAACGAGCTACTGATTTCTGCTGTCATTAAATATAGATACTTACTTTTGGTTTTTAACAAATTATTGGATTTTTCTAGAACGCGTAATAAACATATTCATTGAATTTGCTTTCAATTATAATAAAATTTCTTTGTAACTTGAATTAAAAACTTTATTAAAAACTAATACTTAATTTAAGTTGAAAGTCATTTGCTTTGATTTGGTGAAATAATAGTGGAGCGCCTCTTGTTCATTTCATTCCTACTTATGGAATGAAATTCATAATTCATAATTATTTCATTCCTACATTCGTGTTCTTTAAAATATTTAAAAATGTCTGCGTGGAAAAAAAGCAGATTTCCTTTTATAATTTAAAAAAACGTTGTCTCCTCTTTGAGATAAAAATCTGAATGAAAATTTTATTTTACATGTTTTGAAATATCTCAAATAAACATCAATGAATACAAATAATATTTTAAACAAGTATTTTAAGCAAACCCAGTGGGAAAGACCGTAAGGTGCTTACTAAATAATTCATGTTTTCCTTTAGCTTATGGTGGTGAAAACAGAATCATGCCGAAGTTAGTAAGTTGTTTGCTACAATAAGAGCACCTTACGTCTTCGCTTACGACTGCAACTGCAAAAGGAATGCACGTTTAAGCCGATCATGTCTTCGTGTGATCATTTCCATAAGTACATTATTTCGAAAAGTAAGAGACATGCAGCGGTATGATGACATAACGGTATTTGACAATCGTTACGAAGATTTTAAGTGTAGCAAAAAACCAAAAGAAAAAACGAGTAAAGAACAATCTTATGGTGAACGGTGGTGTTGTAAGATCATTTGTCGTTGCGCATACAAAAATGGCTATGAGTAAAAATAAGATTTTTTATTTATTTTACTGTTCAATATCCATATGTATATTGTTAGAAACACTAGAAATTTTAAAATAAAAAATAAGATTTGTCTAACAATTATATGTATATCGTCTCTATAATAATTACGATTTAACCCTTCATTTAAACCTTCTTCCCAACGGAAACTGTAAGCACTGCTTACGTTTACACTTACAAAATAAGGTGAACGTAAGGCTACAGCTTACAATTTCCGTTGCGAAGAAGGTTTAAATGGATTATATGCACGTCGTATATCAATACAGTACGGGTGCCTTACGCTTTCATGCATACATCCTGCTTATAAAATAAAGTGCATAAGCATGGAAGCCCGATTGATTCCGATTGTCGTGAGTACATTCCCTGCACTTTATTTTAGTAAAGGGTCACATAAGTACGTATGATGCATATCATACATTGGAAAATGAAGCTTATAGTGGCGATCATGCCTATGTAAAAGTAATGGGCATTTGGCATTGAAGTTTTCATGCCCCGCGGATGAAAAATAAGTAAAGAACAATTCATTATGTAAGGATGGATTTTCCCACTGGGAAGTTAAATATTCATATACATATTAATAACATTAATAAATAACAAAGAGTATAAGAATAAAACATTCGTTACAAACTCCCCCTCTGCTACAGAAAATCGTCCCGATGATGTAGCAGCAGTTTTACTAATATTGGCAATTTTGTGTTATGAATTAATTGTCTCTTTTCTTTGTTATTAGGCGACCACGTCGCTTAATAGGATATACTGGAGTACTTGGACCATCGAACAAAGTTATATCTGATGCATGATATGTTGCTAGTGGAGTATTGGGGTCTAACTCAGATGCAATGACATAGCAACAGGAACCCTTTTTAGCAATAACACGGTATGGACCATCACGTCGTGGTGAAAACTTTGAAGATTCATCGTGATTCAATTTTCTCAAACCATGCGTTGAAACCAAAACACGATCACCAATATTTATATTAGGTTGTGGTCTACGTTTTAAGTCGGCAAAATGTTTGTTCTTGTCTTGCATTTGTTCTTGTGCCTCCTGGGTAAATTTTAATTCATCTGCAAGATGTAATAAATGTGGTGTAATTTCAGGTAAAAATTTTTCGGATGTAACAATTGCTCTCAAATCATGATGCACTTCAATTGGCGTTCTTAATTCATGTCCAAATGTTAAATAAGCGGCTGAATATCCCGTGCTAGTACACTTTACAGTATTCATTGAAAATCGAATTGCAGCAAGTTTTTTATTCCATTCATTATGATTTTTTCCAACACAGATTGAAAGTTGAGTTTTTAAATCCCTATTCTTTCTCTCGACGGGGTTGGATTCAGGATGGTAAACTGGTGTGAAATTTTGTTCTATACCCAAACAAAATGTTAGTTTTTGCATAAGTGCCGAAATAAATTGGCATCCATTATCGGTATGTCTTCGTCGAGGAACTCCAAATCTTAATATAACTTCATTTAATAAAGTTAAAGCGCAATTCTCTGATGTACCTTCTTTTAGTGCAAACAACTTTACCCAACGACTGCATGAATCTTCAACAATCAGAATCCATTTATAACCATCTTTTGTGCAATGCAATGGTCCGAATAAGTCCACAGCAATGACTTCGAAACGTTGATTGCTAGATACTGTTTGTAATAAGCCAGTTGGTTTTAAATTTGCAGGTTTATATTTCTGGCATTCCACACAAGATTTTACATATTTTGTGATATCTGAGCGCATTCCAGACCAATAAAATTTTTGCGCAATCCGATTGATGGTTTTTTCAATACCATAATGACCAGCTATTGGATCATCGTGATCAGTGTGGCCACGACCTGAAAAAAAAGAAGCTAAATTGGCCAAAAACAGAAGTAAAAAAAAAGCTAAAAGTTTCGAAAAAAGAAGCTAAAAAAAATCCAGATTTTTCATACAACTTCAAGTTTTATGTTCGTTTTAATATAACGAACTTATCATAGGTACAAATTTGTAAAAAGCAAAAAATCGTATGGTTTATATTTATAAAGCATAATAATACCAGCCTTTTTAATTAAAAATTACTTACTTTTCATTAAATAAACTAACTTTTCATTGCATTAACTTTCATTTCATCATTTAAATATAAATGAAAATAATATGTATATTGAATTAATGTATATTGATGTATATGTATATTGAGTCCTATTAAGAATAATTTGCTCATGTGAATTGTAAAAGGGAGTTCTCATTTTTAAGACAGCAGGATACAGACATTGTTTTTGTTTTTTTTTTTTTTTTGGATACAGACATCACATGTTATGTTAAAAGTTTTAACTTAAAAGACTCATGAATATTCACGGTTGATGAACAAATTTGTTGAAAATTTTCCAAAATTTCTGCAGCCTTAAAAATGGGAATCTCCTTTTTCCAATTCTCGGGAGAAATTTTAAAGGAAATTGAAGGTTTGAAAAATTTATCACTGTTGTGCTAGGAACTTATATTATTTCAACATGGTTTATATCTCAGATATATTATTCCCTCTTCATCAGATAAATCGGAGGAACTGCAGCTTACATAAGTACTACGTGAATCTAACAGACGTATGAGATCATCAGTTACCTCAAAGTCATGACAACATTTTTGTAATATTTTCAGTGAATATCAAATATTAAGCAACGAGTTAGGTATTTTAATTTTAAATCTATTTCTTTGCTTAGTTTTTACAATTTTCGTTGCACTAAAAATTCTTTCAACCTCAGCGTTACTAAGTGGTAAAACTAAGAAACTGAAAACCAAATTGACGAGCTCAGAAAAAGGATTTTCAGGCAACAAGTTTTTAAAGTGCTTTACTTCTACCCAAAACTCGATTGTAGAGGACAGGCTTGACCAGTAACGTGTCAATAGTTTTCGACATTGAAGCTCAATCGAAGTAACTTCGTCTGCGGAATATTCGAATTTTCACACCGATCGGTGTTCCAGGAAGTCCTACACCGTTCGGTGTTAAAAAAAAACACCGTGCCAAAATGCTAGAATTTTATATCCGAAAGGGGACATTTTATCACACCGATCGGTGTTAATAACTAAATATCCGAAGGATGTTTGTGTCAAACCCTGTCAGGTGTTTATTTAGAATACGCAAAATTATGATTTTTTTTCAACACCGAAAGGTGTAATTTTTTACTATTCGGAAATATGTGTTTTTAGAATTTTAATTTATTCATTCAAAATGCTAAAAATAATGTTATACTAAATATAATGGCATTCATGCTCGAAATTTGGATTGGATTTAATTCTATTTAAACCTGTTTTTTTTATTTTATTACTTTAAAGTCAATTTTGGCCAGAACTGGTTTTACGAACATGACTTATAATTCTGGACTTTTATTTTCAGTCTTGTTAAATTTCAATTTGTTTGTCAATGCTAACGTGATTTCCATGTTGCTTTTTCTTCTATGCCTTTCTTATTTTACACCGATCGGATAAGTTTGTCATATCACACCCGGTAAGCGGTGTAAATAAACACCGTTCGGTGTAAAAAATGTAAATATTCGCTCACCGGTGTTAATATATTTTGGAAATTTTTTAGTGTGTACTTATTTTTGCCTTACAGTGTTGCATTTAATCGCCAAATTTTTCAATTGTTAATAAATCTAAAAAAGGCTGTTTTCAAAGTAAAAAAAGGCTAAAAAATCACGAAGCTAAATCGTAAATTTTGAGGCTAAACCGCAAATAAAAAGGCTAAATCTAGCCTAGAAAAGGCTAAAATGGCCACACTGATCGTGATACTTATGTAATATTAATTGTCTCATTAATTTTGGGACAACTAGTTGTCCCTCCTCAGAATCTTCTTCTGAGCAAAAGCGATAAAGAATTTCATCTAGCATTATATAACCTCGCTCTGTGTACCTAGTGATGTCTTCGTCTTTATTTTCGAAAGAGCTTATAATTTTCTTGATATCTAAATCTTCCATTTGAGCTTTTCTGTATTCTTCCCTTCCTTTTCGGGGAAGATCTATTTCAAAAGCAAGTATTGCAAAACTGTAGGTGTCCAATTCTTCATCTGGTAGCCTCGAAAGCATATCTGAAACTACATTTTGTCTACCTGGTGTATATCCAAAGTGAATGTTGTACATCTGTAACATTAATGCCCATCGGGCTAATCTCCCAGTTGGTGATTTTAAGGAAAACATCCATTTTAATGGTTGGTGATCTGTGAGAACAGTTATTTCGGAGCCTTCAACGTAACCGCGAAACTTTTGAATAGCCCATACGACAGCAAGTGCTTCTCTTTCTGTTGTTGAATAATTTCGTTCTGCAGGGAGTAATAAAAGACTTGCATATTCAATAGGATGCTCATTTTCTTTCCCCCCCCCCTGCAGTAAAACTGCTTCTAAAGCATAGTTGCTAGCATCGGTTTTAAGAATAAATGGTTGATTTTCATTCACTTGACGCAAAATTGCTGGTGAAGTTAAAAGAGTTTTAAAAGAGATTATTAAAAGCCGTTTGTTCTTCAGATAGCCATTTCCATTTTATATTTTTCTTTGTTAAATTTGATAATGCTCTAGAAACTTCTGCAAAATTTGGTATAAAACGACGATACCATGAACATGTTTGCAAAAATGAAATTAATTGTTTAAGGTTCTTGGGATTTGGTCGTTTTAAAATAGCTTCTGTTTTTTCAGGATCAATTTTTAATCCTTCTTTTGTCAATATATGACCTTAATATTTAACTTCTGGTCGACAGAAGAAACATTTCTTTCTGTTTAAATGGAATCCAAATATTTTGAGTCTTTTAAAAATTGTACAAAGATCTGTCACCAGGGTTGCCACATCCAAAAATTTTCTTTTACCAAAATTACCAAAAAAATTTCACATTTATGAAAAAAATTTCACATCCAAAGCAAAAATTCGAAAATTTTTTATATTTTAGCATTCTTCTTCTGAAAAGCTCTTTATTTTGGTTGTGACGTTATTAATGAAAACAAGCAAGCCCAACTAGCACACAAACTTCTGTAGAGATTGCAGCAAGCTTTACAGAAAAAAAAACAAGTTGGCCATTTCAGCCCTTGAAAGACTTTGACCGAGCTTTTAATGATCAATGGTGTTGTGTCACACAACACCACACAACTTGTGTGTGTTATTAAATGTTTGCACACAATTGACAGAGAACTAAACCTACATGTTTTATGCCGACTCCGAACGGCTAAAGTTCATGTTCTCAAGAAGCTTTACATGGCATTATTTACTCTCTAAGGTTTGACATTGTCTGCAGAGAGGTGATGACCGATCAGAAAAATTTTTTTATTGAAAAACTTTTGCCGAGACTGGGGATCGAACTCGGGCTCCGAGCATGCTAAGCCACACCGCTAACCTGCATGTCACGGTCACCACAAGATTTATAGCAACTCATTATAAGAACTACGTTGTTTCTGAGAGGAAACTTATTGACTTCTATAATGGCAAAAAGGCAAACTTTTTATTTTTTTAAAGAAGCTTCTTGAACTTTTATTAAACTTCGCAAACAACTTCCATAGGGTAAGTGCAAGCTTGCTTATACAAGCTTTATACAGCGTATACGTGTTTCTAATCAACTTCTAAATGAGCAGGAAACAGGATCCTGTATAAAACTGTTCCAAGTTGAATGATATAAGCTTTATCGAAACTCCAAAATAAACAATTACAAATTTTTCTGATTTTTTTTTATGATATTTAAATTTTTTTATGAATTAAATTTATATCAGTTCATTCACAACAAGGGATTCCAGTCCCGGGACTGATTTCGAATTTCGGGATTGTTTGATAGGAATTCCGGGATCCCGGGAATTGTAAAACAGAGAAAACCCATTTTTTTGATAAATAAATAAATTCATATGTTTGGTTGGAAAGTTAAGATATTATTTTCTAAAAAAAAATTGTACAAAGAAATAATAAAACGCTTTTGTGCAGAATATTCATCTTTTTCAGTGAAATCTGTGAAAATAAAGACCATGAATAAAGAATCATCGTATTGACCAAAATATATTCATAATTACCAGCCACAGTCTTGTAAACAGGTGTTACTCGAATTTCAAACTTAGTGTTGCACTTTCTTACTACTATTTTGAATTGCCATTACTCGAAAAAGAGTTGCAAGCAATATTTATAAATACTTTTGATTATTTGAAACTAACAGTTTTATAAATTCTTTTATTTTCTCTAAATTTATGGAAAAAATCGGAAAAATCAACAAATCGGAAAAATCAACAAAATGCAGACATTTTTAGGCAATTGCAGGATCCAGAAAATCCCGGGATTTCAGGACTTATAATCCCGGGACTTTCGGGACTGGAAAAAGTTCGGGATCCCGGGTTTTTGGGATCCTGGGATCCCGGGATTATAATTCATATTCACTTCATTATTCACATCTCATTACATATAACTACAAGTTTTTCTGATTTTTTTATGATATTTAAAATTTTTTTTAAATTTAAACCTTACTTAATCTCAATTTTAAAAATAATGGTTTTATTTAATTATATTTTTTTATATTAAAAATTTCCAAAAATTGTTCTTATGGATTCATATGATTCGAACCCGTAACATACCGCATGCCAGGTTGGAGGGTAATTCATCGAAATATTTCTATTTTATATACAAAGAGACTGAAACTGATTGGCTTCATACATTCCACTACAAACCTGAGGCTTTGGTTTCAAATACATACTTTATCAAAACTTATTGGAAATAGTAGCTTTTTCAACTACTGCTACCAAAAAACAACTGTCCAATTTTCAATTAAATAAAGTATTTGATTTTAACGATATATAATGCAGTTTTACTTTGTAAACTTAATAACTCTCCATTCAAGCTCTAACTGATGTAGAAGCCTCTTATATGTTTCTATTCAGTAAGTATACTCAGAAAAAACTGTCTCGGAATATGATAAAAAATTCATCATATTTAGAGAAAAATGGTATAGACTTTGCTCCAGAGAATGCTATTCTCTAATTGCGATACTAAAAATTCTCTAAAAATGATAAAAAGTTACCATGAAATAGAAAAATATATCATTTTTAGAGAAAAATACTTTTTTTTTTGAGAAAATATTTGTTTTTATTGAAGAAAATACTTCTCATAGTGAATTTTTTATCAAAATATAAGAAAAGTTTTTCATTTTCAATAAAATTTCTCTATAAATGAGAAATTTTTTGTGCGAGAAAAATACTTATCATTATTAGAGACATTGAAATGTTTCCATTTCCTAGAAGTAAAGAAATATTTCTACGAAAATGTGAAAATTTATTCTATTTCAAGAAAATTTTATTTGAAAAAGAGAAAATTGCTATTATCAAAAATAGAGAAATTTTTTACCGGTACAAGGGTTGTGTTTTTTTCTCAGTGTATAAACGAGGCTGCCGCCTCTTCTAGAAAATCAATTTCTGATAGGTTTTACGATTTTAAAAACAACTTTAACGTTTTCGCTCATTTTTGAGTTGCCAATCAACAGTTTAATAAATAATTCAATACTTTTCTTAAATGAAATTAAGAAAAATTTCGCTTAATAATAATGCGAATGTTGTGAATTGCAGGAAAAGGATAAAGCAGCTTCAACTGCTTAAATGCAAAAGATAAGGTTAAGCCTTATTTTTCCAAGCCAAAGTTTTTTTCGTAGCAAACAAGTTCAATACATTGAAAAAGGAAAATAATTTTAATACATTTTTTAAACAATCCATTTTTTAAACACCAGACAGTCCATTTTAAGTTTTTGGAAAATTTGCATAAACAAATTTTTGGTTTTCACTGCAAAAGTTTACCAAAATGAAACTTAATTTCACGTTTTCACATCGAAAAAAAAATTTACCAGTTTTGGTAAATTTTTCACATTCTGGCAACGCTGTCTGTCACATGAGAATTGAAGTTACTTGAACTTTGTTCAAGTTTTACTTGAATTATGTCATCTAGGTATGCTAATATAAGAATATTCGGCAATCCGTTGCGAAACTTGTCAATTAAACGTTGAAAAGTGGCCGAAGCATTCTTTAATCCAAAAGGCATTCGATTGAATACGTAAATGCCGAATGGTGTTGTAAAAGCTGTCTTCAGTTTGTCCTTTTCTGCAACTTTGATTTGCCAATAGCCAGCCTTTAGATCTAAAGTAGTCATATATGGCGTTGATTTAGCTCAGAGCAGTGTTGCCGTTCGAGAATTTTAAAACGAAGTAAAATAGGCTACAAGATGAAAGTATTTTCAGAGATTTCGAAGTGTTAAAATAAATTAATTTTGTTTTAACATGAATGTTTATTAAGCATATTTAGGTACATTTCAAAATTAATAACGAAAAAATCAATAAAAATATATTCATAAAAATCAATCAATAAAGTTTAATAAGAAAATACGCGTTCAATAAGAAAATACTGAAATACATTTCAATCACTTATATGTATAAATTAACAATGTTAAAAAAATTATCTATTTCTAATTTCTATTTTCTATGCAGCTATTTCTTCGGTTCTGAAGTAAATATCACTGTTATAACAAACATTCGATAAAGTATTCGTTTAAGGATTCCAATTTAAAAAAATTATCATTTAGAAAGTCGTCCTTTATTAGCATTATCAAATTTACGGTGCTAAATTTTAACTTATTTGTAGTTGTATTTTTAATTAGTTTTAATTGTGAAAATACTCTTTCTGTTGCTGCACCACCGTGCGGTAAGCTTAACAACGCTTTTACGAAAGTTTTTATTTTTTGGTACATCAGGTCTTCTAAGGCACTATTTAATTTAAAAACGTAGAATCCTTTTTCAGCTAAAAAAATCATTTAATATTAAAAGACGCCATTCCTTTTCTAGACAGTCGATATCTTTTTCTTCGATGAGATTAGGAAAAAGTTTTATGAGGGGAACCAAACTATTGGCTAAAGATCTTGTATCCAAAATTTGTAATGTTCTCAAAACTGGATATTTAAAATTGACTCTTTTCATAATTAGTGTACGAATGTAATAGAACTGTACACAACTTTTTAAAATTTCGTTCTTATCTGTTACAGATATATCATAGGAATCAAATTTTATGTGGGCTCTAGGCCCTATATATATCAGACAAAGGCTTAATTCAAAAAGTATTGAGATCATTTTCAAAAATTATATCAAATTCTACGGCAGAGATGTCAATAAAATTAATTACAATACTTCTGAAATAACATTTTAATGATTTTAACAACTCATGAAAACTAGGCGATTCTGTTTGAAATTCTAAATTAAGTGAATTAACAGCACTCAGTGCATAAGACAAGAATTGTAAATGTATCACATTTGAACCAGTCATTCGAGCTGCAATACGACTTGAAATATCAGAGTATTCCTCGAAGTAATTAATTCTAACAAACTTACATTTCAACAACCTTCACAACGCGCGCTTTTGCAAAAAGTATTTAATCGAACAGAGTGTTGCCACTATCATTAAAATTCTCTCATCCAATACAAAACTCTGTGAGAGAAGGTACAAGTTATGAATTCCTTTACACCAACAGTTATGCCATGTTATTGATTTTCTGATGTGAAATGAAGTTTTCACAAAAGAGGAAGTGTGGAAGTGTTTGACATAAAAGTGAAGTAAAAAACTTCGATCGAAGTGAAAACGGCAACGCTGGCTCAGAGGTGCACATAAGAGCTTCGGGGAGCCCTCGGCTTTCAAAGACAAGTCGTGTGTGCAGTGTTGCCATATGGTCCGATATTTCGTATTTGTTACGATTTTCGGTCTTGAATCCGATGATCCGATACATGGTCGAAATTCATTAAAAATGTTACGATTTCAGAAAAAAATTGATCCGACGTCCGATTTTGAATATTTTTCTTTAAGTATATGTATTGAAAAAAAAATTAAGATAAAAAAATTGGTGGCAACTGTACACTTTGTTTTAAAACATCTGTGTCAAAACTCTTTTAACTAATGACAATGTAAGGAATGACGATTATTTAATTTTATTTTTACTCTTACTTTGTGTGCCGAATAGTATTTTGAAATATATATCAGCATAATATTTTTTAAATATACCCAATAAACCTTACGAATTTGCCTCGAATTGGAGGTGAATCCGAAATCGCAGATATTTATTTCGAAAACGAAGTTCGAAAACGTTTTGCTAATGAACCCGAGAGCGGGAGGAGAATGCAAACTTCATGCTCGAAACGAGATTTTTTTCATAATCGAATCACTATATAAATATATAACTTTACAGCTGCGTAATTTGCTTGCTTATTAAAACAAGCGCTTGGGAACATGGGTTCGACTTCCAGACGAGGTAAAAAAATTTGTTTTTGTTTTTGTTTAATTGGTGTTTTCTCTCTATTTTTTAAAAATTCTAAAGGGATCACGAATTTTATATTTAAATGTATTCGTTATTTTTAATAATTTCGGATTCATCATAATCAAATACGAGATTCCTGATCTACGTTGTTGTTGTTTTTGAAAATTTTACAGATCCGATGAAAATCGGACGAGCAGAGTGCAAAAGTTACGATATGAAAATTTTGTTGATGGCAACACTGCGTGTGTGCGAAGCTGCCGAACTTCTTCGACGATAGCATTGAATCAGTTTGCGTTCGATCTTCACGGAGTAAGCATCTTATGCGCAAATTGTTATGTTGAATTTTTGTCTTGTACACACATACTTAGACAAAAATGTTGCGTTTGTGTTGGAAGCTCTGCCAACGCTGTGCATCACTGATTAAGCTGCATGTAAAAGATCATCAATTCTTGGCAGCGGGTATGTATCTGTTATAGTAATGTTGTTAAGGCGACAATAATCAATGCAAACTCTGATTTCTCCATTCTTTTTGGGGATCATAACAACCGGAAAAGCCCATGGTGACTCTCTTTCTTCAATAACTCTTTTACTTAACATATCATCAATTTCAGCTTTTAATTTTTGTTTCATAACTGGTGAGAGTCTATATGGAGAACATGAAATTGGTTCATGTGTGCCAGTGTTTATATAATACTCAATAAACGGTACTGGCTTGTTGATATCATCAAATAGTACCTGGGCGACCGAGCTCCGCTCAGATTCCTGCCGTATATTCAAATGTTTTACGGTTTTAAATGTATCGGAATTGCCAACTTTATCTTAGAAACAACATATAAGATCATATTTTTTTTTTAATTAACTTCAAATGCATTTTTATTTTATGATAACTTCGTTTTTCAACTAAACGAAATTTGTTTTGGTTTTATATTTGGTTTAATTATTTTGATAATTTACTTATGCTGAACTTATGCCGGCCATTCCAAGCCTAAGTAAATTTTTTTTTCCCAAAATTAACCTCATGCTCCTTTTCCACTTACAAGAATAGAAGTTATTTTTTATGTCGCAATTTTTTCTAAAGTTATGGAGATAGCAATTTTTGATCAAAGTAAAAATCTTGAAAATGGAGTCATTTTCAATAAATCATACCTCTGTCATTTGTTACCCCTATTTTTGTAAATGAAGTATCGTTAGAAAGCAATTGAAAAGCGATTATTAATAAAAAATAAAGTACTTTTGGAATTTTTTTGCTAGAGTTGCCTCCTTTTTCAAAAAAAAAGTAAACTGTTCATATCTCAAAAAATGCATTTTCGGTTTTTGCAAATGCATGCGGTTTTTTTTTACGTAGAATTACGTCTTACAGCGCGGTTTGTATGCAGTCGTTTTAACAAATTTTTTTAAGATCATACCTACAGCCTATAATATTCATCGTTCAAACATAATATTTATACTAAAGTATCAGATATATCCTGCGCTAAACGAATATCTAATTTTGGATTTTGTTACTTTTATATTAAAGTCACAAAATAGCAAAAGCTTAGAAGAATAATCTAGATTTTTATATAAGAAAATCAATCTTTAGCTGCTTGCATGTTGTGTCTGCTGCTTTCTTTGTTTTTGTTTTTGCTTGTGTTGGTTTTGTTTTGAACGAACTGATTCGCAGCATTGGTGCTCTGCTCCACGTTAAGAGGGTGTTCCGATTAGATTTTAACACTTATGAAACAAACTATTGGCATTATTTTTCGTTGTATGCTACTACCCAATAGATGTCGTTTTCTATTCACTTAATATGATCTTTGCATATAAAATAGCAACCGTTTGTTATTGGGTTGTGTGAAAATCAGCAGAGTTGTGGCTCAGTCAGATAAGCTGTTGTGGTGATAACGTTAAGAATCAATGAAAGCTGGTTCGATTCTCAGCCTAGTTGATAAGAATATTTTCATTTTTAATTTTTTATTATTATAATCTTATTTTATTAATTATTTAATGTAACAATTGCATAGTGCAATATTTTTATTTTTTTTCACATCCTGTTGCTTGCGATAGCATGAACAAAATGTAAGCAAAATACAGCTTTTATTAGTCTTTTAGTTATTTTGTATTTAATTTTTAACCTAAGTTACCATAATTCAAATTGTATTCCCAATTAATTAAATTTACGTACAGCTTTGACTAAAAATATGTCTAGTATTTTTAATCGTATCAATTCTAAAGAAAAGGATTAACATATGTATTAGTTCAATGTATTGTTTAAAAATTACTCTAAGATTTTTAACCGTAAAGTTGTTGTACTATGTGGTCTGTTGACACCATAAGATATTTACAAAATGTGAATTTGTCAAAAAATTCTTAGAGTAAATTTGATCTTAATTTATTTCGAATTTTTATTAGGCATTTAAAATTTTGTAAACTTACTTAAAAAAAGAAGGAACTAAAAATTTTATTCAAGCTTTTTACAGTTTTATGGTCCAAGATTCCTTTATTATATACAAAATAATTATTTGACCTAATAAGAAAAACATTTTTGCTCCAGATTTTATAACAATATCTCAAACGGTATAGAAGTTATGAACGATTAAGTGAAATGTATATCAGAAAAAAATTGAAATTACGAAAAGCATAACATTTGGCCATTATATTTTATTTTGGTGGAAACTTAATTTGTTTCTTAAAATTACAAAAAAAAGTGCACTTTTTGAGATGTGAGCAAATTAGATTTTTTTTTTTCAAAACGTAGGAAACTCTAGCATAGGAAACTCTTACAAAAATATTTTCCTTTTTAAAATTTGTTTAAGATTTAGTGTAAATTACTCTATTTGTAAGATTTCTTTTTATATCAAAAATTGGTACATCAGAACTGTACTAAAACGTTTCTATAAAAAAAAATAAATGAAAAATATAACAAATTCACCAAACCACTGTTTGGTGAAGCTTAAAAAATAAAAACAAAAAACTTATTGAACACGACGGGATTCGAACTCACTACATTGAGATTATTGGACAGAAGATCTATTCTCTGAGCTATCACCGCTATAACAAATTATGCAAACTTAACATAACATATTCGGCAGAACAATTAACTTATTTATTAAATGCGTGAAAACTCGGAAAAACAGCTTTTCGCAGAGATGAGACCTAGCTGGATCGATTTTTCAGCACCCTCTTCATCTATATTGTAAATTTCATCGAAATCGTTAGTGCCGTTTTCGAGAACGCAATTGCAAATATATATACAAATATTGCTGGTTTAATAGCATAAGATAAGATTTGTATTCATTGGTGTTTATTTGAGATATTTCAAAACACATAAAATTAAATTTTCATTCAGATTTTTATCTCAAAGAGGAGACAACGTTTTTTAACTTATAAAAGGAAATCTGCTTTTTTTCCACGCAGACATTTTTAAATATTTTAAAGAACACGAGAGCGACTGTCGTCCCTCGTTACATTGGCGCCCAACGGAAATAACTAAAATCTAGCCGCAAATTTTCAAATCTGCTTAAGGCTAACTTCTTAATGCCTGCCCAACATTAATGAAAATCGAAAGTGCACTCAATTGGCTGCAACAACGACCAAGCATTTATACTGCTTATTGTGGTACTCAAAAGAAGTCCTATCCCTGCCGCAGCACCTGCATATGTGCTGTTTGTGCTCGTCATCAAGCGTAAGTGTTTCGCAATCGCAGTAACGTCCATTCATCTACTGTTTGTACGATTGCTTATGGAAGTCCTATCCGTGCGCCAGCATCTGTATCTGTGCTGTTTGTACTCATCATCAAGCCAACTGAACACGTACTGTTTATGCTCATCATCAAACGCTGGCTTTACACCCGCAGGAACGCATATTCGTCTGTTTCCGCGTCCACCTAATGAAACCGCTAATTCGAGAAATACGAGAGAGACAGGTACTGACGCTTTTGCTGTCTTACCAAGTCCCTCGTTACAGCTTTAAACCTCCATTCATCATTGCACCCGCAAATACGTCTATTCTTCTACTGTTTCTGCATTCATCTAACGAAATCTTTCATTCGATAAATACGGGAGAGACAGGTTCTGACGCAATTGCAGTCTTACCAAGTTCCTCGTTACGACCTTATAATAAGATCTAGAAGCAACCTCTTTCGATTATCCATACAATCAGAACGTTTCTCAGAAGCGCGATCCATCCTTCTCGCCTACATCTGGTTCTTTAACCCCTTTCCACTGCTATAACATATTGTTCGTGCTGGTCTCTCTCATTTTATTTAACTCTCAATAAAGACCTCTCCCAACGACAACATGCGTAGAAGTCCTCGGAACACTTCAGCTGTTGCTGCATCAACGTCGTCTGCTGTTGATCATAATACGAGTAGTTCAACAAAAGATATTCGCTCTTTTCAGGAGGTGTTGCATAAAGCTAGAGAAGCTGAAGTCGTAGCTTATGAAAAGAATAGTGCAACAGGAATAGAAGACCAGTTCAAACTTAAGGCCAGTTTTTCAACAAAACGCTGCTCGTTCTGTCGCAAACGTAACCATTCTGCTAAAGAATGTTACAAGAAAGCTCAACTTGAAAAACATAAACAATCACAAGATGAGCGAATTAATCTCAATTGTTATGGTTGTGGCGCACCAGGCTTTTATCGTTCAAACTGTCCCAACTGTAACAAATCAAATGCAAACAAAAGTCCGGTACGTATAGATTTCAATTCAATACATACCTCAATAGTAGGTTGTAGTGTCCCTTAAGTGGCCTTGAATATAAACGGACTAAATGGTGAAGCTTACACAGACACCGCTGCAAAAACAAGCGTTGCTGGATATATATTATTAAAAAAACTACAAGAAATAGGCGTAAAGTTCAAAGAGATGTTTGCGGAGTTGGTTATGGCAGATGCTATTCCAAAATACCAAAAGGTGTTCTCAACGGAAGCAGATATTATCATAGGAAGCAGATTCAAAAAGATAAAATTGATTTGCCTTCCCGCAGCAGAGTATAACCGCACGTTGCTTGGTATAGATTTCATGTCGCAAGAAGGTATGGTGCTCGATTTGGCTCAACGTTGTTGGTTTTATAAGGATGATCCAAACACAATTTTTTAATTTAAAATGCAATCCACCGAATCATCCATAATTCCGGAAAATACATCATCCACGTACATCTATTCGCCAGAAGAAATAAAGAAAATTTTTGGAAGTTCTATTCCTAATGATTTACGCTTATTTAAAAATCGCGAACTTTTTCCGCCTATGAAAAAATTAAAATTAATAAAAGATAATGAAACCTGTTTATTGAGTTTGAATTCTTTTGAAATTAAATTACGTTCAGATGAGGGGCCACATCTTAAAATTAATGAAAGAGATTTATTGAATAATATTTTATTACAAAACACTAATATCTTATTCTATTAAACGAGCAATATTTGTATATATATTTGCAATTGCGTTCTCGAAAACGGCACTAACGATTTCGATGAAATTTACAATATAGATGAAGAGGGTGCTGAAAAATCGATCCAGCTAGGTCTCATCTCTGCGAAAAGCTGTTTTTCCGAGTTTTCACGCATTTAATAAATAAGTTAATTTTTCTGCCGAATATGTTATGTTAAGTTTGCTTATGTTGTTATAACGGTGATAGCCCAGAGAATAGATCTTCTGTCCAATAATATCAAGGTTATGATTTCGAATCCCACCGTGCTCAATAAGATTTTTTGTTTTTATTTTTTAAGCTTCACCAAACAGTGATTTGGTGAATTTGTTATATTTTTCATTTACTTTTTTTTATAGAAACGTTTTTAGTACAGTTTTGATGTACCAATTTTTGATATAAAAAGAAATCTTACAAATAGAGTAATTTACACTAAATCTTAAACAAATTTTAAAAAGGAAAATATTTTTGTAAGAGTTTCCTATGCTAGAGTTTCCTACGTTTTGAAAAAAAAAAATCTAATTTGCTCACATCTCAAAAAGTGCACTTTTTTTTGTAATTTTAAGAAACAAATTAAGTTTCCACCAAAATAAAATATAATGGCCAAATGTTATGCTTTTCGTAATTTCAATTTTTTTCTGATATACATTTCACTTAATCGTTCATAACTTCTATACCGTTTGAGATATTGTTATAAAATCTGGAGCAAAAATGTTTTTCTTATTAGGTCAAATAATTATTTTGTATATAATAAAGGAATCTTGGACCATAAAACTGTAAAAAGCTTGAATAAAATTTTTAGTTCCTTCTTTTTTTAAGTAAGTTTACAAAATTTT
This sequence comes from Tetanocera ferruginea, assembly GCA_958299015.1. Lineage (NCBI taxonomy): Eukaryota > Metazoa > Arthropoda > Insecta > Diptera > Sciomyzidae > Tetanocera > Tetanocera ferruginea. The sequence goes on along the minus strand of OY282641.1, from coordinate 100,365,139 downwards.
AAATGCCTAATAAAAATTCGAAATAAATTAAGATCAAATTTACTCTAAGAATTTTTTGACAAATTCACATTTTGTAAATATCTTATGGTGTCAACAGACCACATAGTACAACAACTTTACGGTTAAAAATCTTAGAGTAATTTTTAAACAATACATTGAACTAATACATATGTTAATCCTTTTCTTTAGAATTGATACGATTAAAAATACTAGACATATTTTTAGTCAAAGCTGTACGTAAATTTAATTAATTGGGAATACAATTTGAATTATGGTAACTTAGGTTAAAAATTAAATACAAAATAACTAAAAGACTAATAAAAGCTGTATTTTGCTTACATTTTGTTCATGCTATCGCAAGCAACAGGATGTGAAAAAAAATAAAAATATTGCACTATGCAATTGTTACATTAAATAATTAATAAAATAAGATTATAATAATAAAAAATTAAAAATGAAAATATTCTTATCAACTAGGCTGAGAATCGAACCAGCTTTCATTGATTCTTAACGTTATCACCACAACAGCTTATCTGACTGAGCCACAACTCTGCTGATTTTCACACAACCCAATAACAAACGGTTGCTATTTTATATGCAAAGATCATATTAAGTGAATAGAAAACGACATCTATTGGGTAGTAGCATACAACGAAAAATAATGCCAATAGTTTGTTTCATAAGTGTTAAAATCTAATCGGAACACCCTCTTAACGTGGAGCAGAGCACCAATGCTGCGAATCAGTTCGTTCAAAACAAAACCAACACAAGCAAAAACAAAAACAAAGAAAGCAGCAGACACAACATGCAAGCAGCTAAAGATTGATTTTCTTATATAAAAATCTAGATTATTCTTCTAAGCTTTTGCTATTTTGTGACTTTAATATAAAAGTAACAAAATCCAAAATTAGATATTCGTTTAGCGCAGGATATATCTGATACTTTAGTATAAATATTATGTTTGAACGATGAATATTATAGGCTGTAGGTATGATCTTAAAAAAATTTGTTAAAACGACTGCATACAAACCGCGCTGTAAGACGTAATTCTACGTAAAAAAACACCGAAAATGCATTTTTTGAGATATGAACAGTTTACTTTTTTTTTGAAAAAGGAGGCAACTCTAGCAAAAAAATTCCAAAAGTACTTTATTTTTTATTAATAATCGCTTTTCAATTGCTTTCTAACGATACTTCATTTACAAAAATAGGGGTAACAAATGACAGAGGTATGATTTATTGAAAATGACTCCATTTTCAAGATTTTTACTTTGATCAAAAATTGCTATCTCCATAACTTTAGAAAAAATTGCGACATAAAAAATAACTTCTATTCTTGTAAGTGGAAAAGGAGCATGCGGTTAATTTTGGGAAAAAAAAAATTTACTTAGGCTTGGAATGGCCGGCATAAGTTCAGCATAAGTAAATTATCAAAATAATTAAACCAAATATAAAACCAAAACAAATTTCGTTTAGTTGAAAAACGAAGTTATCATAAAATAAAAATGCATTTGAAGTTAATTAAAAAAAAAAATATGATCTTATATGTTGTTTCTAAGATAAAGTTGGCAATTCCGATACATTTAAAACCGTAAAACATTTGAATATACGGCAGGAATCTGAGCGGAGCTCGGTCGCCCAGGTACTAATATTTTAAACAAGTATTTTAAGCAAAGTTAAATATTCATATACATATTGATAACATAAATAAATAACAAAGAGTATAAGAATAAAACATTCGTTACACTTATAAGATTCAGAACGTAAGCACATCGACAAGATTAACGCCACAACTGGAGACCCCGACGTGCTCATCATATCAAAACAAATGAATACCATCAACGAAGGAGCACAAATTGCATCAAACGACGATGCGCTTTTCGTCGACGCTTCATCAAACGTACCAGCAGGCTGCTCTGTGTTTGAAGGCGGTGCCAGCGGCCAAGTTTGCGCTGCACGTGCAGTTAAACTGCCACCTTTTTGGAAGGGCAATTGTTTTTTGTGGTTCGCACAGGTGGAAGCTGCCCTTGAGATTGTACAAATTCGTATCGATGCCGCAAAGTACAGATACGTTTTGGTGCACTTAGATGAAACGACACTGCCTTTTGTCGCGGACATAATTACGTCACCACCAGTCGATGACAACAAAGCTTCGTCGTCTACTTCGTGGAATAGAGTACATTGATGGAAAGCCATCAAATTTTCTCCAACGACTAAGAAAGTTGGCTGCTGGTAAGGTGACTGACGGGCTTCTTCGCCTGATTTTCCTTGAACAACTGCCAGGGTCCATTTACAAAGCGCCTACAAATTACCGATTCCAAAAATCATCTTGAATTTCTCATCGTCACCGGTGCGGACATTTCGGTGTTCCCTAGGAGAGTTCTAAAGAATTTAAAAATAATCGATTCAAAAACTAAGAGTCATACCTAAATTGGAGCGTTAGCGTTGTTTAACTGTCAAAATTTTCTCATTTTCAAATGTTTTGTATGAAGCATACGGAAATAATCAACGTGCTAACGCCAACCCATCGGAATTTCCAATTTTGACAGAGCGTTAAGAACAAATTGTCAATAAGTGAAAATCAAAAATAAATCTCATTTGTTTCTTTTCACATTTTATACAAATTTTTTCAAATATGGAGGTAAGTTTCTTCATATAAATAATTTTACTCCAGTTCAGAGTATGGAATTATCCGCTTGTGTGGCTTTCTGGTAAAATTTTAACACGAGATTCATTCCGTGTACCTATAAAAACGTACGCGAACTTGGACGAGAACACTAGTGAGACTTTTGATGTCCATGAGGATATTCGTGAGCCGCACTTGAAATAAAGCATCAAAATTAAAGTAAAGCAGATTAGAGGTTCCTTTTACTTTTATAGGTTTTGTGGAACTTGTCAATGAATCTACAGCCAATAGGTTCCAAAAGTAACGTATCAACAAAATTGGTAGCTAAGAAATCTTAGTAATTTTTTGACATTGAAACGTAACGCTTCAATTGCGGTATGGCGCTTACCTTTTTTGAGAAGCGTTAAATAACACAACGCCTAACGCTCCAATTTAGGTATGACTGTAAATGTATTCTTTTTGCAGCAAATAGTTCAGCGATACAAACATATGGTTCTAAAATATTAGATATCGATCTCGGTCTTGGCAGGACTTTTAACTGGGCGTTTACAGTTGCTGACGTTGCGCACGCAATACTTGGTGCCGATTTCATCAAGCAGAATGGTTTACTTGTTGATTTGCGCAACCGTAGACTTCTTGATCCACAGGCAGTTATACAAACTGTTGAAGTTTCTACAGCCATTAAAGATACCGAAACTGAAGTTCAACGACCAAATGTATCGTCAGCCCAATCTTCAAAAATCGTGTCAACTCTTACCGGCAACCCTATGTCTCAATTGTTGAAACAATTTTCAGCAGTTACTAAGCCATCCGAACACAAACACCAAGACATGGGATAAGGCACCACATTACAACACGTGGAACGCCAGTTGCGGAGAGAGCTCGTCGACTTGCTGGTGAAAAATTAGCTGCGGCAAAGAAAGAATTCGACGTCATGTTACAACAAGCTGTTTGTGCATCATCTAACAGCGAATGGGCAAGTCCATTACACCTAGTAAAAAAAAAGATGGGACATGGCGTGCTTGCGGCGACTATAGGCGACTTAATAAAGTAACAGTGCCAGATAGATACCCGATACCTCATTTTCGTGATTTTACTTTTATACTTCACGGTTGTAAAGTTCTTACCACACTTGATCTGACGCGAGCCTTCTATCAAATATCTGTTGCACCAGAAGATCGACCAAAAACGGCTGTGATAACTCCATTTGGCTTATTTGAATTTGAAGTCATGACGTTCGGACTATGCAACGCAGCGCAGTCTTTCCAACGACTAATGGATTCGATCTTTCGGGGATTAAACTTCTGCCATGTCTATATTGATGACATCCTGGTTGCTTCAGAATCTTTACAGCATCACAAGAAGCACCTTCGAAGTTTTTTTGAACTTTTGCAGAAACATGGTCTCTCTATTAACATAGGAAAATGTGTATTCGCACAGGAGGAGGTTACGTACCTTGGTCACACTATTAATGCAAACGGTATTAAACACACTGCAGAACGCATTGAAGCTCTTCTTCAGTACCCGAAACCTCAAACAATTGCTGATTCCTAGGTTCGTGGAATTTTTATGCTGCTGGTGCTAAGAAAAATTACAAGAGACCAATAATTTGGAATGACAGTACTTCAAGAGCCTTTAGCCAATGCAAACAACTACTCAATGACGCAGTTCAGTGAGCTATCCTGCTCCAGATTCAACACTTACACTGAGATGCGATGCTTCTGACCACTCTATTGGTGCAGCATTAGATTAGACTGTAAATGGCATAGCCCAGCCATTTGGATTCTATACGAGTAAGTTGAGTACACCAAAACAAAATTACAGCTCTTACGATCGAGAGCTTTTAGCCATCTTCAAAGGTATACAATTTTTTAAGCATCTGCTGGAAGGTCGTAACATCGTGGTTCTCACTGATCACCGACCACTTTCTTTTGCATTGATTCAGGGCTCTGATAAAGCTTCTCCACGCCAACAAAGGCAGTTACAATATATAAGCCAATTAACTTCTAACATTTTCCATATTCCCGGTCATGACAACGTTGTAGCAGATGCTATGTCACGTATCAGCACCATTAACTAACCAGTTAGCATATCAGCTAAAGAGCCATCAAGACAATGATGAAGAACTACAACATCTTCTTCAATCAAATTCGACGTCACTACAGCTTCGTTAATTGAAAATTGATGATTCAAACTCAGAAGTTTACTGTGATATTTCAGCTGGTGCACTGAGGCCATATATACCAACACAACTCCGGCGTAAAATTTTTAAAGATGCGCATGACATATTTCATCCTAATGGACGATCTACAAAAAAGATCATAAATCAACGCTATGTCTGGCCGCACATGAAAAGAGATGTCTTGAGATGGACACGATCCTGTCTATCCTGCCAACGAAGCAAAATTCATCGATACGTCAAAAATATACCGCAACAAATTGAGATTCCCAGTGAAACGTTCAAGCATGTTCACGTCGATATCATTGTCATGCCGCTGTGTGATGGTTATAGATATTGCTTAACAATAATCGATAGATTTACTCGTTGGCCTGAAGCTATTCCCATGAAGAAGGATATATATACTGATACCGTAGTAAGTGCATTTTTCAATGCTTGGATTAGTCGTTTTGGGACTCCATTGACAGTCACAAGCGATAGGGGCTCACAATTCGAATCTAAATTTTTTGAAGCATTTACGAAACTCATCGGTTGCAATCGGACTCGAACCACAGCATTCCACCCTGCATCAAATGGAATGGACGAGCGATGGCATCGGTCATTAAAGTCAGCAACAATGTGTCACTCTTCATCTCATTGGGTTAGTACGCTCCCAGTCGTCTTACTTGGGCTTCGAACCAGTTTTAAAAAGGACATCAAAGCCAGAGCAGCCGAAGTGTTGTATGGTACTACACTAAGACTTGCAGGAGAGTATTTTATCAGTGAGGAAGTGGGACCACAACCACAGCATTTTGTTGAAATATTTCGAGAATTCATGCGTGATTGGATTTTTCTAGAACGCGTGATAAACATATTCATTGATTTTGCTTTCAATTATTATTTCATTTCTTTGTAACTTGAATTAAAAACTTTATTAAAAACTAATACTTAATTTAAGTTGAAAGTCATTTGCTTTGATTTGGTGAAATAATAGTGGAGCGCCTCTTGTTCATTTCATTCCTACTTACAAGATTCGGAACATAAGCACATCGACAAGATTAACGCCACAAAAGTGGTGTATGTGGCGCCATCTAGTGCGAGAGTGACACAACTCAAAGTAATTTCTCTATATGTATATATGTACACAATGCTAGAACTGTGGATTAATTATATATTTTAACTGAAATTTAACTTTATTATACACAAAAATTAATAATTACAATATTTAAAGAAGTAATTTTGAACAAAGTAATAAATTGATATAAACAAAAAACAAAATACATTAATTTTATATATATTTATCGTAAAACAAATTTGATTTTTTTTTATATCCTGGTAACGATGTAGTGGTAAAGTTGTAAAGGTAATAAAGATTCAGTATTAAATTATTTTCAGACAGAGCAAAATAGTTTCAATCTGTCATTTGTTTTAGCCATACCATCCTGAATCAGACTAACGTTGTTCTTAACGTGAAGGTTTCTTGTGGAATAGTGCCAGGTTATTTGAGTGCTATTTTAAGCAGTTTATTTTGACTAACTTGAAGTTTTTTTAAATGTAATTTGGCACAAAAACCCCAAACAGGGCAGGCGTGGAGTAAAATAGATTGGAATATTACTTTTACAATTATAATTTTATTTTCATTGCTGAGCTTTGAGTTTCTATTTATAAAGGGGTACAACATATTTTTAGCTATATTAAATTTAGTGATAGTTAAAAGTCTCCTCTAGACATAAACTTGAGGGGTCTCTACAAGACCTTAAAAATGGAATGTACGTAGGGTTTGGGTTCCAACCACATTACTAATTTCCCAATAAAAGCCAAAACAACCTCGGATATGAACCCCGAAGGTGCATGCATCAACTCATCAGCAAAATATGGCTAGCGGAAAGCATGCCCGACGATTGGAATCTCAGTGTGCTTTGTCCTATACTTAAGAAAGGAGACCCGACAATCTGCGCCAGCTACCGAGGTATCAGTCTTATTTCCATCGCATACAAGGTTCTTTCGAGCGTATTGTGTGAAAGATTGAAGCCGCATACAGATTGGACCTTATCAGTGTGGCTTTTGTCCTGGCAAGTCCACCATAGACCAGACTTTTACACTACGCCAAATCCTGGATAAAACCAACGAAAATCAAATTGACACCAATCATCTCATTGTTGATTACAAAGCTGCGTTCGATAGCCCGATTCGGGATTGCCTGTACGCAACTATGTCTGAGTTCGGTATACCTGCAAAGTTGATAAGGCTCTGCAAGATGACGTTGAGCAATACATGCAGCTCCGTCAAGGTAGGAAATGACCTCTCCGAAACCTTTAATACCGAACGAGGTTTCAGACAAGGCGACCCGCTATCATGCGATCTCTTCAATTTCATCATGGAGGGGATCTTACGAAAGGCGACAACGTTGGTGTACATCGAAATGGTACCATTTTCTACATAGATGTCCAGCTCCTTGCGTATGCTGATGATATCGATATTATCATCCGCCGCTATCGAAAAGGAATCTGCCAAAGTGGGTTTGACGGTGAACGAGGGCAAAACAGAGTATATGCTGTCTGCAAATGGGGAAGTGCGGCGTCTAGGCTCCCATGTTACAGCAGGCAAATACAACTTTGAAGTTGTCAAGGAGTTTACATGCCTTGGCACAGCCGTAAACAGCAACAACAATGTCAGCCTGGAGAAAAAGCGAAGAATAACAATTGCTTCGAGTTGGCGACGACTATCGCATTCGAATGAACCACGAACTGTTTGAGCTCTACGACGATACTCACTTAGTCCAGCGTATAACAATTCAGCGACAACGTTGGCTGGGTCATGTCTTTCGTATGGATGAAGAAGCTCCAGCGAAAAAGGTGTTTGAGGTGAAAGCCGAGGGTCGACGACGAAGAGGAAGACCATGCCTCTAATGGATTGACCAGGCCGAAGAAGCCCTTAACCGCGCTTGGTGAAAGAGATTGGAGTCGGCGCGTGCGAAGCAGAGACGCCTGGCGAGAACTGATGAAGTCGGCCGTAACCCGACAACGGGTTGTCATGGCCACCTAAGTAAGTAGTTAATTTATTGATATTATTGTTTATGTGCCTTGCGCCTTGTGGGACGCCTGCTGAGCTTCAGTAAAGTTTGAGGGCTCATTTCCCATATGCATGCAAAAAAAAAAACGGTTAGTTAAGAAACTTTGCACTATTTTAATAAGTTAAAGCGGGAAATTTAAGTTAATTAGTTTAAAGATCAATGGTTTGATCTTCAGCCAAACTGACTCAAACGCTTTCTCAACATCTAGTAAAACTAGCGCAGTCGAGTTTTTACTGTAAAAATTTTTTTTTAACATGATTATATGAGGAGGTCCATAACAAAACGCAATAATTACACTTTTTAAGTTTTTTGATTTTTTTAATGAATCCAATTAAGCATATTAAAATCTATGTAGTCATTGTAATTTAACATGTAACCGTTATTCAATACCAAAAATGATGGTTCAGATCAAAATACAATAATTCCAATGTATATCCCACTGGCTTTAATTACATTTCGTCGTTTATTCAAAAAAGTGTTATGGTGTAATTATTGCGTTTTGTTATGGACCTCCTCATATATCCTTTTAACTTGATGAGCAGTACTGTAGAAATTTCGGAAATCAAACTGTTCATCTGGAAAGATTGCATTCTGCTGCAAAAAAACCATAACTTTGCTTTTAAAATTTTTTTCAAAGATCTTGCTTATACGATAGCTTACAGGATTGTTCAATTGCTTACCAGGTCTTTCAATTGGTATTACCTTAGCAACTTTCCATGTGTCGGGAAAATAGCATAGCTTCCAACATAAATTAAACAAAAAGCACAGGTACTTCAGAGCCAGGCCAGGAAGCTGTTTACACTGAGAAAAAAACACATACCTTGCTCCGGTCAAAACTTTCTCTATTTTTTATAATAGCAATTTTCTCTTTTTCAAATAAAATTTTCTTCAATAAAAATAAATTTTCACATTTTCTATGAAATATTTCTTCACTTCTAGGAAATGGAAATATTTCAATATCTCTAATAATGATAAGTATTTTTCTCGTACCCTACTTATTGAAAATTAAAAACTTTTCTTACATTTTGATAAAAAATTCACTATGAGAAGTATTTTCTTCAATAAAAACAAATATTTTCTCAAAAATGAAAAGTATTTTTTCTAAAAACGATATATTTTTCTATTTCATGGAAGCTTTTTATCATTTTTAGAGAATTTTTAGTATCGCAATTAGAGAATAGCATTCTCTGGAGCAAAGTCTATACCATTTTTCTCTAAATATAATGCCTTTTTTATCATATTCCGAGACACTTTTTTCTGAGTGTAAGCATGCCGTTTTATACTTCGTCAAGGCCCTCTGCTTTTCGTGGACGAAGATCCTTAATTATGATTTTAACTATTTCCATAGACACAAACTCAACAAAAACAGAATCTGCAGCGTACGAATTGAATTGTCTGATGGTATCATTTACTAGATCTGTATTTGATTGGCTACCTAAGTTTTCAGACACAAGGTGGTTGTTCAGGAAGGTTTCAGCAAAAACAGTAGCTTTTTCTTCATTTGAAATGATTGCATTGTTATCTTAATATATAAAAGACAAGCGTCCTGCTCCGTGCCCTATATCGTAAAACATGTTCAGCCTGGACCAGAACCTGTTGTAAAATTATCCATTTAAAATTTTTGTACTTACTAAACCTTTTGCTCTATATCGTAAAACCTGTTCAGCCTGTACCAGAACCTGTTGTAAAATTATCCATTTAAAATTTTTGTACTTACTAAACCTTTTGCTCTATATCGTAAAACCTGTTCAGCCTGGACCAGAATCTGTTGTAAAATTATCTATTTGAAATCTTTGTACGTACTATAGTTTTTAAAACCTGTTCAGCCTGGACCAGAACATGTTGTAAAATTATCCATTTGAAATGTTTGTACTTATTAAACCTTTTAAAACCTGTTCAGCCTGGACCAGAAGCTGTTATTAAATTACTAGTGTAAAAGCCCGTCCTACGACGGGAAGAAACCATTTAGAGTACAAAATGCGACAAAAAATTTATTGGATTTATATACAAATGTTTTTATTTGAAAACATATTTATTAAATTATTTTTATAAAACTTCCGTACATGCAACATTTCTAGTAAAAAAATTCTTATGCTTGGTTTGCACTTAGTCATTTTTTGTTTGACATGAATTTAAAAGTTTAAAAAATCACAAATAATATTTTTTTTTTGCAATTTTTGAATGAAAAGATCAGTTTTTCCTATTTTTCGCCATTGTCAAACAAAAAAAAAATGACAACGTGTTGGCATTTTTCATGTGACTAACAACAACTGACCATTGAAATTGACATAGTGCAGCCGCGTACCGTGGGGGGGGCGGGGGGGGCGGTCCGCCCCGGGCGGCACTAGTTTAGGGGCGGCACTGAAGCTAAATAAAGCCTTTTACAAAATAAATATGTGTACATTATCATTTTAAGGTGTACAAACAAAAGAAAGAACTAAACTTAATGAATAAATTTGGCCACCACAGTAAATGTAACTATATTTATGAGCTTCGTATTGAGCACAACCAAAATGTAAAATCGCTTTTCGAGTCTCAAAATTAGTTGCCAAAGAAATAAAAAAAGACATAATATTTAGGCATGTGCGAGTAGTTGAATTTTCGAATAACTCGGCTGCGACTTGAAACAAGCATTGAATAACTGGTGTTTTCGAGTAACTCAAAGTTTTTTGAGTTTTTAAGTGCTTTAACTTGTCAGTGGAAATGCCCAGTAGAAAAGTGGTTTAACAGAATAACGTTTTTCAACTTAGGTATATTTGGTAAAAATAGCTGTTTTGTGCTTTGATGTGTTGAGTGTGGGAGAAAGGCGGAATTTTCGTTTGATTATGGCGAATTGTAAGTTCAGAGTGCATATTAAGAAATAAGACTTATGCGTATAATTTTAAGTCGTATCTTTTATAATGTTTTTTGATTTTTTAAGGGATTTCACTGTTTTAATAAAATCACTTTGGAGAGGAGTTAGGCGTGGTCTAAACTGATTTAGGTCATTTTCTAATTTAATAATTTAATTATTAATTTTCAAGAACTGATTTTGAGAAATGACCACAAGGTTTCAGCAGCTTCATGCTCTTGCTGAAAAATTCGCAATTCTTACTCCTTTGATTCTCCTGAATGATAAGTTGGAATGTAAACTGAATGAATTCTGTCACGAAGAAATTGACAATGAAGAGTTTCTCGTTGAGAGAAAAATACTTCAGCATATTGTTTCTATAGCTCACAAAGAAACTGATTCTTGTATGAAAGGTCCACTTGAACTTTTAAAATTTATTTTTAAATTAAGTATAGAAAACGCAGTTCCAAACATTGTTATACTTTTAAGCTTTATTCTAAGCTTTTATTCATAAAAACCTACATTAGAACTACAATGAGTACTTCTCGCCTACAAAATCTTGCCATATTATCTATAGAATACAAGTAAAGTAATGAAATAGACTTTGACAATTAGGGAATTCACAGTTTGCTTCTAAAGTTAACACCTGACAACTTTAGAAAGATATTTAGATCGAACTGTGAGCACCTTTTTTTGTGTTTTGGAGCTAAATTGCAAAAATAGTTTTCAAAAATTTGAAATTTGTTCATAAACATGCCTCGAATGAACGGAAAGGAAGAATTATGAGATAACTTTAGCAACAACTGGGATCTCAAGTTTGTACGTAAAACAAAAACAATCAAAGTTAACACGTGCTAAAATGTTCTAAAGTTAATAAACGGCAAAGTAAACAGAGCAGATAATACAGAACTGTGAGCACCCTAAATGTAATTACCGATTTTGCTAATAAAAAAACAAGAAAAATAATAATTTATTAAAATATTATAAAAAAAATTGTATTTGTATAAATTTCCTTTTCGGTGTCATTAAGGAATAAACTTTTTTATCGTTGGCCTAATTCTAATATGGCGTAAGTCAACATTTGGAATAATAGCGATTATTAACGTTTAAGGGGACCTGACGCCTTCAAAATTTTGTTTATTTTAATGTGTGGTGACCGTGGCATACAGGTTAAGTGTGTGGCTTAGCATGCTCGGAGCCCGGGTTCGATCCCCAGCCGCGGCGAGAAGTTTTTTCAATAAAAAGTTTTTCTGATCGGTCACCACCTCTCTGCAGACAATGGCAAACCTCAGAGAGTAAATAATGCCATGTAAAGCTTCTTGAGAACATGAACTTTAGCCGTTCGGAGTCGGCATAAAACATGTAGGTCCAGTTCTCGGTCAATTGTGTGCAAACATTTAATAACACACACAACACAATTGATCATAAGAAGCTCGGTCAAAGTCCTTTCAAGGGCTGAAATGGCCAATTTGTTTGTTTTGTTTTTAATGTTTAAAAATGTGTATAAGTTCAATAAAAATAGATATAATTTTGAAAAATTACAAATATATTTTTCGGAAAAATATTACGCAAAAAAATTTTTTATTGTTTTTATCACATATACTGCTGATGGAATTCTTTTAAAAAATTCATGGCGCTTTTAATTTCATATGTTTTGTTCACCACTTTATATATCATAAATAAATTTTATTTTCAACTGTAGGGTATAAGTATAGTGTGTATGCAATGACAAAATTTTATTATGCCAGGTTACTCCTTAAAAAATACTTGTTCAGGTGTCAATATATCATATTTATATTTTAGTAAATATAGAATTCTCCCGTGATATAACAAAAGCAAGTAACTTGTTTTTTGAAAATTGTGAGAAATTGAGGTATTGTGTTATAGGATATAATCTTTCCGTATATAAGATTTTTAAGTTTTTTCAAATTATTGAAGAGTTTAATTATTGAAGAGTTAAGAGTTAAGTTTCGAAATTTTTGAAACTTGTGCTAGCCAAATTATTTTGCGTTGCAGTTTTTTAACAATTCAGTCGAACTTAAGATACTGAGAAAATTTTTGTCATATATTTTTTCATTTCATATAAACAAGATTTTTGTTTTTTCACAAAACCAGGCAACTATGAAGTTACTTAAAAGCAAATAAAACATTTATATGTTTCTTAGAACACTTTATTCGTTGCTGTTTTTTCAAAATCAAGTAACTTTAAAGTTGCTTGGTTTTGTTGTATAATATCAATTAAAACACAATTGTTTAGAAAATAAGTTGAACATTTGTTACAATTTTAATTAAGTATCTTATTATTATTGGTTGGTGACCGTGGCATGCAGGTTAAGTGTGTGGCTTAGCATGCTCGGAGCCCGGGTTCGATCCCCAGCCGTGGCGAAAAGTTTTTCAATACAAAATTTTTCTGATCGGTCACCACCTCTCTGCAGACAATGGCAAACCTCAGAGAGTAAATAATGCCATGTAAAGCTTCTTGAGAACATGAGCCGTTCGGAGTCGGCATAAAACATGTAGGTCCAGTTCTCGGTCAATTGTGTGCATAAATTTAATAACACACACAACATAATCGATCCTAAGAAGCTCGGTCAAAGTCCTTTCAAGGGCTGAAATGGCCAATTTGTTTTTTTTTTTTTTTTTTTTTTTTCTTATTATTACACAGTACGACAAAATCAATTTTTTTTGAGTACACATGAGAAATGTTAACAGAATATGAAAATAGGCTTAAAATAAAGAAATACGTGTCTCGGCGATTTGCTGTAGCACGTCAGAATTTTGAGAAAATCGATTTTAAATATGGTACATCCCCACGAAAATGTAGAACAATAACAAATATTAAAATATAAGTAATGTGTTATAAATAGAATCTTTCTAAAACTTCAGCACAAGTGCGTGAAGTAAGGAAAGCTGAACGTATTGTAATGGAAAAAACCATTCATACGTGAGAGAGAGAGAGAAGGAGGGAAATGAGAGAAGACTGCAATTAGTGACAAAGTAAAAAGGTTGGTCGTTGGCTTAGAACGTTAAGGCGCAGATAAGAAGTAATGACAATCTTCGAAACAATCGACCGCCATATGGTTCAAATCCCAGACGACTTGTTTTAATTTTTTCTAATTGCAGAAACCCCGATCTGTAAGCTAGTTGAAATTGAATAATAATATTTTTAGTTTGATCTGGCTCGGAGCCCCGAATCGCTGAATCAAGCAATTCTCGGCCAGCGAAAAAGATTCTATTTAAGTTATTGGATTTCAAATCAACAACATTGTATTTTTAATGAATTTCGTACAATTTTTGGATATTTTTTAATTTCACATGAAAATTAAAGCGCCATCTAGCGGAAAAAAAAAAACAAACTTTTTTTATAAAAACAAATCCAAATTTAATTCCCTTTTCAAAACTGGCTCAAGCACTTAAATCCGTTCACCCATTCTGTTTTTATAGAACTTTTTATAATAGTACTACGTTACAAGTGAACCTCCACGATCCTTCGAATCTTTAAAATCGATTTTCTCAAAATTCTGACGTGCTACAGCAAATCGCCAAGACACGTATTTCTTTATTTTAAGCCTATTTTCATATTCTGTTAACATTTCTCATGTGTACCAACCACTGTCGTACTGTGTTATAATTAAGTATCTACACAAGTATCTTATTAAGTAAATTATATATAAAACTATTCATTAAACTCAATAAAAAATCTTTTGATACTATTTTTAACAAAATTAATGGAACATATAAATAAATTCATGAATGTTGGTATTTACTCATGGCTTGTAAAACCAATAGAAAGATCCTTAGAATCTGCACATTCCTTAAAATCTTCCCAAAAATTAATTTTTGTGTTATCATGTATTAAAGGAATTAATTTATCTATAATATACTTCTTTTTAGATGGGTTTTTCACGATTTCCTTTAATTGTACATATTTGAAAATTTCAGAAGATCTTTTTGATGAACTAATGTGCATTCAAAAAAATTTTGCATCGGTTTCGATGGAAGTTTTATAAAAAATTACAATAATCCTTTTCGAAAATTTTGCATTTCATTTTTTTCGGCAATTGCTGTATGCTGGATGCAATAATCTTTTCTTTGTAGCACGATTGAAAACGAATGTTTGAGAATCCTTTGTAGTACGATTGGAAAAGATTGTTTGAGAATCTTCAGATCGAGTATCCATGAAATGATTGTCCATGAGCTCTTCTTCGTCACCTTTTTTCATTTGTGGATCAAAATCAGGATCATAGTACGACGATGCAGGACTAAAATCAAGTTTACTTTCTCCGTTATTAACGCAAAAATCACTGGAGAGTATACTTATATTTTTGTAATAATTTCCAAAAAAAAATTCAAGGAACTTATCATATAATTTTTGATAGATTATGACTTTCAAATTTTCAATTAAATCGAAATTTTTTTCAAGTGACGACATTGTACGCTGTTTTTGATTATATTCGATACGTTTGAAGAAGAAGATGTGACTAAGAAAAAATGTTCAATAAATTTTTGAAATAATTTTTCGATTGCGGTATTTTGAAGTGAATTTTTTCGCATAAAATTTAACTTCGTTTAAGTAATGTGCTGAAAAGTACTGAAGTAACTTGGTTTTGTTGTAACCCATTTTAATCTAATCAAGGCATTTCAAGTTACTTGTTGTATTTTTTTTTTTAATATTAGTGTTTAGAAATGAGATAGGCAAAAATGGATTGAAGTTTCTCGTAGACTTTTTGCTCTAGATTTTTAAACATAGATAGAACAACAAAACCACGGAAGAAATGAGAGCAAAAATAGACTCATGCGCGCGTTTTGCTCCATTTTTTCCAAACTTGCGTCGTATTAGAAATAGGTTGATGATATATTAGAATTTTTTTTATATAATTGAGAACAATGAAAGACCAAATTCTAAAGTGAAAACTATGCATACAAAACCCTATATAAATATCAAAGATTTTTTTTTTATTGCATATGAGAGGGGCGGCAAATTTGGAATCCGCACCGGGCGGCTTAGCCTCTCGGTACGCCACTGTCATAGTGAAAACCAGGCTTTAGAATTTTAACCAATTCACCTTGTACTTGCCATCTATAATGCTTAGTTTTACATCATCAGCCCGCTAAAACTTCCCATGACTAAATACCAGTTCTTTTAGAAAAACCTACTTTTTGCAACCTACTTTTTTGCAACATTTAACCTACTTTTTGCAACATTTAATCTTGCAATTTATTTATGGTCATTGAAAATGTCAGTTTAACTGGAAATTGTCGCCTCCGGAGAGTGAAAGACAAATCTGTGTTTGTCGGGGCCAAATCAATTGTAGGTATGAAAACTATTTAATGTTCGCCAGTGCACCTGTCAATACCTGTGCGATGATTAATTAAGTTTTTAGGTTTTTCAAAACTAACCACCTTCCATTACAGATATCTCTTTTGGTATTGAAATTTCGAAGAAGTATTATAATACTTCCAATTTCGAGGTTTAACTTATGCAGTGGCATTCCTGAAGGATAAAATTCATTCAAAAACTCGGCAGGGTAATTTTGTTTATCGTTATCATCACTGTCTTCAATTTAATCCGTGCTCAGATCTCTCACTGTGTCACCAACTAAAATATTTAGAACTTGCTCGTTGACTTCGTTCACATCGGAATTTGTTGGGCACAGGTTAGCAATTTTGTAATAACGGTTGATGTTATTCGGACTCAAAGTATCGCCAAAAATATATTTAACCCTTTCAATGGATTTGTCCATTATATTGGACACTTTGGAAAATTTTTTTTTGTTATTTTCCAACAACATGACAAAAATAATTTTTGGGAGATATATAACGTTTAACTTAAACAAAAAAGAAGTGATTATTGTGATTGGTGTACAAAGTATAATTTGTTTTTTATAATAACATTTGCATAAAAAACGCATTTGCATTTGTCTCCGGTTGTTTTAGTTGAACTAAAATATTATAATACAACGATATCGTGGTTTTGTCCATTATATTAGACAGCCTGCCAAAAGCAAAGCAGCTCATGTAAAAATCAGAGGGATGTTTTTTAATCTTTTTATTGCTTAAATGATGGGAATATAAGCTAAGTGGACAAAATTGTCCACGATTATTCTAGGCAAGCCATTGAAAGGGTTAAAAAGCGAACCTGTTCGAACAAAATGATCGGGAATTTCTATGATATCTTCATCTCCATTTCTTAACTTGAGTATCCAATCGCTAAAACTTGGATTAGAAGACCGAACATTGTGATTTAATTCTAGCAATTCCAGTTGACACCACAAGTCAGTTTATGCAGACCGAATAGGTTCTGGTTCTGTTAATTAAGAAGCACTGTAATAGCAAGACATGATTAGGTTTTTCACAACTTGAAATACACAGTTGTATCGTTGTATTCGAATTCAAGTCGTATTCAAATTGTTTTTGTTGTCTATATGAAAGAAAACACAAACGTTTGTTGAGCTCCTACGTTTGATTTATCTTTCAAATAGAAAAAAAAAACAATGTGGATACGACGAAAATAGGAATACAACGATACAACTGCTTATTTCATGTTGTGAAAAACCTTGATGTTTGATGTATAGTAGTTGAGGAAAATGACGATAGTCTTCAAGTACAAAGATTTCCAACACATAAATTAAGAACAGGTTTTAAAAAGTTTAGTAAGTACAAAAATTTCAAATGGATAATTTTACAACAGGTTCTGGTCCAGGCTGAACAGGTTTTAAAAAGAATAGTACGTACAAAAATTTCAAATGGATAATTTTACAACAGATTCTGGTCCAGGCTACACAGGTTTTACGATATAGAGCAAAATGTTTAGTAACTACAAAAATTTCAAATGGATAATTTTACGCCAGGTTCTGGTTCAGGCTGAACATGTTTTACGATATAGAGTACGGAGCAGGACCCTTGTCTTTTATATATTAAGATAAGCCAAAAAACAAATAAAAAAACTTGGGAAAGTTTAGAAGATGAGGGTTTCTCATTAGTCAGTCTCATGGGTCTCATGGGCCGAGAAAAGCTGAGGTTTGAGCGAAATTCCAAAAATTGGCGATCATTTCAATTCACCATAAACTTAATTCTTCCGACGCATCTCTGTGTGAACAGCTTCGGTTGAACTCAAACGAAACGCAAAACTTAACTCTCTGTGTAGACATGGCATAGGAAAGCCAGAATGGAGCAAAAAAGTTCCTTATTTAATTTATGGATAATATGTAGCATTTTTTTAAGATAAGTAGTTTATTTTTTGTCTAGATTGTCTTTTTACTTTTGATTTAAATTTGAAGATTAATTAATATTTTATACACATTAGGGATATGACTTTTTGACTTTTTTTCAAATAAAATGTTTCCTGTATCATAAAGTGATGAACTTTTACCTAAATTAATTAAAAAAGGCCAAAATACCTTTCTTTCGGTAAAGATGTTAAGAACAGTTTTGAAGAAAATTGTTGGGTCTATAATTTTCATCTGAATAATTTTACTCTAGGGATTACATTAACGAAGTTACCATCTTTGGTAATCTTTGAATCCGAATATCTTTGGATGCGCACATGTAACTGTTGTGATCTTTTCAGAGGTGGATAACTTTATTTTACTTTGGGTGTATGCAAAAATTCAACAAAATCTGATTGCTTTTGAAGACAAATACAAAGTAACTGAACTATTGAACATTTTTGTTATTTTAAAAAAGCCTTGTTTTTGAAGAAAAAATTAACCCCCTTACGAAACCTTTTGAGTAAAAAATGGTCTCAAAATGTTAAGAACCATCCATTACAAATATTTAGATGCAGTTACTACACAGGATTTGAATTTAGTTTAAGAGTTATAAGAACAAACTTGTGACTTAAAGGTGAAATTTGACCTTGAATTTCTCTCTTATTTGACCTAATCCGATAAAACTGAGTATGAGGGCATAATATATAGACCATGCACTACTAGAAACCATTGAGATATTTGAAGTTATTTTTTCGTGTCGCACTGTGTTATCAAAAACAGTGTTCATATTTGAAGAGGATTTGAGTGTCATTTTCTAACAATCGCAAACTTTGACACGCTTCTCTATATATGTCACACAGTTCACCATTTAAGTTCGCAAGTCTTGGAATGATGTTGGGCCACGAACGTTGACTAACTGCAAACTTAAATAGGAGCACTCATCGTTTCTTTGATCGACTGTGTAAATGCGACCTAATGAGTCGGTGGAAAATAAATTGAGGTAACCTGGAACTGAATTTCCTTGTTTCCGCCGTTGAAATTTCTTTGACGATTGATTCCAAGTGTAATACCTTGGAAGTGGACAATTTTCTTTATGTAAAAAACTTTTGTAGACTATTACAAACATTTAAAAAAAATTAGCAAAACCAGCCAAGGCGTTTTGCGATTATAGATATATATATCAGAACGGTGGGCGCAAAAGTGAGCGTGGTCAATTTTTCTTACAGTAAAAACTTAAATTGGATTGCTACGAACATTTAAAAAGAGAATAAATCGAAAAAAGTGGGCGTAAAAGTGGGCGTAGTCAATTTTCCTTTCCATAAAAATTTAAATTGGATTACTACGAATATTAAAAAAAAGAATAAGGCAAATCGGTGTATCCGTTTTTATATAAATCCAAAAAGGTGGGCGTAAAAGTGGGCGTAGTCAATTTTTCTTTCCGTAAAAACTTAAATTGGATTACTACGAACATGTACAAAAATAATTAGGTAAATCGGTGCAGCCGTTTTCCGCTTTTAGATAAATCGAAAAAAGTGGTCAATTTTTCTTTCCGCAAAAACCTTAGTTGGACTACGTCGAAGATTTTAAAAAAAAAATTATCCAAATCGGTCCAGCCGTTCTCAACCGATGCAATTACCAACGAACGACATTTGATTTTTATTTATATAGATTAATACAATATCAGAGTAATACATGTGTAGTTGTTTGGAAAATCTTTGCAACTTAATAAATCGTTCATTGCTAACATCAAAGGGATTGATTGAGTCCCGAATGTTCCACACAAAAATTAAATCATTCTTTTAAAAGGAACAAAACAAAAATGTACAATTTGATAAGTTAAATATATAACTTAATATAAATATATAAACCGTTTGTCTCACTCTCGTTCCTTCATTCAGTTTCTTATTTGTTTACGTTAGGAAATCTATCAAAAATCATTCAGCGATGCTTCTTCTTCATTCAGCAAACATAAATTAACATTCAGCACAACAGTGTTCATATGAGCTTACAGAGCTTAGCGTTTGAAATGAAAATGTGAACACTGTATGTCAAAGTGAATATGAATATTTTGTGTACACTGATTTTTTTCCATAGTTACGGAATCTAGCCCAGGGTTTAATCCCTCACGAAACCTGCAAGAATTTTTGAAGTGAACCCAATCGGCCAAACAAGCTTGGAATAAGCTTTAAACAAGCTTACAAGCGCAAGCCTCAAGCTTGGATAACGCTTTCATTTACTATTGTAGAACGCTTACATGTAATTGTAGGATAAACGAAAGTGAACCCTTGAAATAATATTCCTTACTTCAAGCTTAATCCAAGTGTTGTTTTTACAATTGGATATAAGTGTTTTAATAAGCTTTTTCCAAGTGTGCTACATTCAACACATCAATTAGCACTCGCGAAAAATTTTCATTCCGTGGCTCAGTTGGTAAGCCACTGGTTATTTGATTTGTTGTGATTTGGACATCCAAGGTTCAATTCCCAACCGGAACATTTTTATTTTTATTTATTTTTTATTTTTGTGTGTTAAAATTGAAGCATATATTTATATGAAAAATTGCATGCCTTCAAAAATTTTTGTGTTTGCTACCCCAGGGATCGAACGCGCGACCCACCGCATATGAGTCGGACACTCTAACAGCTTGCCGTAAGCCTTATGGCGAACAAAATGAAAATAAAATACATTTATGTATGTATATATGAGAGCATCACAACTTTGAACAGTTGTGGAACTATTACCGTTGTCAGCGTTTTCTAAGGATGATTGCAAAACACTTACTTAATGCAAGCCTTTCCAAGTATTATTGTACATCACTTGCTTTTTGTGTTTTACGCAATAGTTATACAAAGGAACTTGGAAATTTATTACCTGGGCAAGTGTTTTTCAAGCGTGCTTGGATAAGGCTTGCTTTTTGTATTGCATGTAAGCTTAATCCAAGCACTATTTCTAAATGGTTGATTGGGAAACTTCTTTAGCCGCGTATACAACCTACGGCGAACGAAATGGGTAGTAAAACCGATGAAACGAATAAAACGGCGGCGTATTAAGGTGAATTTAGGTCAACTTAGGTGAATTTAGGTGAATATTATTTAAATTAAGTGTTCGAAACACCCTATAAATTCGAAGGAAAAATATTATTAAACAATGGTTTGAGTCCGAACTAACAGACAAATTAATCAACAAAGTTTTAGACCATACTTTTTGAGGGTGGAATTTTCAACTAGATACGTTATGCCATTGAATAATTATATAATTATAATATAGAATGGACACCGCCAGCATATGCCACTACCTCACCTTTACGTAGCCACCATCGTTTTGCATATCACCAAATCTTTTCATCGGGTTTGTGCACATAGCAAAGAAAATCCTAAATTGATCCCAAAACAAACAGAAATAATATCCTCCCTTGTTAAAGGTCACTAACTGCTGCATCGTTGGCAAGAGTTTTCGCTTGTGTTATTTGATTTTTATGCAAATTGCTAACTTGTGTTAAATGAAAATAAAATTGAGTTTTGAATACTCAATAAAATAATCGCTTTTATCAGACAAATAATGACAATTTATTAAAAATGCATTCATAATTAATGTTTTCATGTTTATTTTCAATATTTTTATGAATATATAATTAGTAATAAATAAGACAAAAATGAAGAATGAATATAATAATTTATTGTGCAAAAAATTGTATTAAAAAGGAATAATGAATAATAAAATTGAAATGAATATTGAATAAATTATGAATACTTCATGATTGAAAATGCACACGTAATGTGTGCAAAATCATGTGATCTTCATGTTTCGCAACAGAACAGTAAAGTGACCTTAATATTTCGGACTTTATTTAAAATGCTTAAAACATTTTGCTCGAAGCAATGTGTTTTTAAAAACATTAAAGAACTTCTTAAATAATTCCGCAAAATGTGCTGTTGGTGTTGTGAGACCAACATTTCGAGTTCTTTCAAATTCTCGAACTTCAATTAACTTTGGAACATTGGTATAATTTTTGAAAATAATTCTGCATAACTTAATCTCTTAGATTAAACAAAATAATGTCGATTTATAAATAACATATTCATAATGAATTTTTTCATGTTTATTTATAATATTTGTATGTATACGGGTATTTGACTTTGAATTCAATCTTTTCCACTTCAAATTAAACTTTTTCAAGCTTACAAAATTCAAACTTGCTTTAATCTCAAAAACCCAATGAAACAAAGCAAGGTTTTATTATGAGTTCATGGCCTTGAATTAGTGATTTAAGTTATAATATATATTTTATTTTTAAAAAATGTATGCATCATTTATCAGATACACACTCAAAAACTAAAAATAATAACAATTAAAACTAAACCATTGCATAGTTCAAGTGTCGAGAAAAGAAAAATCTTTATTGACTAACTTTATAAAGCTTTTTACGTTAATTACCGTTATCTTAGAGAAGAAAACAACATCGAAAATAGAGAAGAATTGTAAGAATATCGAAAATTTCGTACTTTACTTACTTAATAGTACTTTAATCGTTTTTGTTTTTATTTATTTTTCAAAAATAGAAATTATTTTATTAGACTATTTTTTAAAAATTGACGTGAAAATCGAGCTAGTGACGAAAAAATATTTTGGGTACATGTTTTACTGTTGCATTAGCGTAATTCAACATTTTTAAAAATTAGTACTTTCGTTATAAGGTCATAGCTTCTAAAGTTTTAGATATAATTCAAAACGGTTTTCAGTATGTTCATCAGAAAATAATATTAAACAAACTTGCTTACAAATATTTTACTTCGAAAGTACCGTTATTTTTATATGACCTCTTAAAATTGGAATTTATGTAAAATTTTATTATTTTTTATATTAATTAGCTTATATCTCTCGAGCCAATTACCGTTATAAAAAAATAATGTCAAAATCAAGTCAAGCCACATTTTTAGTTTGGAGAATGAAGAATGAATAAATTCATCAAAAATTACATTGAAACACCGCTTTTAAAGTTACCTATAAAAAGTGGTTTAGGGAAAAGTAAAAAACGGGTTGGAGGATGTATGTAGTATAGAAAGATATATGCAATATATCTTGTATACTACTTCCTCGATTACTCACTCAATAAAATTTTGTACATGTTTGTTTAGTAAATTTTTACATTTGGATTTGAACAGCTTTTGCGCTATTAAAGGAAATATTTTGAAAAAATTATTTTTTCACATAAAAATGCAAATCAAGACTGTCTTTAAAAAATTCATAAAAAATCGAAAACTTAAAAAAATTGGCCATTTTACCTTTTGATTTTAAAAATATTTTTTAATAAAAAAAATAAGCTATCGCCGAAAGAAATGCACGCAGAAATGCATGTCAGGAGAATAGATAGAGAATAGAGTGTTGATACCAAGATTCGACATCGTACTGTCGTGTTAATAAACCCCAAATCTATTAGAAAAAAATAGTAAGATGCCGTGTACAGATATTTTTTCTGAATTTAGCGCATAGTGTTATTACATGGTGCATATAAAAAAGTTGACAAAGTGCTACAAATAAAAGTTGTGAAAGTTGGCGAAGTGTAAATAAGCAAGCAAATGACAATAGAAACAAAAAAATACCTCAGATAATAACAAATACATCAGAAAAGGACTATAACAACAACAAAACAAGTGAAAAAAACCGAGGGAAATTTTTTACATATAAGCGAAGACAATTCATTTGGGTTATAGAACTGGATAATTATGTGGAGTGCAAATATCTGCCACATATAAGAAAGTGTAATTGTATATGAGTGCGGCAGTACTACAAAATCCACAGGAAGGCCTGCTTGCAGCGATGTCATTGTCTACTGGGATTGTTCTTATGTCGCTTCATCGTCGGCGGTGTCACCTTCTATTTGTAATTATTCAATGATTTAACTCTTATGAAAAAAAACGAGTTGGATCATATTTCATTTTATGCTTTTACCCAATAGATGGCGTAAAATTTTAATTTTTGTTTTTAATGCAAATTAATTTGGATCCCACATCCCACTAGTACTAGCGAGTGTAACAACAAAAACAAACAAATTGGCCATTTCAGCCCTTGAAAGGACTTTGACCGAGCTTCTCATGATCAATTGTGTTGTGTGTGTTATTGAATGTTTGCACACAATTGACCGAGAACTGGACCTACATGTTTTATGCTCACAGTTTTATGCTAAAGTTCATGTTATTAAGAAGCTTTACATGGCATTATTTACTCTCTGAGGTTTGCCATTGTCTGTAGAGAGGTGGTGACCGATCAAAAAATTTTTTTTTATTGAAAAAATTTTCGCCGCGACTGAGGATCGAACTCGGGCTCCGAGCATGCTAAGACACACACTTAACCTGCATGCCACGGTCACCACAAGCGAGTGTAGTTCGCAAACTATACATCGAACAGAGACGAAAGTGTAGCTCGCCAACTAAATGTCGGACAGAGACGAGAGTGGTACTAATGGATAGGACCACTGTTGCCAGATTGAGGTAAATTTCCCTAAATGAGGTAATTTTTTACTCATTTTGGGCAGAGGTTAAAAAGGTAATTTTTGACTTAAAGTGATAAATTCTGCAATATAATTATTTTTTAGATTTCCAAATATTTTAAGTTATTTGCAGCTTTGTTACCTTTCTGAACGTTCTCACAAGCAGTCCCTTATTATTGGGAATCCCCTTTTGTACAAAAACAAAGAAATAATAATAAATGCAGGATTATTTTGATTTGTTGCAAATTTTAACTTAAAAACTAAGGATTTCAAATGTTTTGAAATTGCATTGAATATTACTTAAAATAATTACGTTTAAAGAAAGCCATGACCAGTTTCTATAAGAAAAATTTAATGGAAAAGTGGATAAAAGAAGTCCCTTACGAATCGTGAATTGGAAAAGTTGTTGGCAATAGCAAGAAACCAAACTTTTCGCCGCGACTGGGGATCGAACTCGGGCTCCGAGCATGCTAAGCCACACACTTAACCTGCATGCCACGGTTACCACAGCACTGTAAACGGTATATATATATAGATAATGTTGTTCACGTACTTTACCTGTTAAAACCTGCAGAGAGAGAAAAAGAAGAATTAAGAAAAAATTCTCAAAATTTCGCAAATAGAAAATAGCAGAAAAGATACTCGAACAGAAATTTGTAGAAACTAGCTGCTGATCGAATTACTTGACATCTTCTTTAAAAGCAGGACATATTTTTTTGTTTATTTCTGACAAAGACTTTTTTATCGTTAGTTATAAATTCTTGCAAGAGTTCAGTTAAATGAAAAGCAGTTTACTGAAGTCAGTTTTTATTAAGCATGTTCAATTAAGTACATACGAACATATGAGTCGATACTTTCAAAGTCACCTAGTCCATCATAAAAGATTTTTGAAAAATTAAAGTTGTTACTTTTCTGTAATTTCGCGGCATAATTATTGTTTAAAGATGTTAAATAAAATTCAACAAATCTATATGAAACATAATATATAAGATTTATAAGAGAAATCCTTCGAGGACTTAAAATAAATCAGATTAAATGTTGGACTTAGGCGGGTATGAAATATAGCTCCGTACTTAGTCAATTTTGAAAATAATTCGTACACTGAGAAAAAAAAAACATACCTTAAAATTAAACAAAAAATATTACAATATTAATTTAACGCCTTTGCGCTTCTACAAAACAAACGATAAAACAAGTGTGTTAATTTTCACCTACACTGAGGGAAATATGTGTTAAATTTAAATGAAATTGTGTTCATATCCAACGAATTTGTTTTTGAAATAGAGCTTGAAACAAATTCATTAAAATTAAACACAACTGTTTTGAAGTTAAATTCAAAACAAAAGTTTTTGTTTTTAAAACAATGTTTTTGTTATGGAAAACAATTTAAAAACAAAAATTTTAAAATTTAAAACAAATATTTTAAAGCAAATTTTTTTCGAAGCAATTTTTTTAGCATTTCCAAGTTTTTCGCATCAGATTCACAAATAGCTACACCCGGGACCCTCCGAATACTAAATGTTAACACCATTCGGTGGAGTTTGCATATGAAATATTTTTATATATAATTAATTAGTTTTTATTTTTTCATATGTTTGATATTTGTCAAACCAATTTAAAAAATTTAAAAATTGTCATTTTATTAAAAATTTTGTTTATTTTTTCAAAGAAATAATAACAGAAAATTCAAAAAAAGGAAGGAGTTTATAGGTAGTTGAGAATTAAACACACTTTTCTTAAATTTTGTTTTGTAGAAACGCAAAGGCGTTAAATTTCTATTCTAAAACTTTTTGTTTGATTTTAAAGTATGTTTTTTTTCTCAGTGTACCTATAAACTCAGCTCTTGTTTTTATTTTTCTCTTATTATTTCTTTGAAAAAACAAACAAAAATTTGAATTTAATGACAATTTTTGAATTTTTTGAATTGTTTTGATAAATATCGAACATATGTTAAAATAAAAATTAATTAATTATATATTAAAATATTTCAAAGGCAAACTCCATCGAATGGAGTTAGCATTTAGTATTTGGAAGGTCCCGTGGGAAGCTGGTTGTGAATCTGGTGCTAAGAACTCGGAATAGTTAAAAAAATGGCATCGAAATAATAAGCTTTATAACATGTGTTTTGAATTTTAAAATTTTTTGTTTTAATTTTGTTTTTCATAACCAAAACATTGTTTTAAAAACAAAAAATTTTGTTTTGCATTTAACTTTAAAAACAGTTGTCTTTAATTTTAATGAATTTGTTTCAAGCTCTATTTCAAAAACAAATTCGTTAGATATTAACACAATTTCATTTAATTTTAACACATTTTCCCTCAGTGTATGGACTTGGCTATTTTGAAAAAATTAAAATTTCGATTTATCGAGTTAAAAAGAGGCACATTCAGTATGGCGTGCCTGAACAATATTGGATTAATAAGAGACAAGAGTCATAAGACTTTTGAAGAATAAAACATAAACAAGAGTGAAAACAAATTTTCACTAAAGCATTCTTCATCTTCAAAAATCATAGGATTCCGGTGATTTGAATAAGAATCTTTATAAATTTGTTCATCCTTCCAAGTATCTCAAATATGTAAATGTTCAATTGAGAAAGTGGACTTATCTCCAATTTCCTTATATTCTCTCGATAGATGCAAGTTCTGTTTCAGTGCAAAGCATAATATAATAACCTACATGTCTTTTTAATAATAACATATACCGGCCTTCTATAAAAACAACAACAAAATAGCACATGGAAATCAATAGAGATATTGTTGGCTTGTGTTTTTATTAGAAATTTACTGATAAATAATGATTTAATGGATATTTTTTTTGAAACATAACATCACTATACTTTTCTGACCATCATCCATCCTTATTATTATTATATTATATTAATATTATTAATTAATATTAAAACTCAAAACAAAAATCTGAATCTCTATTATTATTTTTTACATATGGGCATCTCCCAAAAAAGGTCCACGAAAGTGAAGAAAAACATTAAAATAAAGCACTCTAACAGCTTTTAACTTTATTTTTTTTGTATTTTGGTAAGTATTACTGCTATGTAACTTGAATTCAACTTATTATGATGTATTTTTATTAAAATTTATAATGAAAATCTTTACTGTATTTTACTACTGTGGAAAAATTTGTCGCGTCCATGATGTCGCGTCCGTATTCTTGCTATATCTATTTAAAAAAATATAAGAGATAATTCTTATATTTCATAAGTCTACGAAGAATAGTTATCCTTTGACCTCCATTAACATGTATATCTAATATATTAAATCAAATGTTTGTCTGCTGTCTGTCTGTCTGTTCCGTATAGGCTCACGCACCGTTTATCCGATTGCGCTGAAATTTGGACACCAAGTACCTATCATAGTGAGAAAAAACATAGGGGTGTAAAAAAGAGGGCGGAAGTATGTGGGCGTGGCACTCTATAATAACTTCTAAACGCCTGGAACGATTTTAATGAAATTTGGTATGAAGGTTCAACTGCAACCAATATAAAGCATAGGTTAAAAAAGTGGGCGGAAGTATGTGGGCGTGGCACTCTGTAATAACTTCTAAGCGCCTGAACCGATTTCCATGACATTTGGACCGATTTCAATGAAATTTGATATGATGGTTCAACTGCAACCAATATAAAACATAGGCAATACAAAATTCCAAAAACTTCCGCAAGAGGGCGCTTTAAGTAGTGCGTTTTTATTAAGACTTAATAACTCCTAAACTCCTAGACCGATTTCAATGAAATTTAGTATGAAGGTTCAACTGCAACAAAGATAAAGAAAAGGTAAAAAATTGGGCGGAATTATGTGGGCGTGGTACTCCATAATAACTCCTAAACAACTGGACCGATTTCAATTAAATTTGGAATGAAGGTTTGACTGCGCCCAAGATAACAGAGGCTACAAAAATTCTAAAGACTTCCGTCAGGGGGCGCTTTAAGTAGTGCGTTTTAAAGACTCAATAACTCCTAAACGCTTGAACCGATTTCAATGAAATTTGGTATGAACGTTCAACTGCACCCAAGATAAAACATAAAATATAAAAAATTCCAAAGACATCCAAAAGAGGGCGCTTTAAGTAGTGCATTGTTAAGACTCAATAACTCCTAAATTATTTGATTGATTTTACTAAAATTTGGTATATGAAATAACTTGACTCTGCAACAGAATTGAGGCTATTTAAATTTCAGAAAACTTCCGTTAGAGGGCGCTTTATTCAATCGACAATGTTCGGCTCATTCACGTCAAAACGGATGAACCGATTTTGATGAAACTTGGCAAGCATTTGTATCTGTTACTGAAATAGATCAGCCATTTAGAAATAGTGCTTGGATTAAGCTTAATTGTAAAAACAACACTTGGATTAAGCTTGAAGTAAGGAATATTATTCCAAGGGTTCACTTTCGTTTATCCTACAATTACATGTAAGCGCTCTACAATAGTAAATGAAAGCGTTATCCAAGCTTGAGGCTTACGTTTGTAAGCTTGTTTAAAGCTTATTCCAAGCTTGTTTGGCTGATTGGATATGCTTTTAAAAGTTCTTTCGACAAAAAACAAGGAATGAGCCGAAGGCAAACGAAGTCAAGAACCAAAGACGAACGAAAAAAGTTTAACGAATACCAGCAGAAGCTTTATAAAGATTAAAAAAAACTAACCGAACAGTATCGACCAAAACCGAAGTTGAACGAAAACAATCCAAAAATCGAATGCAATTTATTTGGGATAAAATTGCATATTAAATGCATGCTTAGAAAAACTTTAAACGCATTTTTCTCGAAATGACTTTTCAAACTGCACTCAGAAAATAGTTTCTCGGAATATGATAAAAAAGGCATCATATTTAGAGAAAATTGGTATTGACCTTGCTCCAGAGAATGCTTTTCTCTAAATGCGATCCTAAAATTCTCTAAAAATGATAAAAACCTTCTTTGAAAAAGAGAAATACATAAAAATAATTCGATTTTAGAGAAAAAGACTCTTTAGTTTTGAGAAAACATTTGTTTTTATTGAAGAAAAAACTTCTCATAGTGAATTTTTTATCAAAATACATGAACAAATTTTCATTTTCAAAAAATTTTTCTGTATAAATGAGAATTTTTTTGTGCGAGAAAAATATTTGTCATTATAAGAGACATTGAAATATTTCCGTTTCCTAGAAGTGAAGAAATATTTCTTCGAAAATGTGAAAATTTATTCTAATTGAAGAAAATTTTATTTGAAAAGAGAAAATTGCTTTTATCGAAAATAGAGAAATTTTTCACCGGAGGAAGATGTGTTTTTTTTTTCTGAGTACGAGTGTCCATTTTCCTCAGAAACCAGACGTCAGATCGAGACGTTGAAGATGTCATTTTTTGTTTTAATCATGTCTAATCTAAACACTTTCGACGGAAGGAGGGATCAAAACCGCAAAAAACGATAATTTAAAAAATTATAAAATTGAATTGATAATTTTAAAAACGTAAAAATGAGAGCAGTTTTGAAAATCGTCCTCTTTCTGTGCTCGAGGCATAACCCCGAGTAACACCGGGTTACATCCGCTAGTTCTATATAAAAAAAAGTTCTCAAAATTAGCTAAATTTTGCATATTTCAATACGAGCTTAAAAAACTTCTATTTTTTGCCGCGTCCGTTTCATTGAATGATTGCTTATTTCTTTGTACTAATTCGTACTTAATCTCGCCAATATTTTTATAAAATGTAGCACTTATTCGTCGCGTTGAACACCTAAATACATATCGGCTCATTTTGTTTCTTTCTTATTTTTCGAGTAAATAAAACCGTGCGAATGTCGCGTCCGTGCCACTGGGAGATGCCCATATGCATTCTGAACACAAATTAAACTTTTGGAAAAGATCCGGACATAACGCTTTGCGACAGA
Organism: Tetanocera ferruginea; assembly: GCA_958299015.1. NCBI lineage: Eukaryota > Metazoa > Arthropoda > Insecta > Diptera > Sciomyzidae > Tetanocera > Tetanocera ferruginea. Next base: position 100,334,872 of record OY282641.1, on the reverse strand, counting down.
AGTAACAGTAGTTACCATACTTATTAGTCTTCACGCCGTATGGACATCAGCGTGGGCCGTTTTTTTTTTTTTAAATTTCAATACGGAATAGAAATTAACAGTTGCGTATTTTTATACTGATTAAAAAAAATATAGTCATTTTTAAATTTCATGTAACTTTTGGCCCTCTACCGGAGCTGAAAGTTATATAATGACTGAAAGTTATCTAATCAGCTGGAACACGAGCCATGCACGAAAACTATAGCGATAAGAGGAAGGAAGAGAGATGCCTTTTCAGACGTAAAACAAAGAGAGCAGGACAAGCATGAGCGTGAAAAGATTGAGGTGTACCAGGGCAAAAAGGATGCTCGAAAATTTTACCAGCACATTAAGCGTCTAACCCAAGGTTTCAGGCCCGGAAACTCTACATAAACTTGTAGAGATGAGAATGGTGATATGGTTACAGATACGCAGTGCGCATTGAGATTTTCGAGACAGCATTTTTCCAATCTGTTTGTGGGCGACGATACCAACAATTCTGGCCTTGGAGAATGCAGACCGATGCTGAATTGTGTAAAACCGGCGGCGGTGAATTGATAAGGTGCATGCATCAACTCCACTGTAAAAAGTAAAGCGTACTATAACCACTGCCTTCAAATCAACCTGTGCCTGAATTTAAGTATGATTTGCATTTTAATATTATAAATGCTTAAAAACCCAAAGAACCATATTTGAAGTCAGCTTTTGCAAATTGATTTTAAGACAAGCTAGCTTAATTTAAACAAATGCATGTGTTTTTATATTAAAAATGGCTACAATTCATCATATGGATCTTAATTTAAGATCGTTTGCATTGCTTTTTAAGCCAGTTTGTTTACGATAAGAGATGAAATTCAGCAAAGATAAGGCTGCAATTACCATTTAACTTCTTTAAGTAAGACATTATTAAATGCTGTTTTACAGTAAAAAAAGGCAAAAGTAATTTCAGCAAAACCTGTCTTAATGCTGTTGCAGCTTATTTTAAGACAGTTTTTCACCTTATATGAAGATTTATTTTTTAGAGTGTCATCAGCACAATATGGCTAGCGGAAAGCATGCCCGACGATTGAGATCTCAGTGTGCTTTCTTAAGAGAGGATGCTTTCCTATACTTACACTGTAAAAAATAAATCTTCATATAAGGTGAAAAACTGTCTTTAAATAAGCTGCAACAGCATTAAGACGGCTTTTGCTGAAATTACTTTTGCCTTTTTATACTGTAAAACAGCATTCAATGATGTCTGACTTAAAGGCAGTTAAGTGGTAAATGCAGCCTTACTTCTCTGAATTTCAGCCCTTTTCGTAAGCAAACTGGCCTGAATAGCAATGCAAATTATCTTGAATTAAGACCCATATGATGAATTGTAGCTATTTTTAACATTACAACCCATATATTTCTTTAAATTAAACTAGCTTGTCTTAAAATCAACTTCCAAAAGCTTCAAATATGCTTCTTTAGGTTTTTAAGCATTTAGAATATTAAAATGCAAAACATGCTTAAATTCAGGCACAAGTTGATTTAAAGGTAGTCTTTAAAATACGCTTTACTTTTTAGAGTGTAAGAAAGGAGACCCGACACTCTCATAGGGACTCAATAGGGAAGCGCGGAGTCTAGGCTCCCATGTAACAGCAGGCAAATATAACTTTGAAGTTTTCAAGTAGTTTACATACCTTGGTACCGCCGTAAACAGCAACAACAATGTCTACTACAGGTTAAGTAAGCAATTAGGTTCCAGAGCCCTCTCTCGATCAAAAAAACTAACACTCTACAAGGCGCTCATCATACCTGTGCTTCTCTATGACACTGAGGCATGGGTGGTATTGCAAACAGATGCAGCCGCTATTGAGGTGTTCCAGAGAAAAGTCCTTCGCAAAATCTTTGGTCCTATTCGAGTTGGCGACGACTATCGCATTCGAATGAACCACGAACAGTTTGAGCTCTACGACGATATTGACTTAGTCCAGCGTATAACAATTCAGCGACTACGTTGGCTGGATCATGTCTTTCGTATGGATGAAGAAGCTCCAGTGAAAAAGGTGTTTGAGGTGAAAGCCGAAGGTCGACGACGAAGAGGAAGACCATGCCTCCGATGGATTGACCAAGACCAGAAAGCCCTTACCGCGTTTGATGAAAGAGATTGGAGTCGGCGCGAGCGAAGCAGAGACACCTGGCGAGAGCTGATGAAGACGGCCGTAACCCGACCATGGGTTGTCATGGCCACCTAAGTAAGTAAGTAAGTTATTTTGTGTTTTTATTTTATTTATGATTTTCATTAACAAATTTTCTTTTAATCATAATAACTCCATAATGTTCAAGTACAGTTAATAACATATAAGCATTCAAAATAAGAAATGTCATAAATTTGATGACAAATCCAAATGAAGGTTAAACAGCATACATTCTCGTTGATACTAGAACCATGATGTTTGCTTCTAGAAAAACGATACTGGATCTATGCAAGTCCTACATATCTTTTTTTTTAAATTTTGACTTTCGGATGCAACTGTTTCGTTATTTTTTGAAAAATCCTCTAAATTGAGGAGGTATTTGCAACGAGGGCACAAATATATGTGCTCTTTTTGCGTAAAACGGCTTTATATAAAGCACAGTCCCTCCTTTTGTGCCCTCAAGATATTGTGTTGATATCTCTTAAACTGACTTATTAACATAAAAAAATGTGAAATTACCCAGCAAAAATACTGCTTCCAGAAGACATTCTATAAATGTAAATGTGCTTCTCCTCAGCCTTATCGAAAAGTTTTTTCAGAAGCATTCTCACAAACTTCTAAAAGGCTATTTGAATAGCTTCCAAGAATGCTTTCATGGCATGGCATGCCAATGATTAAATATTTTCTTAGATTCATTTTTTCTTATGTCTTCTGAGCCATGAAATGTCTTCTTAAATTTTTCCTATACTATACCTACTAGGCCAGTTTCATTGAAGGCATCAAAGAAATCTTCCATTGAATAATTCTAGAAGCACTTCTAGAGAAGACTAAGGAAAGCATTCCTCCCAATGACAGGCATTTGTTAAAAGAATGCCTTCTGGGTATGAAAGTAGAAGGGATGGAACTTACGACTTTCCCTTCCACTTTACATTCTTTTGGAAGTACTTTTTTTTGCTTGGTATATGTGACTTTCTTGCATGGAATGGATGAAGTAACATACGAATATAGATGGAGTTTAAAACAAGATAAATTAGAAAATAGTTGTTTTTAAAAAAAAAAAACTTTTTGTTGTTTAAAAAAACAAAATAGTTGTTGTATTCTTGTATTGTCTAATTTTTCTCTCCTAACTTTGCAAGTAGCGATACTGATTAAGATGTGATTCTGATCTTGAAAAATAAACGTGAATTAGCTAATTCAAGGCATATTAGTGCAATTTAAATTTTGAAACTTTTGTAAAAAATAAATTCGGAAAGTGATTCAAAAACTACTTTTAAATAGAAAATGTGGAATATTTAAATAAAACATGAATTTGTGAAAATGTTACTTGAGATTTTTCATGAACTTCTTCGTTTTATGCAAGAAGGGCACATCTCTCTTCGACTTTTTTCGCAGTTTTTGAACAACAATACCGCAAACATATTTTGAAAATATATAAATTATAGAAAGAATATATGAGTTACAACAAATATCGAAATTTTTTTTATAAGCTACAAGAACAAAATAGTTATGACACATCAGAGACTTTAAACGCGAATACCTCAAAATGCAGTTTTAACAGAAGTGTCCTTATTTCATCTAACTCCTCAATTCTAGAACCGACGATAACGGCACGGCGTTAGTTCTTAACATACTTTCGTTTTACAAAAATTGTGTAAGCAAAATTTTTTGATTACAACCAACAGCATTTTATTGGTCCATTTTTAGATATTATAGGTAAAAACAAAAACGACAATAACAACTAAACATTTTAAAATTAGTTTAGTACTGTATGTGATGAATAAAAAAAATATTTGTCGATATCTATTATAATTTTTGTGTAAAATAATTTATTACGAGCCATTTAATTTTAGGCCGCCAAACTACCCTGCAAGACTAGCCTAACCGAAACTCTAACTTAATGACAGAAATTATCGGTTTTTACAAACACTTATGCAAAATCGTTTCTGTCAGAAATGGATTGGAAAAGTACTGTCAGTTATTAACTCAGTTATTTACCTAACAGACGTAACGAAAGTTTCCGGCTTACAACAACCCTGGTTTTGGCTTTCTCTGATAAAAAGAGATAACCTTATTTTTGCATGATGTTATTTCTTTTCTTCTCAGTGCCATATAAAAAACAAAATCAAATATTTAATATACACAAAAATTTCTAAGAAGAAAGCACACGTGCTTAAAATCGTATCGAATTGACATAAAATTTTTAAAATAAAGTTAAGTGAATAATTAGCAATTAGCCTTATAATTTAATCAATTAATTAATATTTTTTCCTTAGATGTTTTGAGCATGGAAGCAGTGTAATTTTTAACTTAAATCGAAGATGAAGGGAACTCATTACGAAGCAACGAAATTCCACAGAAAAAGGACGAACTTAAAAGAAAATTAATCAAAAGTAACTTTAAATAAAACAAACCTTTAATGATATATATAAATATAATAAAATAAAACAAAATTAATTATATTATTTATTTATATGCATAGGGTAAACTGGGGTACCTTTGACATTGGGGCACATTTGACTTTGACGTTTTCGGTGTGAACGAACCGTTATTTTTCAATAATTTGTTTTACATTTTGCATCATAGTATTTCATTAATCGTCACGAAGTTTAACGATTCTTGCATTACATGAAAAAAGTAACAGGTATTTTTGTGTTTTTGCGCTTGTAACTGTTATTTTCCGGCATTGATACGTAAGGACCTCCTGGTCAAGTTATAGAAGTTAATCAAAGTATCTTTTGCAAAAGGAAAAAACAACTATTTATGTTTTTAAAAATATAAGTGAATTTCAATAAAACTAAATATAAACTAAAAAATTTTTAAAAAAAGAAGCCGAGAGCGTTTTCCTCAGATTCAACTCCGCATGTTTATATAGCGCTCCGCCATACATTCACCATTCTACACTTGTTGTCTTGATTCCACTTTCCCTCCTACTTATCTATCTCCCCATTTACTAACCAAGGCAGACTTGACTGAATAGGTTTGACACCTGAAATCCTTGGTTCAGAGCTAAAAAAAAATCGTTTAACAATTTTTTAATATATTTCTAGATTGGTTTTTAAAAAAAAGGTGTTTTCAAACATCAAAATAGGACTATAATTAGCCGAAGAAATAAAAGGATCATGTCATTGTCCTGTCCAGAGAACAGAACGTTGGCTAACGAATGAAGAATGAAAGTTAGCAATTAATAACATTCTATTGATATTGTAATTCTGGTAACAACTATAGCTTTGATTATTTTGGGTTGTTCTGTGATGCTAGTCTTATTTTTTTCAAAGTATTCAGCCACTTCACTTTTAAATTATTTCTTATGTAGAGCATTAACATCAGTGGAATTCCCAAAAGCGTTAAAGACACTTGTGGTTATCGTTAACTGGCCCTTAACTACCTAACCTGTTAACTCGTATCAATAACATCTTTGCTAGCAATGTTTATTGCTAACTGGCAGTTCGTTACAGAAAACTGTTGCTCGCTTAACTACTCGCTAACTGAAATAATAATAAAGTTTATAGTTTTTATTCAAATTGAGTGGATTTTACTATATTTAATTAAGACATCAATTGTATCGAAATAATCTTGTTACATTCGATATTTTAATTCTATTCTACTCTTACAAACACGAACTAAAGTTATGTTGAATTTTTGTATGAATAAGACCCGTTAACTGATCTCCAAAGTTTAAATTCCTTAACCTCAGATTTCGTCAACAGAGTTTAAATTTTAAACACAGTTAAAATTATTTTCGTAACTCATCTCATTTTTATCGGCAGTTTACTTAAACTCTGTTTAAAAATTTAAACTGAGATTAAAAAACATATTTGATCGACACTGTAGTAAAAATTCTACAACTTTGACATAGAACATCAAAATATTTCAAAAATGTTTGATAAAATAATGCAAATTGTCAGTTTCATTGGAATATTTTTTTTTTCAAAACTTGAAATATGTTTATTGTTTTGAATTTTTTGAAGTATGATTTTTTTATTTTTAATTTTTTGTTTATTATTGACAAAATCCAAGTTTAAATTTTTTAAACCTAGAATTTCTGTGTTTAAATTTAAACTTGCCTCACCAAGTTAAACTTAGATTTTTTGAGATGAGGTATCAGCGTTAAAATTTAAACTGAGGTTAAGAAATTTTAAACTTTGTTTAAAATTGAGATCAGTTAACGGGCCTAAGGCTCGTTTTTCGATTTCTTAAATAGTGTAAATATTCATGTCAAATGTGCCCCTTCAAATGTCAAGGGTGCCCCGTGGTAGGTGCACATTTGACAAAACGACTTTTTTTAGAAAATGTTTAAAAAATATATGTTAGGATGTTAATAATACAATTTCCTGTTTAAATTTGAAAGTTTAATAATCAACGCTTATAGGGAATACACAATTTTTAGAATCGGTCATCAATTTTTGGAGCAATAACACTTTGAAAAAAGGTGTCAAATCTACCCCAGCTTACCCTATATAAGTTACTTAATTATATTGTTCCTGAGGATAATAACTGGTTTGTATGAAAGAATATTAGCTAGTGTGTATATAAAAAATTGTAGTTATCTTATTAGTAATTTTACTAAGTGCTATAACTAGAACGTACGGCATACATTTGAGTTAATTACCCAGTTATTTTACTAGTTGCTATAACTGCTACGTTACACAAGCACATTGGTTACTTTACTAGTTATATCACCAACAAGTATAATGGGCACAAACAATTTGAAGTGAGATGACTATACATTTTAATATACCTGAAGAATAGAGTGTGAAAAAGGGATACAAGTTCACATGTACGCAATTGATCCGATTAGATTATTTTCATGGCCTAATAAAATATAATAGAAAATAGTAACTGAAACTTTGGTATTCATGCCGTTTATATGACTTGTGATATCACCAGTTGTGTTCTTGCAGGGTAAAGGGTATCCTTAAATATTATTGATAGTAGTTTTTCAATTTTAGCAGTATATAAATAAAAGAAAATCTGGCAACATCGGTGACAATATACATTTTGATTAAGGAAATAAATAAAGACTCTCTTGCCGCATATTCTCGCAATTTTTCGGCGTTTTTCGTACGGGCAAGCATAGTGGATGATAGCAAAACATTTGGCTTGTTAACAGCAAGTTGATTCAGGAACTTACAACTAACTTACACACAAAGTCTTTCGTTGGTGGGGTGTATGAGCTAGATAGAGAGAGCTTAACAAAACATGGCTATAACGCGCAAGAACGCTTTGCTCTCTTGAACAAACTGTTATCTCTTGTCTATATAAATCTATCGTGGTACTTTTTAACATTAGCCAACAGCCCGGAGCTTTCAGTCCCGGATTGGCTGTTGCTGGGTGATGTTTTTCGGAAAAAGTTGTGTTTTCGGTTGTAGTTTTCTTCTTGATTAAACAGCATGATTGCTGGTAGTCGATGCACTTAGTGTCAAATTGCCTTAAATAGTTCATTCAATGAACCCAATCATTAATACTTTGTTTAAAATTCTCTACTAATGACAAGAAAGTTCGTATAAGTGCAAAAAAAAAGAATCCGTAATTTCGAAGCATTTTTGAATATATCATGAATGTTATAAAATGTGAATATCACAACCATGTGGAAAAGTCAAGTTGAAAAAATTACTCGTATACTTAGCTAATCTGATGGCTGACTTGAGTGGATTCATTTACTGGAACGTTTTAATATATTGCATACCTTAAGTAAAAGTTCGTCGAAAAAGGCTGTGAAATCAAAGTCAGTATCATTTAACTGCAACTAAAGATAATTGCACGAATTAACAAATATTATTTATGCCTAGCCGGGAAGACGTTCGGTCACATGGCATTGGTCACATATAAATCACAGCCTTACATCCGGTAACAACGGGTGGCAATCCCCCACTCCCCCACTCCCACGCTCCTACGCTTTCCCGTTCTGTCCTTCGCACAACGGAATCGGTACTGTTAATTATATATTTGTGTGTAATAATAAATGCTAAAATTCTAAAAATTCATGAATTCATGGCCGCTGAATGACAGTTGCTTAAGTTTTATCATCGCAAAGGAAAACAACACACAAATCCAGAACTTAATATATACTTATATTACGTAAGTGCATGTCAAAAATATAGCATAAGAGTGAATTTTAACAGCAAAAGGTTTGCTTACAACGAAAAAGATATGACGGAGAATAAAATGTTCCTTTAGCCAGGATTTATTTATAGAACACCCAAAGCAGATTTCAGTTGTTTTACCTAAAGTTTCTCAGTGGCCAAAGTATAAACATTGAACGTATTGAAAGTAAACAATGAAACTGCCATTCCTTTAAAGTCATCAAGGATATTACCTAATAGCTGCATGAAGTTTTTGTTAAAGTTTAAATGTGTATGCTTTGGTTTTGCTGAAATTTATAGAATTTATCTGATTACTAACTCGTTGGCCCTACAAAACCAAAAACAACATTGGCCAGTATTTTGAAAAATTGTATATTTTGTAGCACATGATATTGAAACCTTAAAATATTTTTATAAGTTTCTAATATTTTTGTTGCTCGCAGTGGGGAGTGTGGGGTTGGGTGTGTTAATGTTTTCAAAATTACTTTGCAGTTTCAGTTTTTGGTAAAGTGGACTTAAGTTTGAGAAACATTATAACACCACGTTGTGGTCACTATTAGTATAATCTTTTAATAATTAAAAACATTTTAACTGAAATAAGCTGTGTTGTCTTAAATTGTGCTTAATTGCATACACGCTTTCTATTTTTATTAATTTGTTTATCATTAAAAAAACAAAAAGTTATGACAGAAGGTTATGAAAAGTGAAATTTTTATATTGTTTAAAATAAGCTGTATTATATTAAAATTAGTTTTGTTTTCATATGGTTTTTCTTAAAAAAATTGGGTTTTATCTAAATAAAGTTAAAGGTTTTGTAGTTATGCTTGAATGCTTGAAAGAAATAAAAAAGTATAAGATTTTCAAAAAATAAGAACTGTATATTATATCGACAAAAAATAGTTAAATTAGGATTGTCAATTCGGTTATGGTGAACCGGTTAAACGATTAAAATGGCTAACCGTATGCGACGTTTAATTGAAAATGACGAATGATAAACGTTTCCAACAACCTGTTATTTTTGGTTGTTTAACCGGACTTTCGTTTAATAAGCTTTAATACGTAATAAAGTGTTTTAAATTTTTTCTTTCACATACTAGATCTGTTCCCGTACTCTTAAGTTTTAGTCTAATTTAACAGTTTTATAGGCTTTAGACCGAGAAACGTTCCCGTATTCGAAAAAATGGTAAAAGAGAGTGCAATCGAGAGACTAAAACACTTCCCTGCTCGTCAAAAGTTGTATTCTTTAGTCTGAGAAATTTATTCTGGTAAAAATAGTACATGTCTCAAACAGATTCAAGTCAGCTGTTTACAAGTAAGCAAAGAACTTGGAGTATATCTAAACTTTTTTGAAACTTGTAAAATGAAAACCAGAAACATGGGAAAATGTGCAAAAAGTAATAGGTATAAATGCTAAATTGTTAAGTCTTAGGTTGAGGCCAGAGTTAATCCAGATGCAGACCAGAGACCTGCAACGAGTCACATTTTTGTGATTTACCGCCCTATTCTGCTTGTTAACTTAACACGGCGTTGTTAGGAATTCTGGCAACTTAACTAAGCTCACCACATTAACAAAATAGTTAATATTAACATCTTGTTAAGGTTTCGTATTCTGGTGAAAATTTAAAGCTCTTTTATTAACTATTTTGTTAATGACCGAAAGCATCTTAACAACGCGTTTTAATTCAATGTTACGCAAATAAATTAATGTGCATACGTTAAAATATCAATATTATATTGAATAATAGTAAAGTAATGTAACAATATTGAAGAATGGAATAAGTTTTACTTCTTTAAAGCGATCATACTGAGCAATATGAACGAAAAAAAAACTTCAAACGCCTTTCAATTAACGCCTTTATTAGAAAGAATTTAAGAAGATTTTAAATCATAGCATTTAAATGTTTCACTTTTAACATAAAATATAAAGCAATCTTTAAATTTCTGACTTCATAACATTTATTATTCTTTTTGCAGAAATAATAAACTCTGAAATAAGTAAGAAACAACAGCTGACGCTTGATATGTATGCCATTTGCATTTTCACCATGCGTGGTGAACTTTAAAAGCTTTTTAAAGCTTTCAAGTTGTAAATGATTTGATAGAATACGAATATTTACATTACAAAACAAGAACATTAACAAGAGATTCTTACAACGCCGTGTTAAGTTAACAAGCAGAATAGGGCGGTTAGTTTGTCAAATGAAGCTCATCGAACGTTAAAGTAGTACCAATTACTCTTCAACATCAAAAACCAGTTGTTATGAATCATACCAAATACTCATAACTCAAGCAACTGTTCCACAACTCATTGGGACTACTTGCGTAGTTTTCTTTGTCGTATTGTTTGAAGTTACATTCTATTCTTGTCGCTATAAGAACAGTAGAAGGGCTACCACCAAGTTCTGTTAAACTCAATAAAAAATTAGTTTAGTTTACTGTGGATGCGCTAAGAAGTTTTTATGGAATTTAGAGGTGGACCTCAAATGATGTGCTAAATATAATATAAAACACCTTGCATTTAAATTAACTTTTCCAAAAAAGTAACGCAAACACATGTTTATCAATTAATATAATAAGGGTATTCATGCAAATGGGCAATACCCTTATAAATGGTATAAACCGGATAAGTATATCAGCCTTATAAATGAAATGTATGGAGAACCGTTTGCACAAACCAGATATATTTGCTCTACGATTTAGGCGAGCAATCGATCTGTCAAATTTATATCAACAATTGTTGAAAAAAAAAATGTATAGACCACTTGAAAGGGCTTAATTTGCACCTTCAGAATATGTAAATTTTATAATTTGCACCTTTATAGTTTTTGAAATAAATTAGATTGAAAATAGAGTATATGATGCAATTTTTAAACTGTCATATCTCGCTTAAAAATGCATATTTCAAAGTGCACCTTGGCCCGAAAATTTGCAATTTTGTTATTCTAATTTGCACCTTCGTTAAAATAGTAGAAAATTAATCGGTTCTTCGTAAATAATGTAAAAATACGTAAATCGCATGGATGACAACCATCGTCAGGGGGTGTATTTTTTTTATTTTTATTTGTCAATTAGTTTGAACGAATGACGCCAGGCGCACTTCATTGTGACCCCATCACAACAAAGTCCCTAGTGAAATGCGCGGCGCGCGCGTGTCGCTGATACGACGCATGCGCAGAACGAGCTATCGAATTAAAACATTTTATTTTGCATTTTCAGAAAAATTCGATGTATTTTTCGCTTTTTTCTCAATGGTGCAAATTAGAGGAGTAAAGTCGCAAATTATTGACGCAAGGTGCACATCGAAATATCAATTTATTACCGAGATATGAGCATTTGAATATTGCAAACTTTGACATTTTTTTTTGCAAAAAGTACGAGGGTGCAAATTCTAAAATGCTTATATTCGGAAGGTGCAAATTGAGCCCTTTTGAATGGTATATATACTTTTTTTTTGGGATCATTTTTGGGGCTGGGACAGAGGTGGTGCCTGTTAACAAGCTAACAGCTGATATATCTCTGCAAATGTACAATCAACTTAAGGGGACGTTCACATAATCTGCCTGATAAAAATAACTAATTGCCCAAAATATAAGCTTGCCGCTTTGCATGAATACCCTTAATGAACACATTGATATCACTGAGCATATAATAGATAGAGGACTCAAATCGCATAAAAATATGTTTCTATCGAAATTGTATGCAGTGGCTCCGACACTCTCATTAACGCTCTCATCGTGCATGCTTTCAAACGAACGTAATTTCCATGCTATAACGAAAGGAGGTAGCCGTGACAGTTCTTTTCGCTGCCTTACGCGACAGGCATCTGTCAAAAACAGCTGATCAATTTTTGCAATGAAGAGAGAGAACGAAAAAATAGAATATAAGGCTGTGTGCCAATCGGAAACTTTTCACTCGTGGTAGGAAAGAAAATTCTGGGTTGAAAACAATTTCTGTCTGTTGAAATTGAGTTGTCAATTTTGCTGTGCCAAATGAAGCATTAAAAGTTATCCAGTTATTTGACAAAAAGTACGCAGTTGCATAAAAATCATAATTTTTCCTAATGCGATATTATTTAACCCTCTAGCTGGCAAGATCGAAATAATGCGAATTTTTTATCGGGAATATTTTTCTAGGCTAATTTAGGTCCAAGAAACCGAAATATGTTGTCAGAATCGAAAAAAAATGTACCAGGGAGTCGCCAGGTACGATAAATGAAGCCGGGCTCATTTATTAAGCCTCACCTGTAGGCTATATAAAAAATTTCTTTCGGTAGTTGGGTGTATAAATCACTAAAACACTATCAAAAGAACACAGAACAAAATTCCCGATGGATTTTTTGGGGTGGATTTGTTTTTTTTTTTATGATATCAAAATGTTGCTTGGAGCAAAATAATTTAACGTGCGTAAAAGTTGAAGTTGCAAAATCAGCTGACTGTAAATGCAAAACGAAACGTCAAATCACTTTGATACCTAAAGAGAATTTGTTGGGAATAGTGTTGCCAGCACACCTTTAGTACACAATGATAGTAAAATTATATGCCGTATACTGGTAAAATCGATTTTTGTAACCGGGCCCATAGGCCCTAACGCAAGCTAGAGGGTTAAGATGCTGCTGTTTTTTAATTAATAGTCTTGTTTTGCGTAAAATAACATTAAAACAGTAGTTGTGTAAACATGTGTAAAATTTAAACAAAAAAAAAATAATAATATTTCGATGGTTAAGCTCACTAAGTGTTATGTGACCTTTTAGCAAAAATAGACTTACTGCATTTTCCAAGTCATGAATATAATATCTATCTTGTGTAAATTTGTTGAAAATGCATAACTAATGATTGTTGCTCAGTACATATATAGTTAAAATTAGTGTTTTTTACTGAAATGTATTGAAATTTAAAAACAAAATCTGCAAATGCAAAATTTACAAATGCAAAATATAAAAAAAGGTTTCTGCAAATGTAAAATTTCACTTATCACTTTCGTGCGCTTAACCATCGATTTATTCTTCTGTAGAAGCTGAAATTCTCTCAGTATCTTAACAATTATTTAACAGTTTATTTTCGCATAACATAAAAAAATATAAAGAGATTTAATATAAATTAAATGCCCAGGCATGCCTTAATTAAATAATGAACATTATCATATAAGGTGGTTGAAGATTTAAAAGTGTATTTGAATGTTAAGCTGTCATTTAAAACATGTTTTAGTTACAAGAAGTTGGAGACAAACTCTTCTATTTTAAAATTTAACTCATAAATGCCTAATATTTTTGAACAAGTATATACACATATGTATATTAGACCGGTTCATTTTGCAAAACAGTTAAAATACTTTAATGCGCGTCAAAGTTCTAAAAGTTCAACCTTAAAAAGTGTTAAAAGTGTAAAGTGTTCCTTAAATAAGTATTGGTAAAGTAATTTAATTTAATTTAATTTAATTTAATTTAATTTAATTTAATTTAATTTAATTTAATTTAATTTAATTTAATTTAATTTAATTTAATTTAATTTAATTTAATTTAATTTAATTTAATTTAATTTAATTTAATTTAATTTAATTTAATTTAATTTAATTTAATTTAATTTAATTTAATTTAATTTAATTTAATTTAATTTATTTTAATTTAATTTAATTTCATTTCATTTAGTTTAATTTAATTTAATTTAATTTAATTTAATTTAATTTCATTTATTTTAATTTAATTTAATTCAATGTAATTTAATTTAATTTAATTTAATTTAATATAATTTAATTTAATTTAATTTAATTTAATTTAATTTAATTTAATTTAATTTAATTTAATTTAATTTAATTTAATTTAACTTAATTTAATTTAATATAATTTAATTTAATTTAATTTAATTTAATTTAATTTAATTTAATTTAATTTAATTTAATTTAATTTCATTTAGTTTAATTTAATTTAATTTAATTTAATTAAATTTAATTTAATTTAATATAATTTAATTTAATTTAATTTAATTTAATTTAATTTAATTTAATTTAATTTAATTTAATTTAATTTAATTTAATTTAATTTAATTTAATTTAATTTAATTTAATTTAATTTAATTTAATTTAATTTAATTTAATTTAATTTAATTTAATTTAATTTAATTTAATTTAATTTAATTTAATTTAATTTAATTTAATTTAATTTAATTTAATTTAATTTAATTTAATTTAATTTAATTTAATTTAATTTAATTTAATTTAATTTAATTTAATTTAATTTAATTTAATTTTATTTAATTTAATTTAATTTAATTTAATTTAATTTAATTTAATTTAATTTAATTTAATTTAATTTAATTTAATTTAATTTAATTTAATTTAATTTAATTTAATTTAATTTAATTTAATTTAATTTAATTTAATTTAATTTAATTTAATTTAATTTAATTTAATTCAATTTAATTTAATTTAATTTAATTTAATTTAATTTAATTTAATTTAATCTAATTTAATTTAATTTTATTTAATTTAATATAATTTAATTTAATTTAATTTATTCAATTTAATTTAAATTAATTTAATTTAATTTAATTTAAGTAAATTTAATTTAATTTAAGTTTATTTAATTTAGGGAGGGACATGATATGGGCCATTTTTGTAATTTTGTATTTTAGTAAATATTCTTTGTATTTTAGTAAGATTCTAAGAAAAAAAAAATTTCATTGAAAAATTCCTACGACTTCAAAAGTTACAGCCAGCTTAGTGAGAGCGCATTTTTAATTTTCGCTATTTGTTTTCTTTGTTCACAAACTTTGAACGCGTTTATCTCGAAACCATGTTTTTCGTACTGGTTGCGGCACTAGCGGGTTCATTTTTTGACGAAAAATTTTTTTTTTGTATTTTTGGAACTTGATTTGCTATCGTATGACACGAGCTTTTTTTAAATTTTTTTTCGATTTTTTATGAATTTTTAAAGTCATTATTTTTTTCGAAAAAAAACACACTTTCAAATTTGGAACATCACCAAAAATTGAAAAAAAAAAATTTAAAAAAGCTCCTGGCACACGATAACCAATTTTGTTCAGATTTAAAAATGTCATTTTTTTTCCAGATCGGACAATTTTTGCGACTCCCAGCGCTGCAACGACGAGTCCCCGTTTTTTTCTCTGCCGCCAGTTTGGAACTCTATAAAACCATGTTGGAGTGAAAAATACATATATTTTGTTGAATTTTTTCTTGTTTTTTGTTCAATTCTTTACAATAATAAAAAAAAATTTTGGAAGATTGTTTGTTTTTGACTGAGTTATGAATTTTTAAAAAGGTCAGTTTTCTCTGCCGCGAATGTTATGTCACTCCTTAATTTGATTTAATTTTATTTACTTCAATTGAATTGAATATAATTTTGTAAATTTTTATACATAATTAAAAGTTACTAATCACAAAAAACAAAAAATGCTGAAATCGCAAAATTAAAAACTTATAGTACGTTCAAACTGATTTCTAAATGCGCATTTAGAAGTTCGAAAATTCAACCAAATGTCAAGTGTTCACATTAGGGAGAAGCATGATATAATGACCAGGTAGTATAAATCGCGAGGGCTCAACTGTCATTGGAGGCATAGAATGTCAAAATGACGATTTGACGCCAAAACAATGATGCTTCTTGTGCAATAATAAGTGAAAACAGGGATATTTCTATTTATGTGTTTTCCTTAAAGTTGGAAATATTTTGCATTATATATTATATTTTTGCGTAAATTGTATTGTTTACTCTAGTTGGAAAATATTGCTGTTAACCTAAATATAAGTGTTTACCTTTTATAAAAAGTTAAAAATGTGCAAGTGAAGCAACAGAAAAATCCCTTTCTTTTAGTGCAAAAGTAACCAGAAAGTGCAAGACCAAAGACAAAAAATCCCTATTTACTTCTTCTTATGATTACACTACTTGTATTTGACACATCATGCCTCCGTCTTGGCAGCGCAGTCGCTTTTTATAATACCTGGTTTTTATATCATGGGGAGAAGCGTAAAATGCGAATTTAAATTGACAAGTATTCGAACATGCCGAACATTTATAAGGCTGTGTGCCAATCGGAAACTTTTCACTCGTGGTAGGAAGGAAAATTCTGAGTTTAACAAAATTTCTGTCTATTGAAATTGAATTGTCACTGTGCCAAATGAAGCATGAAAAGTTAACTGCTGCGTTTTCTAATACTTTTTTTATTCAAAATTATATATGTTTAATAAATACTGTTGCTTTGCGTAAAATAAGATTATTAAAGCAATAGTTGTGTAAACAGGTATAAAAATTAGACAAAAAACCATTTGGTATTTTGACAAAAAATCAAAAAAATATCAGTAGCAGTGCTAAAATTTTGTTCACCGAACCTAAAAACCTTAAAACTTAACACGCACTCCAAAAAATCTCACTTAGTCTTGACCTTGCAACACCCGAAGTTGCAAATTTTTAGTAAACCATAGAAAATTTGAACCCGTGCTTTGAAAAAAAAGTTCCAGTTGTACCCATTCTAAAATTAACGTTGATGTATTTTACGGTGATTCTCAAAATATTTTGGCTATACCGAAATGCGTCAGTAAGCTAAACCATTTTGAAAAAACCTCCAAAAATCATGTTTGGAGGTTTATATGTATATATTAACCGTATATGTACATATATATTAACAAGTGTAATAGTTGTAAGCAAATAAACTGTCTCAAGTTATAGGCCTGAAAAAGTTCGTTCAATCTGCATCAAAAATTTGAAAATATTTACAATTGGATTAATGATAATAATGTTTTCATGTATTTTTTTTAGATTATTTTCACAAAACTTCAAATAACTTTATTATTTCTTATACAATCTTCGTTATAAATATACCATTGGAAAAGTATGGACGGCTGTTATTTATTTTGGGACAGAATTGCTTAAACCGAATAACAAAAAAGGACTAATTTAAAAAAAAATTATATTGGAGAAAAGACCTGCTGGAAAAATACTTTAAACCATCAATAGACATGTGCGGCTCATTGTTTGACATTGTAGCAAATATATTTTACACAACCCTCCTCTTAATTTTTCCAAACTTCAATGCAACTAAGACATACTTTTTTCTTTAATTTTCGCTTATGTCAAAAATTCTTTTCCCTCTTGTCAAAATTTATACTATACCCTGAGTATCAATCCGAGTCAAAAGTTTCCGATTGGCACACAGCCTAAGCAAACAAATCTGACAGTAAACAAAATTGACAACTAATGAAACGAGTTCAAGGCAGAGATGAGCAAAAAGTAGCGAGTAGCAGTTTTTCGAATATCGAATCAGGGTCGCAAACTGCTAAATGCTCATTAGAAGTAGCATTTAAGTGAATTAACTTGACAGAATTTTCTATGGGTAAATGCGCATTTAGAGAAGCATTAATGTAATAAATGCGAATTAAGCTTTAAATGCACATTTAGCTTCCAGTGTGAACATAGTATTAAGCTTCATTCATTTGCCATTGATTATCGTTTAACAACAGCAATAACCGGTTTCATGCAACAACAATTCTACAATAACAAAATATATGGTAGCCATCGTGGTAGCTGCTGCAAGGGAAAGGGGCATAGGTAAAACAAAAATAAACGATGCTAGCAACAACAAAGCGCATGCGTCTTAAGCCCTAACCAAAATAGACGATTTGCTCCGTAACGAGCGAAGACGAAAATGTTCGCTTGAATGCAATTCAATGTTGTTGCCCAAAATAAGCAAACGTAATCACATCGAAACTGAACGAAACGGATTGACGAGACGTTTTGTTCCGTAAAGGCCCAACCAAAATAGACGAAATGATACGATTGCAATCTGACGATCGTTTGCATTCGTTACGGCTGTTTTGGCATTTAACCCAAAATAAAACGTTGTAGAACACGTCCGACCTAATAAACTTACAACCGAAATAAATACATGTAAATTACTTTTTCATCCCCAACAACGCCAATAGAATAATAAATCTATGTTAACTTGCACTAATTGATAAAAATGCAACAAAACTTGATGTAAACATGCTCTACACAGTTGTTGCTGACGAGTTGAGACGATAAAAGTTCGGTTCTTACGGAACAAAGCGTCTAGTCAAACGTTTCGTTCAGTTTCGATCAAATACGTAGTACCATTTTGGTTAATAACATTGTTTCACGTATGCTTGAATTTACTCGTTACGTCTCGTCTCGTCTATTTTGGTTGGCCCTTAAGAACCGAACTTTTAGCGTCTCAACTCGTCAGCAACAATAGTGCAGAGTATTTTTACATCAAGTGTTGTTGCATTTTTATCAATTAGTTCAAGAAACAATATTTTAATGAATTAATAGCCATTGTTAAGGATGAACAAGGCATTTATATGCATTTGAAACAGTTGGCAGCTGACAGCCTAGACGAGTTCAAGAACGTTTCATTTTGGGTTAAATGTCAAAACAGACGTAATGAATGTACACGCTCGTCGAGTTGCTATCGACTCGTTTCGTCTATTTTGGTTAGGGCTTTAGCACTGGTAGCCACAACAACACAAAAACTGACGATCATTTGAAAGTTGACGAAAATGTGTTAGCTGCGGCAATGGAAACACGAAGTTACGTTCGTTTGAAAGCATGCACGATGAGAGCGTAAATGAGAGTGTGGGAGCCACTGCATACAATTTCGATACAAAACACATTTTTATGCGATTTGAGTCCTCGATCTATTACTACCCCGACAACAATCAGTTCGTACGCCTGCATTTTTTTATAATATTACCATTTTCAACTTTTATTTATAATAAGAAAACAATATTTCTAATACAAAGATTGTAGTTTCCTTAAACTTGAAATGTAATTTTTTAGAATTAATAGCAAAAGTAAAAAAAAAAATACAAAAACAACAACGTTAATAGCGAGATAAACCAGCACAGTCATAAAATGCAATCCAAAAAGTGACAATTGTTAACATTCAATCGTACGATAGAAAGAATGCGAGTGTGCACAAGGACAACGGGACAAATTATTTTTTGCTGATTCTGTATATCAATTGAGAATATATTGGGAATGTTTTGAGAAAGTTTCGGTTGCTCTTTGATTTTATACCAGTATTTTTTTTAATGATTTTCTACTATGGCACGTGGCAAAGCGGTTTGTAAGAAAGTTAATTGTTAAAAACTTTATCTTACTCAAAAGTTATGGCGATATTGCATTGGACCTAGGATTAGAAAAGTCGATTGTCCAATACGTCATCAAAAATTATGTGAATATCGCCTCAATTGAGCCACAGCAGCATGGGCGAGTTAATAAATCAAAAATAAATGATCAAGACATACGAGCATTGCAGGCCATAATAATAGAAAAAGAACGGACTTCAGTCAGAAACATAGTGAAAATGTCGTCAACCATGATCGGGAGAAGTGTAAGCAGTGAATGGCTTACTCGGAAACTCGGAATAATTTGCATAAATTGAAATATGGCTTTTATTATGTGCATTTTGGTTAAACGAGTATCAGTGCATTCATTTTCAATTTTGCAGGAAAAGAAAGAACCACCGTTGACTGCAAATTTATGCAAATGTTTCCGAGTCCATTCACGGAATACACTTCTCTCGATCATATTCGACCACATTTTCGCTTAGTTTCTCACTGAAGTCCGTCTTATTTTTATGATTATGGCCTCCAATGCTCTTATAACTCGATCATTTACTTTTGATTTATTACCTCGTCCATGCTGCTGTGGCTCAATTGAGGCGATATTCACATAATTTTTGATGACGTATTGGACAGTCGACTTTTCTAATCCTAGGGGCTATGCAATATCGAAATAACGTTTGTGTAAAAGAAAGTTTTTAACAATTAACTTTCTAATTTCTTCACAAACCGTTTTGCCACGTGCCATAGTAGAAAATCATTCAAAAAAACTACTTGTTTAAATCAAAGAGTGACTGAAATTTCCTAAAAGTGTCCCAATACATTCTCAAAACATTCACAATTGGTTTACAGAATTAACAAAAAATAATTTGTCCCGTTATCCTTGCGCACACTCGCATTCTTTCTATCGAACGAATTGAATGTTGTCAGTTTTTGGATTGCATTTTATGACTGTGTTGGTTTATCTCGCTATTAACGTTGTTGATTTTGTATTTTTTTTTTTACTTTTGCTATTAATTCTAAAAAACTAACATTTATAAAATTCTAATTCTAACAAACTTTGTATCAGAAATATTGTTTTCTTATTATAAATAAAAGTTGAAAGTGGTAATATTATAAAAAATGCAGGCGTACGAACTGACTGTTGTCGGGGTAGTATATGCTCAGTGATACAATATAAGCAACGAAAGGATTCTATAAAGTGTTTGTACCTAAATATTGCAGGAATGCACACGAACTTTCCGCAATTAGAAGTAATAGTAATCAAAATGAATTTGAAGTTTTATGCGTAACCGAAACTCATTTAACACAAAATATAAATGACTCTGAAATAAAAATAGATAAATATAGTATCGCGAAGTGTGATAGTACCAAGGAGGAGTAGTGTTGTACGCGAAAAATGAATGGAAGATTATTAAGAAGAAAACAGAAGCTTCTGCAAAGCAAATTTGGTGGTTGATGGTTGTAGTGCAATATAAATATACAAAGTTGACTTTAATAGCAGTATATAGATCCCCAGACAGGCGAATCTCTCCGGAGCATTTTTTTTACAATTTTTTGAGTACAAGATTTGAGCAGATCGTAGATTATGATAATGAACTCATAATGGGAGACATTAATATAAATTGGCTGATTAATTCGTACTACAAAAATCACATTGAACAGTTGTTCGTGGATTACTCTTAGTACCTGGGCGACCGAGCTCCGCTCAGATTCCTGCCGTATATTCAAATGTTTTACGGTTTTTAATGTATCGAAAATGCAAACTTTATGTTAGAAACAACATATAAGATCATATTTTTCAATTAACTTTAAATGCATTTTTATTTTATGATAACTTCGTTTTTCAACTAAACGAAATTTGTTTTGGTTTTATATTTTTTTTATATTTGGTTTAATTATTTTGATAATTTCCTTATGCTGAACTTATGCCGGCCATTCCAAGCCTAAATAATTTTTTTTTTCCCAAAATTATCCTCATGCTCCTTTTCCACTTACAAGAATAGAAGTTATTTTTTTATGTCGCAATTTTTTCCAAAGTTATGGAGATAGCAATTTTTGATCAAAGTAAAAATCTTGAAAATGGAGTCATTTTCAATAAATCATACCTCTGTCATTTGTTACCCCTATTTTTGTAAATGAAGTATCGTTATAAAGCAATTGAAAAGCGATTATTAATAAAAAATAAAATACTTTTGGAATTTTTTTGCTAGTCATATCTAAAAAAATGCATTTTCGGTTTTTTTTTACGTCATATCTAAAAAAATGCATTTTCGGTTTTTTTTTACGTAGAAGTCTTACAGCGCGGTTTGTATGCAGTCGTTTTAACAAGTTGTTTTAAGGTCATACCTACAGCCTATAATATTCATCGTTCAAACATTATATTTACACTAAAGTATCAGATATATCCTACGCTAAACGAATATCTAATTTTGGATTTTGTTACTTTTATATTAAAGCTTAGAAGAATAATCTAGATGTTTATATAAGAAAATCAATCATTACCCAATCAACCATTTAGAAATAGTGCTTGGATTAAGCTTACATGCAATACAAAAAGCAAGCCTTATCCAAGCACTCTTGAAAAACATTTGCCCGGGTAATAAATTTCCAAGTTCCTTTGTATAACTATTGTGTAAAACACCAAAAGCAAGTGATGTACAATAATACTTGGAAAGGCTTGCATTAAGTAAGTGTTTTGCAATCATACTTAGATAACGCTGACAACGGTAATAGTTTCACAACTGTTCAAAGTTATGATGCTCTCATATATACATAGATTTTCATTTTGTTCGCTCAGCAGCCATAAGGCTAACGGCAAGCTGTTAGAGTGTCCGACTCATATGGGGTGGTTCGCGCGTTCGATCCCTGGTGTAGCAAACACAAAAATTTTTGAAGGCATGCAATTTTTCATATAAATATATGCTTCAATTTTAACAAACGAAAATAAAAAATATATAAAAATAAAAATGTTCCGGTTGGGAATTGAACCTTGGATGTCCAAATCACAACAAATCAAATAACCAGTGGCTTACCAACTGAGCCACGGAATAAAAATTTTTCGCAAGTGCTAATTGATTTGTTGAATGTAGCACACTTGGAAAAAGCTTATTAAAACGCTTATATCCAATTGTAAAAACAACACTTGGATTAAGCTTGAAGTAAGGAATATTATTCCAAGCGTTCACTTTCGTTTATCCTACAATTACATGTAAGCGTTCTACAATTCTAAATGAAAGCGTTATCCAAGCTTGAGGCTTACGTGTGTAAGCTTGTTTAAAGCTTATTCCAAGCTTGTTTGGCTGATTGGGTCCCAATCAGCCATTTAGAAATAGTGCTTGGATAAAGCTTACATGCAATACAAAAAGCAAGCCTTATCCAAGCACGCTTGAAAAACACTTGCCCAGGTAATAAATTTCCAAGTTCCTTTGTATAACTATTGTGTAAAACACAAAAAGCAAGTGATGCACAATAATACTTGGAAAGGCTTGCATTAAGTAAGTGTTTTGCAATTATACTTAGAAAACGCTGACAACGGTAATAGTTTCACAACTATTCAAAGTTGTGATGCTCTCATGTATACATACAAAAATGTATTTTATTTTCATTTTGTTCGCTCAGCAGCCATAAGGCTTACGGCAAGCTGTTAGAGTGTCCGACTCATATGCGGTGGGTCGCGCGTTCGATCCCTCGTGTAGCAAACACAAAAATTTTTGAAGGCATGCAATTTTTCATATAAATATGTGCTTCAATTTAAACAAACGAAAATAAAAAATAAATGAAAATAAAAATGTTCCGGTTGGGAATTGAACCTTGGATGTCCAAATCACAACAATTCAAATAAACAAGTGGCTTACCAACTGAGCCACGGAATAAAAATTTTTCGCGAGTGCTAATTGATTTGTTGAATGTAGCACACTTGGAAAAAGCTTATTAAAACACTTATATCCAATTGTAAAAACAACACTTGGATTAAGCTTACAGTAAGGAATATTATTCCAAGCGTTCACTTTCGTTTATCCTACAATTACATGTAAGCGTTCTACAATAGTAAATGAAAGCGTTATCCAAGCTTGAGGCTTACGTTTGTAAGCTTGTTTAAAGCTTATTCCAAGCTTGTTTGGCTGATTGGGGTAGCTGCTTGCATGTTGTGTCTGCTACTTTCTTTGTTTTTGTTTTTGCTTGTGTTGGTTTTGTTTTGAACGAACTGATTCGCAGCATTGGTGCTCTACTCCACGTTAAGAGGGTGTTCTAAGTTAAGAGGGTGTTCCGATTAGATTTAACACTTATGAAAAAAACTATTGGCATTATTATTCGTTGTATGCTATTACCCAATAGATGTCGTCTTCTATTCACTTAATATGATCTTTGCATCTAAAACAGCAACCGGTTGTTATTGGGTTTAATTGAAAACCAACAGAGTCGTGGCTCAGTCGGATAAGCTGTTGTCGTGAAGACTTTAAGAATCAAAGAAGCCTCCCAATCGGCCAAACAAGCTTTGAATAAGCTTTAAACAAGCTTACAAGCGTAAGCCTCAAGCTTGGATAACGCTTTCATTTACTATTGTAGAACGCTTACATGTAATTGTAGGATAAACGAAAGTGAACCCTTGGAATAATATTCCTTACTTCAAGCTTAATCCAAGTGTTGTTTTTACAATTGGATATAAGTGTTTTAATAAGCTTTTTCCAAGTGTGCTACATTCAACAAATCAATTAGCACTCGCGAAAAATTTTTATTCCGTGGCTCAGTTGGTAAGCCACTGGTTTTTTGATATGTTGTGAGTTGGACATCCAAGGTTCAATTCCCAACCGGAACATTTTTATTTTTATTTATTTTTTATTTTCGTTTGTTAAAATTGAAGCATTTATTTATATGAAAAATTGCATCCCTTCAAAAATTTTTGTGTTTGCTACCCCAGGGATCGAACACGCGAACCACCGCATATGAGTCGGACACTCTAACAGCTTGCCGTTAGCCTTATGGCTGCTGAGCGAACAAAATGAAAATAAAATACATTTATGTATGTATATATGAGAGAATCACAACTTTGAACAGTTGTGAAACTATTACCGTTGTCAGCGTTATCTAAGTATGATTGCAAAACACTTACTTGATGCAAGCCTTTCCAAGTATTATTGTACATCACTTGCTTTTTGTGTTTTACGCAATAGTTATACAAAGGAACTTGGAAATTTATTACCTGGGCAAGTGTTTTTCAAGCGTGCTTGGATAAGGCTTGCTTTTTGTATTGCATGTAAGCTTAATCCAAGCACTATTTCTAAATGGTTGATTGGGCTGGTTCGATCCTGTTGCTTGCGATAGCATGAACAAAATGTAAGCAAAATACAGTTTTTATTACCCTTTCAGTTATTTTGTATTCAAATTTTAACCTGAGGCACTATAATTGAAATTATATTCCCAATTTATTAAAATTACGTACAGCTTTGACTAAAAATATGTCTAGTATTTTTAATCGTATCAATTCTAAAAAAAAGGATTAACATATGTATGAGTTCAATGTATTGTTTAAAAATTACTCTAAGATTTTTAACCGTAAAGTTGTTGTACTATGTGGTCTGTTCACACCTTAAGATATTTACAAAATGTGAATTTGTCACTTCATCCTCCCCAGACGGCCGATTGAAAAATGTTAAAACTGTTTTGTTTTAAGACCGATTAAAAAATTCTTAGAGCAAGTTTGATCTTAATTTATTTCGAATTTTTATAAGGCATTTAAAATTTTGTAAACTTACTGCAAATAAAAAAGAAGGAACTAAAAATTTTGTTCAAGCTTTTTACAGTTTTATGGTCCAAGATTCCTTTATTATATACAAAATAATTATTTGACCTAATAAGAAAAACATTTTTGCTCCACATTTTATAACAATATCTCAAACGGTATAGAAGTTATGAACGATTAAGTGAAATATATATTAGAAAAAATTGAAATTACGAAAACATAACATTTGGGGTTTATATTTTATTTTGGTGGAAACTTAATTTGTTTCTTAAAATTACAAAAAAAAGTGCACTTTTTGAGATGTGAGCAAGTTAGATTTTTTTTTTCAAAACGTAGGAAACTCTAGCATAGGAAACTCTTACAAAAATATTTTCAAAATTTTAATGTGAAAGTAATTAATTTAAGTTTTGAGTAATTTTTCTTTTTTAAATTTGTTTAAGATTAAGTGTAAATTACTCTATTTATAAAATTGCTTTTTATATCAAAAATTGGTACATCAACTGTACCAACAAAATTGGTACAACTGTACTAAAAACGTTTCTATAAAAAAAAATAAATGAAAAATATAACAAATTCACCAAATCACTGTTTGGTGAAGCTTAAAAAATAAGAACTTATTGATCACGGCGGGATTCGAACTCACTACATTGAAATTATTGGAGAGAAGCTCTACTCTCTGAGCTATCACCGATACAACAAAATAAGCAAACTTAACATAACATATTCGGCAGAAAAGTTAACTTATTTATTAAATGCGTGAAAACTCGGAAAAACAGCTTTTCCCAGAGATGAAACCTAGCTGGATCGATTTTTCAGCCCCCTCTTCATCTATATTGTAAATTTCATCGAAATCGTTAGTGCCGTTTTCGAGAACGCAATTGCAAATATATATACAAATATTGCTCGTTTAATAGAATAAGATACGCAACTAGTGAGCAAACCAACAAGGATAATAATGGACTCGGCCGGTGATGCCCAGAAAAATTATTTCAAGAGTGCTACAATAATTACAACAAAAAGACAACAACAACAACAACAAATCTTTGGATTCGTGGCACAATCATTTTTCTAACAACAAAAACACATAAAAACAACAACGCGCATGAAACTTACATCTGCGCCACCGCAAAAGTTCATAAATATTGAACACACAAAACAACAACACGAATCCTTCAATGTTCGCAGATACAACAATAAAGTAATAAGAAGTAAGGCCGCGATTATAGTGAACGCGATTCAGACAGCCTAAGGGTGAAGCTGAAAACTTAATTCGGCGAACTACAACAATCATTGCAATATTGAAGTTGTTGTAAAGAGTGAAGCATGGTAATAACAACAACACGAATGCTGGCAGCGCCCAAGCAAAACAACAAAAGGACATTCAAACAACAACACGTATTCCGACCGTGCCAAAGCGCAGAACTTAAATTGTTGAACACACAAAAACAACAAAAGGCACATGCAAGATAGCGTCATTTCATGGCTCTTAAAAACACAACAAAGCAATAAAAAGCAATGATTTTACTTCAAACTGAATTCGTCGAATTACAACAATCATGAAAACATCGAAGTTGTTGTAAAGAGTGGAAAGAGTTAGGCGCTGGGCATCCCTGAACTCGTCCACTCTCATTGATTATGTTTTAACAAATAAAACCAACATCGCAGTGAGAACTAAGAAAGAAGTTAAAGTCAGTGATCACGAATCTATCGAGATATTTATCAAAACAAATGAGATAAACAAACAAACCGAAGTGAGAACATTGAAAATACTTCGCTTTAATCAAAACATATTCTGTGATAATCTTATGTGTAGTGCAATATTAGATATACTTAATTAAAGATTCATGAACGAAAAGGCATCATACGTTAGTGCAATATTGATTGAATCATCAAAATCCAATGATAGTAGAAAGAGAACTAAGATCGAAAAAAATGTGTGTGGGTTTGGTTTAATGAGAGATTATTCTTAATGAAACAAAACAAAATCAATCTGAATCGAAGAGCAATCTGCTCAAATAATCGCGCTGGCTGGTTTAACTATATGTATCACAGAAACAAATACGTAACAGAAATTAACAAAGCAAAGAATAGATTTATTGAAACCGAAATAGAACGTGCTAATAGTAAAAAAACGATGTGGAGACAAATAAAGACATTGGTGTTAAAAGAAGAGAGGACTGTGATAAAAAAGTTGTGTTCGAAGGAGTATCTGTGATATAGCGAATAAGTTGAATACATTTTTTATAGAAAGCATAAAGCTCATACATAAAAATATACCATCATTGCAATATAATATCTTAAGTAATAACTACCAAAATATTTTTAAGTTCAAACCAGTAGAAATAAATGAGCTCAAACAAATTATGAAGGCAATGAACAATTAAAAAGACTATCACAAGTTATCGGTCCCTATGTAATTGAGTGTATTTCACATAATCGACCCAATTTTATTGCAAATAACACTGGTTTACAGCCAATATGTACTTTGAATGCCACTATTCTTTTCTCATGTAAAATCGGTCGCTAATTCCGAAAAAAAATTTTTTTTTTTTTCTGTCACTCCCTTTTCGAGATATTGCCCACTGTAGGGTTTTCAACGAAAAAAAAAAGTTGGTTCCACTTAATTGCATATATCTCCAGAACCAACAACAGTAATCAAACAAATGATATATCAAATAAAAGCTAATAAAATTTCTTACAAACAATGCAAACATTTTTTGGTCGAGCTGTTAGTTTTGGCGGAATAAATTCAAATTTCGGGGATTTTTTTTATTTTTCAGAAAAATTTCCAAAAAAAGACAAAATAGTTGCAAATTTCGTTAAGAAATCAAAATATTTTGTTCTTTTGATATTTTTTACAAAAAACCTTTATTTTTCCAAAAAAAAAAATAAGCTATTGTTGAAGAAAATCTATTGAGAAATGAAAAAGTTGTGTTCAATGGAACGAAAGAATCCAAATGGTGTGATTATCAATTTATGCATTTGGACTTATTTTATTGCCATAAAAAAAAATGAGAATTAAAGGTTGTTGTTATAAAATCATATATTCTTAATTTTTATTGTTCTTTTTATAATTTACATTATTCGTCGCCCATCATTCCTTTGTCCCAAAATCCTTGGTACCGATTCTCAATTACTTTCATCTGTTGGTGGAATCTTTCCCCATGTTCGTCGCTCTCGTCACTGAAATTCTTCGCTTTCTTTGTCTAACGCCTTGACAGTGTTTTTCATAAGTCCAAGTTTGATGTGCAACGGTGGGAGAATTATGTTTTCCTTTTTGACGAGTGGAACGTTTTTGACGTTGCTCTCTCCAACTTTCGACTCAATTCTTTCTGGCCAGTCCTTATTGTAATAGTGGTGTTCACGTGTTCAACTATCCCACTTGCATAGAAAACAGCAGTACTTTGTGTAGCCACTATGTAAAGCACAAAGCATACCAACGACTTTGAGATCAGAACATATTTTCCAGTCGTGTTGTTCATATTTAATACATGTCAATAGCTTCGCCATTGTTTCGTACGTTTCCTCTGTGTTGACTGCATGTGCGATCGGAATCGATGGATTTTTGTTTCCTATATGAAGTAATACCGCCTTCAAAAAAAAAAACGCCACTCTTTGGGAATGTACGGCTGACCAAAGGTATTAAATAAGCCAGGAATGTTAACGCAATAGCAGATATTGTCATTCTTAGTAATGTGTATAGCAAACGGTTTTTCACGATTTCTGTAGTATGTCACCTTAACATCGGGTCTCAAAAAGTTGAATTGTTGCATACGAGAAGCATGCAATTCCGATTTTTCCTTTGACAGTTCCAAATCTCTTATCCAATCATTCAGCTGCGCTTGCGATAAAAGGTGAGTTGTGTTTTCAGTTGTAATAGTACTACCACCTGTGGTTCCTTCCGACTCCATTGAATCTACGGATTTTCGATTGTTTTCGCGTGTTGAATCGGGACAAGTAGGATATGGAACATCGTCAGAATGAGATACTGGCAATGAAACATTCGGGACAGTGGCGTATATCACTCGTTTGTGTTTTCCAACACCAGTCACTTTGGCCAGACAAAAATAGCAATCGTTTAGGTGGCAAAACGGTTGTCTCCAGATCATCGGAACATCGAATTTCATGTATCGTTTTTTACCCGAGCTCCATTCAGACAATATTAATTTGCACGATTGACACAAAATACTTGGTGTCCATGATTCACCAATGTTCTCAGCCGCAATACCAAAATAATGTAGATATGACATTTGGAGTAAATTCGTAAAATTGACTCGTTTCTTTTCGAAAGTAAAGAACGCACACGCACACGTAACAGAAAATATCTGGGCAGTTTTTACACTGGAATTCTCGCAGTCTTTTACTCATTTTATTTTGAAGTATATCTTATTTTTTCCTTTCGTTACAAAGTGTGCGTCCCTTTGTTTGCCACGTTTTTTAGTATAATGCATGAATGTTTTTGCTTTTATGCATCTCGAAAGTGCTGCAGGTACAATAAAGGTAGGTAGGTCCACGACTCAGAGCGCGACCGCCGAAACTGTCAAAAAAACACAAAATAAGTATTCACATGGCATAATAAAAACAGGTAGGCTCTCTTTCTTATAGCCATAAGTGTCGAAATCAGACGTTTTGCTGTGACGGTTTCGACGGTTGCACTCTCAGTCGTGAGCCTACCTGTTTTTATTGTAGCGTGTTTGTTCTTATCTTTTCTTTCGCAAAACTCTTGACTTGATTCCTATGAACAATAAAAATGAAAAATAAAAAATTATAGTACAATAACCCAATTTATTTATATGACAATAAAATTTGTAAAAAAAACATAACTTGGGTGCTTTCGTTCCATTAAACACAACTTTTTCATTTCTCAATAGATTTTCTTCAACAATAGCTTATTTTTTTTGGAAAAATAAAGGCTCTTAGTAAAAAATATCAAAAGTAACAAAATATTTTGATTTCTTAACGAAATTTGCAATTATTTTGTCTTTTTTTGGAAATTTTTCTGAAAAATAAAAAAAATCCCCGATATTTGAATTTATTCCGCCAAAACTAATAGCTCGACCAAAAAATGTTTGCATTGTTTGTAAGAAATTTTATTAGCTTTTATTTTATATATCATTTGTTTGATTACTGTTGTTGGTTCAGGAGATATATGCAATTAAGTGGAACCAACTTGTTTTTTCGTTGAAAACCCTACAGTGGGCAATATCTCGAAAACGGAGTGACAGAAAAAAAAAATTTTTTTTCGGAATCAGCGACCGATTTTACATGAGAAAAGAATAGTGGCATTCAAAGTACAAACAACTTTTCGTTATTTGTAAACCAGTGTAATTAATGACGCAATGCGCAATGGAGAGTTTCCGGAATGCTGGACGAAATCGGTCGTAGTACCAATAGAGAAAGTGAAAAATGCAGAGAAAGCGGAAGAATTTTGACCAGTCAATATGCTTATGACTAGATTAAAATATTTGAGAATGTGGTAGGTATATATGCAGCTAAGCGAATATCTTGAAAAAAACAACATGTTATCTGAGTTCCAGTCTGGATTTAGAACTCAACACAGTTGTGAGGCGCTTATAAACTTGGCGGTTTCAATAGAAAAAAGAAATAGACAGCAAAAAAGTTATCGTGGCAGTATTTTTAAACTTGCAAAGAGCGTTCGAAACAATAGATAGAGACATTTTATTGTATAAGCTACACAAGTATCGCATAAGGAATCAGAACTAGAATGGTTTCTAGGGTACTTGAGTGGAAGAACACAGAGGACGAAGGTTGATGATGTATTATCAGAAGAATTATCAGTAGACCCCGGTGTCAGAGATAATGAGATGGGAAACTTCGACAAATTTTTAGCAAGAAAGAGATAGCCTTCTGTCAAAATGGCAACAATACCAACATAAACTCTATAAAAGTGTTAGTGCAATTTTTGACATACTCCCCAGTTACCATAATTAAATACATAATTCAACAGTTTCCTTAAATTTAAGCAGTCTGGTGAAAACTCAGTGGCCACGTCCAGCGCTCTCAATAAGTTATATTTTCTGAATAGTTTGCTATTTGAAATGTCAAAATAGTTGTTAAATTGATGAAATGTAAAACAGTTTATCGAATAAATTGGTAACCAGGAAATAGTAATTTTTGTCTCTCTTAAGTTTATTTATTTAGTATTAATTTTAAAAATATGCTCTAATACTACAAGAAAATGCGCATTCATTGCTATTTGCCAACTTTTTGTTGCACGTCCCTGCATTTTAACTACTTGCCAATATTTTTGATGTTTGACTTAGCAACTCCGTCATAGAAAAAAAGCGCTAATTAGGTTTTCTACTGGAACAGTTGTATCGCTTGAAAGCGCTCACTGCTTTAATCTGAAACCCACCTTGGCATGAAAACTAACAGCAGAGTTGCATAAAAACGTAGTTTTGTATTATTTAGAGTAGGTTTTTTAACTACGAATTAATAAGTACGAAATTATAGTAGAATTGTACTAGTACTATTTTATTTGGAAGCAATTTAATACAGGTCGGTTTGTGTTACAGAATCTCTCCACTAGGAATAGAATCAAGGTACAGAATAACTTTTTATTATTTTGGCCCTCTTTAAGAATTTCGCAGTTTTTGGTTCTCTTCTCAAACAAATTCTGACCTTTAAATTGAATTGTGTTTTTTTTCACGAAAAATTTGATCTCAAAAGTAAGATAAATTGCAGTTCTTTCTCAAAATTGACGATTGTAAAATTTTTCCCTCAAACGCTGTCAACTGAGGGAACTGAAAAGTGACATTTTAAGAAAATATTGAACATTAAGCCCCAACAAAATCCTGCTTACATGCAATCGAGAAAGTAATCCAGATTATTTAAATCACTGATTACATTCTCGCTTACGGAACCCATTATTTCTTTATATAATCAATGAAGCTTTCGCTTGACATAGAATAACTTATTTATAAGCTTATAAATTGTATTGAATAACTATTTACCACTCACCAATTATTTGTTAACAAGTTTAAAGTTGGTGAATAAGATATTGTTTTGCGCAAATTAGGAAACCGATTGAAATATTGAATAGAGATCATTGCATAACTCTTGGTAAACAGGGCGAAAGTGTAAAACCACAAATTTTAAAAGTTAATGAATTTCTTCTTTTGAATGACAAATACTTTTATTTGGAAGATAAAAAATATTTATCTGTAAATTCAGAAGCTAAAATGAATACGTTTTTGTTATAAAACCGAAAAATGAATAAGCAATACGTTTAACTTAAAGATTTCATTAGATAAAAAACTAGATTTGCAACATGTTCATATTGTTTTTTGGTAAATATAATTACTTCCTTCAGTTATCTTTCTTCTTTCAAAGCTGTTTCTACAAAAAAGAGAAAAATATTCCAAATATTCAAACAAGAAGGGCACGATTAACTTTAAGCACAAGTATGAGGCTATGCATTTTGGTGCCACTGTGGTTAAAACGGTAAATAATTTGTTGCTAAAATAAATTAACAATAAAGGCAAGTTTCTCTATTTAAACTTGTTGTTTTATATTGAATATTCGTTAAAAAATTTAAAAAATTCACAGATTTTTATAAGCTTTTTTCGAACTTTTATGAATTTTATCTCCTAAACCAACAAAAAAAGTCCTTTTATTTTACCT
This sequence comes from Tetanocera ferruginea, assembly GCA_958299015.1. Lineage (NCBI taxonomy): Eukaryota > Metazoa > Arthropoda > Insecta > Diptera > Sciomyzidae > Tetanocera > Tetanocera ferruginea. Next base: position 100,302,125 of record OY282641.1, on the reverse strand, counting down.
TCATTGGGCTTAGCGAGCCCAAATACATATAATCTAACTAATCCAACTCGAAAAAAAATAAAAGGGCGTGGGCCCTAAAGTAGAATTATGACAAAATTTGGTTTTTTGTCTTTTTATCAACTTAGAACAGGGCAAAGTTTTGGGTTAAATATAAACTGTGATATATACTGCACTCTTTGCATAGAGGGTGCAGAAAAATGGAATATATTCTTGATTTCTTTTATCGGGAAAAGAAAATACCATTGGTCTACCGCAAACAGCATTTAAGTTCGAAGCAACTTTGATATAATAGTACATTTTTATTTTTTTTGCAATGCAACCCTATTAATAGAATCTGACAATAATACTTGACAACTATGAGGTGAATCATGTATACATAACGATGGTATTTTTTTTCGGGCGAAAAGCAGTATATTTCACCTAAAAATTTGAAAAAAGCAGTATTTTTGATTTGAAAAAGCAGTATTTTTCGCAGTATAAATTCTATTCAATAAAAATGAACAAAAAATGCAAATTAATCTTCTTCGCTTTCCATTTCAATATCTTCCTCTGAGGCTGCGGTTTCGTATTTGTCCTTTGAAGCGATATGATGAAGCAATGCCGGTTTTGTTATGAGATATTTGTAGAAATCAACGCATGGATATTTCAAGTTACATTTGACAATCAGAATTGCCTTCAATGTTTCGAATTTATCACATGATATGCCCACACTCCTTCCATTGCCGCTGAATGTGTATCCAAATCCGATTGAAAATATGATTTTATAGATGTACTGGTAGAAGCGGCATTTTCAGCCTCTTGATGTTTTTTTTTTTTTTGATATGTCGAGCAATTTCCGCATTACCACCATTCGCAATGGAAAAAATACGTCCACATTTTCTGCACAAAACATCACTTTCACTTTTTGTTTTTCCGATAAACGGATACTTTTCACGAAGTTTTGCGTTGAATGTGTTTTTAGCCCTTGATTGCGACATTTTTATTCGTTTAAATAAACAATGGAAAGCGAAGCCGAAGTAACACGTTCTGTACGAGAATGAAGAATGAAGAATGATTCTTCTTCTTCTTCTTCTTCTTTTAACATCCAGTTCACAGTCCATGAACTGCATTTGTCAATGGAATGAAGAATGATTCATTCTGAATGAATAATGACAAGACAGCAACATATAATGAAAGAAAGAGACAAATCTATATGACATGCTGTTTTTCGAAACGTTCAAATCATAAAATTGGAAAAAAATTCTCAGCATTAAAATGCAGTATTTTGGGGGGGGGAAAGCAGTATGCAGTTTTTGAGTTTGAAAAGCAGTATAATACTGCGAAAAACAGTATAGATACCATCGTTATGTATACAATATATGAGTCTCACAAAAGTACCCAAAAAATTAAAGAAGAAGCATGAATTTGGAGGGAAACGTGAAAAAAAACATCATTAAAATGAAGTTTCCCATCTCATTATCTCTGCCGGTGTTCCGAAGGGAGCTGTGCTTGGGACTCTACTTTTTATAATCTATATTAACGATTTTGAAAAAATCTTAGAAAAAGCAGAATAATGCCTCTTTGTAGACGACGCACTTTTATATGTAATAGAAGACTCAGCGGATGATTGCGTATATAAAATGAACGAGGATCTTACAAGGGTGGATTCATATTTAAAAATGAACAAGTTGAAACTTAACATAAGCAAATCAAAGTCTATAATAATAAATGGAGAGTCGATTATTGACATTAACATAAATAGTGACAGCATTGAAAGAGTTAAGGAAATGAAATATTTGGGCGTAGTTCTTGATGAGTAACTAAAGTTTGATGGACACATTAATTATATATGTAAAAGATAGATTTATTAAAAGAATAAGAAATATGATTTCTATCCAAAGTGCCATACAAATTTTTAATACTACGATAAAACCACACTTTGAATATTGTTCCACGATTTTATTTTTGGATACAGGTCAAATGATGGAAAGATTACAAAAATTACAAAATAGGGATATCAGGTTTATCTTAAAATGCAGTATTCTAGAACCAATTACTAATATATTAAAAAGTTTGAAATGAATGTATGAATGCCAGTAAAGCAAATAGTAATTATGAACGTTTTGATCAGTGTTGCCAGTCTAGCCTTTTTGAGGCTAGATCTATCCTTTTTTTTTTGTCGCCTAGCCTCAAAAATTACCATCTAGCCTTTTTTTAGCCTTTTTCCGTTTTGTTCTAGCCTTTTCTTGCATTTTTTAATATATTGCTTAAAGACGCGTTACCATTATAAATTTTTCGGACGTTTGAAATTTTGAAAGTGTTAGCCTTGTATTGCTCTTATTTTACTTTTAAGGTACTATTACAGTGTGAAGCTATTAAAAACAACACCTTTTTAATTAATTTTTTTTACATGGTATTAATAAATTATTTAATTCAAATTTATTTACATTATATACAGTTAAAGTCGAAGATATAAGAAAAATGTTTTGTATTTGTTGTTTATTTTCTAGAGGTAGTTGCAGTTGGCGTGTTTAAAAAAGGTTGTAAGTTGGTTTCTCGTCTCCAGCATTTTCATGGCGTCGGAAAGTAAAAAATCAAAGTGAATTCTTCAGTTAAGGGTTGTAGTTAAGCACTCTACCTACGCAAATAAAAAAAAAACCAAAACAAAAACAAATGGCATGCGATGAAAAACAAATTTGTAAAAAAACCCTCCTTTTGGCAGTATTTCTTTGCCGTAAAAAGCAAAAGATAAAAGTTTCTCGGGTTTTTATAGGTAGAGTGCTTAACAGAGTCTATGAAGATCACAACGAATCAAGATTCATCGAAATCGATCAAGCAGAACTCGAGATATCTTAGAAACCAATTCGAAAAAACTTGTTTCGAGAAAAACGCGATTAGATTTTCTTCTATGAACGATAATATATGAATAACACGCAACATACGAATATAATGTATGTTATATCTTTCTTTTCATTTGATATTTTTTTCAAAAAATTTCGTATACGCATTCTTAAGACCTTAAGGAACCAGATTCTAAAAAAAACAAAAAAATTATTTTTCATTTTTTACACACTGTAATAGTACCTTAAAGTGGTTAAATCCAAAGTATTTTCTGTTATAGCGAAAATTATTCTACAGAAGAAATAACGATGATATTATGATATTATGACGATGATATTATGAGTTTTGTAAATCGGTCCTTATTTCTTTAAAAATGAGGAAGGACGACGCGTTACCGTGAGTGGAAATCGATACAGAACCATGAGCAATGAATTTTTGTTGCCAAATCTTCAAGATATGGATGTGGACGAAATGTGGTTTCAACAGGATGGTGCCACTTGTCATACTGCGGGCGAAACATTCGACTTATTGAAAGAACATTTCAACGACATTGAAATACGCCCTCAAATTCTTGAAAAGGTGGTCGAAAATTGGACCTCCAGAATGACTTTTGTGCAAAATAGTCGCGGTGGCCATATGCCCGAAATTATATTTAAATAATAAATGCCAAGAAATTATCCACCAAATAAAAAATTTTTTTTGGCCATTTCATAATTTTGCATGTGTTTTATTTAAATTTTAAATCAGCAAGCTCTTAAAAACACCCTTTATAAGATTTTTGGACAAAAATCTTTGAGTGTGCAAAATCATAGCGTAGAAAATGACTTACGAAAGAAACTTAAAAATTTGCTTTGTTATACACGGAAAGAATTGAGCGCAAGAATAAAGCATTCAGCACACAAGTCATACAGAACTTATCTATGATTCTATGCTTTAAAACACAATTCATGATACATGACTAGCACTTCAATTCTAAAATGATATAATTTTGCTACGAACGTGCACCTTCTGATTGAAATTGAATCAGCATTTTATTAGTTCGAGTTTAGCCGAGCTTGCTTGTGTTTGCTTTAAACGCTCTACTGCCTGGGTTCAAACACGGGCGAGGGCAGCAACATTTTTTTTTCAATAATTATTTTTTTTAAATAAAATAAAATTTTACATATAAGAGAACATTTTTTTCGGTGCAAGTGCATCTTATTTCTGAGGTTATTTCTGTCTAAACAACTATTGTGATCTGGAATTGGAATTTTAATAATTAAATTAAAATTTTGATACTTACATAGTCAGGGTACGAACCTACGTCCTCGGCATGCCAGGCCATCACACTTCCACTGAGATGTTGGAAACGATAAATTAACAGTAGCAAAACATATTTTAGAACTGCTCATCTCAAAAACTGTCAGAAAATTCGAACAAAACCACTTAGGTTTTTGCATTGAATAATTATAATATAGAATGGACACCACTGACATTCGCCGCTACCCCATCGTTATGTCGCCACCATCGTTTTGGATATCTCCAAAGCTTTTCACCTGGTTTGTGTACATAGCTAAGAAAATCCTAAATTGATCCCAAAACAAACAGAAATAATATCCTCCCGTTTTTTTCTCTGCCACCAGTTTGGAGTTCTATAAAACCATGTTGGAGTGAAAAATATATTTTGTTGAATTTTTTTCTTGTAATTTGTTCAATTCTCTACAATAATAATTTTGGAAAAATGTTTGTTTTTGACTGAGTTATGAATTTTTAAAAAAATGTCATGTTCCTCCTTAATGAAAATAAAATTGAGTTTTGAATACTCAATAAAATAATAACTTTTATCAGACAAATAATGTCAATATATTAAAAATGCATTCATAGTTCATGTTTTCATGTTGATTTTTATTATTTTTATGAATATGAAATTTGTTATAAGTAAGACAAAAATAAGGAATGAATATAATAATTAATTTTGAATAAAAATTTATTAAAAAGGAATAATGAATAATGAAATTGAAATTAATAAAATATGAATAGGTACTTGATGATGGAAAACTTACAAATAATTTAACTAAACCTGATTTAGTATATCACATTTCTTAATTTTTCTTTGGAACTCTTTGCTTTTAAATTTATTATTTTAATTTCTGCGCGTAGGAGAACACGTAATTTGTGCAAAATCATGTGATCATCATGTTTCGCAACAGAACAGTAAAGTGGACTTTATATTTCGGGCTTACAAAAATTATTTAAAATACTTAAAACATTTTGCTCGAGGCAATGAATTTCAAATGTTTTTCTCACATATATTAATGAATTTTTTAATTAATTTCGCAAAACTTGCTGTTGGTGTTGTGAGACCACCATTTCGAGTTCCTTCAAATTCTCGAACTTCAATTAACTTTGAAAATAATTCTGCAGTAATATAATCCGTTAGATTGTATTTATAACATTTTTTGTATACAGGTTTTCAACTTTAAATTCAACCTTTTCCTTTTCAAATCAAACTTTTTCCAATTCAAATTAAACTTTTTACATGTAAAAAAAAAACTTTATCCATTTCAAATTCAACTTTTACTTATATATGTTTTTTAAATAAAATTAAAAAAATATTTAAATAAGCACGAAGGTAATATTTATTGGGGTGATTAGTTGTTGAAAACCAGGAAATTTTAAATAAACGGAAAATCGATATCATAAACTTTTGTAGGGAAATGAAGACCGAAAAATCTAGAGATTTACCATAACACATTAAGCAAAATGCAATAAGAAGGTGTTATTTTGGTGGAACAATTAGATTAAACAACAGTTATAATTTCATGGCATGACTTCTTAAACCCCCACTTTACTCCGTGAGCATACTTAAAAACAAGAAATAAATTAATATTTCGTAGGCTCAAGATATCCGATTGACTATAAATAAGTTTTTCTAAAACTACTAACCTAAATATCCCAAGAAACCATATTTTTTTCGAGACAAAATGAAAACTTGCTTTTATCTCAAAAATCCAATGAAACAAAGCAAGGTTATATAAGGAGTTAATGGCTATAAATAAGTGATTTAAGTTATAATTTATTTTATTTTTAATAAATTTATGCAATCAGGTATGCAACCAAAAACTAAAAATAATAACAATAAATACTTAACCATGGCATGTGGAAGTAATAATTAATTAATAGTTTTTAATATTCGGGTTATATTGGAGGCAGGCGTGTTCATGGGTAGATGACGCCCATTTTTCTAATAATAAAATACATAAATACCGAATTTTATTTTTGTGGGTTAAATATTAGCCTCCTTAAAGAGCTTTCACTATTAAGGGTTGTATATGAGGTGGGCATGTTATTGGGCGGATGATCCCCATTTTTCTAACACGCCTTAGTTTTGATATAAACTAATCTCATTAAAATTATTATTTTTGTTGCTTAAATACTGCTGCTAACTTAAATGCTGCTGCTAACTTAAATACTGCTGTTTTTGTACACGGCATCTCACTATTTTTTTTATAGATTTGAGGTCTCTTAGCACGAAAATGGCAATTTTTTTACCGTTGCACTTCTTTAAAAAACAATTTTTTTAAATTTTTCTCGCTATTTTCAAGTATAGTCGCATATATTGAAATATGTATATCTTGTAAACTACTTACTCGTTTACTCGCCCAATAAAATTTTCTACATGTTTATTTAATAAATTTTTACATTTGGATGAACAGTTTTGTGCTATTAATAGAAATATTGTGAAAAAATTATTTTTTCACTTAAAAAATGCAAGTCAAGACTGTCTTTAAAATTGAAGGGCTTATTGCAAAAACATGATATGCCACATTGCTTTAAAAGTTCATATTTTATGTTCATTACGTTCCTTGATGCATTATCAATATCCACTGAAAATATTGCGACCATTACCCGATCAATTTTGGCTGTATACGTAATAGTTCTTGTAAGCATTTTAATGATTTCATACAAATATACATTTTTTAAAAACTTTGAGGTCGATTATTTCGAAATATTTTTTATGTGGCATATCATGTTTTTACAATAAGCCCTTCAATTCATAAAAATTCGAAAACTTATTGAAATTGACCATTTTACCTTTTTGATTTTAAAAATATTTATTTAATAAAGAATATAAGCTATCGCCGAAAGAAATGCACCCATAAATAAGCTCAGGAGAATGATTTGAGCGTAGATACTAAGATTCTACATTGTATTGTGTTTTTACATTTTTCGTCAAACTTACAAATTCACTCAAAGTATGTAAAGTATGTAAAAACCAGTGCAATGTCTTATCTGCACTCAAATCATTCTCCTGACCTTATTTTTGCATGAATTTCTTTAGGCGTTAGCTTATTTTCTTAATTAAAAATATATTTTTAAGATCACAAGAAATAATGGCCAATTTTTTCAAGTTTTAGATTTTTTATGAATTTTTAAAGACACTATTGACTTGCATTTTAATATGAAAAATAATTTTTTCAAAATATTTCGCTTAATAGCGAAATACTGCTCATCCAAATGTAAAAATTTATGAAAGAAACATGTAGAATATTTTATTAGTATACAAAATATATTTCAATATATGCAACTATATTTGAACAAATAAAGGTTGACAAAGTGTAAATAATCTTGAAAATGACAATAAAAACAAAAAATATCTCAGAAAGTAACTAATACCATTGAATAACTAATACCATTGAATGCTAATACCATTGAATAATTACAACCCTGCAAGAACACAACTAGTCATATGACAAGTCATATAAACGACATGAATACCTATGCTTCAGTTAGTATTTTCTATTAGATTGTACAGGGCCATGGCAAAAATCTAACCGGATCAAATGCGTACATGTGAACTTGTATCCCTTTCTCACACTCTATTTTTCAGGTATATGTAAATGTATAGTCATCTCACTTCAAATGTTTTGTGCCCGTCATACGTATTGGTGATATAACTAGTAAAGTAACCAATATGTTTGTGTAACGTAGCAGTTATAGCACCCAGTAAAATAACTTTGTAATCAACGCATATCTATGCCATACATGCCAGTTAAAGCACCCAGTAAAATGACTAATGTAATAACCAATATATTTTAAAAGCACGCTGGTTATAGCTCTTAGTTAAATTTCTAATCATCTAACTTATATTCTTAACATACAAACCAGTTCTTGTTCTCAGTAAGAATCTAACGAATAACTTTAAATGCAATTAAAAATAACATTTTTTGTATATATAAATATATATGTATGTAACATTAAATTCATTTTTTTTATTTTTTAGTAAACTTATATATAACATTTGTTGTGTTTATTTGAATTAATTTTTAACTGTTTTAATTTAAGGTTTTATTAATTTTATTTTAACTTTGCTCTTTTTTTTTTTGGTAAAATTTCGTTGTTTTGTCCTGTTGTGCCCTTTTTCGATGTATTTTCTTAATTTATTCTCAAAACTGCACCGCTCTTCCATGTTGAAAACATCTAAGAGAAATTTTTTATTAATTGATATAAGTAAAAGGTTATTTGATAAACTATTTACCATATAAAAGTTCGTTGAAGAGCTAAAGTTTGCAAAGGGCTCTTTTACCCCAAGTTCCGCTCCAGTTAAAATAGAAGAGAAGGTCATCACATATAATGGCTTTCAATACAGGCTCTATTTCTGCGGATGCGCCTTTTATTTTAAACAAATGCATTTTCTAAAGCAACAAAAATAAGAAAAATATACGTTTAATTTAAATGTTGGCTATTTACCACTGAAGATGCATATTCAGCGTTTTCCAACTTGACCTCTAAATCATGAGCTGCATCCATGGTGCTCAATGGGAACGTAGCCGCAATCTCTATATGAGTCTCATCCTGCAATTCACCTGTCATACGACCCATAGAATGATGGAGTTTTTTTTTTTATGGAGAATGATGTTAGTTTTGTATGCGCCATCACTTCGCTCTTATCGATCATCTGCAAGTCAAAAATTAATATACAGTGGCATCACCAAATAATCGGACAGTTACCTTCATCTGAAACTTTTTGAAATAAATGCAATAAAAACTATTTTGTTTTATAAATATTGTAAGCATTTCTATTTATTGGTATATTTAGAATATCTTTACATGAAAAACTGTACAAAAAAAAAATATAATCATATTCCCTAGGCAAATTCAAAAATGAACTCATTTTTTTTGCCACAACAAATAATCGGACAGCGCAAAGAAGATCGTAAAAAAGTTCCGTTATATGCAATTGAGTGACTTTTTATTGTTCTGCATTATTAGTTTATTATTTGCTCTCAATATCATTAGTAAGTTTTTTGCCTTAGAAGCGTCATGGCACCACAAGGAAAGCAAACCTCCTTTGAAGTCAAGCATTTGATTATTAAATTGAATGGTGATGGAAAATCAACCAGAGAAATTGCCGAACTTGTTGGAAAACCGAAATCCACCGTTCACGATATAATAAAAAGATATTGGGATGAATTTCGGTTAACTTATAAAAGCAGAAAAGGACAAGGAAAGATTTTGAATGAAAGAGAAGAGCGTGGGATACTAAAAGAAATAAAAATAAATCCTTTCAAAACGGCAAAGAAGAAAGAAGCGCTTAAGCAAGAATGGTACTCAATACCACCCCAAGTTTGCCAAAATTTGGTCAAATCAATGCCAAATCGCTTACAAGCAGTAGTGGAAGCCAACGGATACGCAACAAAATATTAAAATTTTTGTATAATATCATTTTTCTAAGTTTTTTCTAAAAGTAATGCTAAGTGTCCGATTATTTGTTGTGCCAAAAAAATTGAGTTAATTTTTGTTATTTGCAGAAAAAATATGTTTTTGTTATGTTTTTTTGTTATTTCTTATGTATATATGTTTAAAAATTACCAATAAAATGAAATATTAACAATAATTAAAAAAAAAAAAAAAATTTAGCTGCTTATGTTTCGAAAAGTTTCAGATGAAGGTAACTGTCCGATTATTTGGTGATGCCACTGTATATAGTATTGGGTGATAATTATAATATAATATAGACATATAATAATATAATATAGACATAAAGCGAGCTCTCAAAAAACGAACGCTTCTAATAAACTTTTTGTATCGAATTTGTTCTGTAAATATTTAGTTTTGATTAAACAGTTCTAATGTTTTCAATGAAAATAAAACTGTTTTTTATAGCAAATAATCCAAACAAAAAAATACATAATACTCACTTTTTCATTAACCACAATTTCCAATTGAGTCATCCGATTTTCCAGGCTATTCAGTTTCTCTAAGATATTTTCTAGAATGGATTTACATTCTGTAAATTTAAAAAAAAGAAAGTTAAAAAGGGTCTTGTATGCTAAGGCATTTTTGTATAGATACATAAATAAATATTTGCAACTGAATTGTAATAAACGATATAAAAATATTAAAATTACCTTTGTTTAAACCGCTATTTTCTTTGTTTCCGTTTTCATTGTTGCCGAAATCGTTGAAATTATCAATATTTCCAAACTTCTTCTTTTTGAATGGCAGATTTTAGTAGCTGATATGTACTAAAAATCAAAAATATTTTGAAATATTTACTAATCAGTGTTTTATAATGAAGTACTTACTTTTTTCCTTTGGAGTTGAAAAAGAAGTTGACGATCCAGCGCCAATGTCATCCTCGAAAAGACTGTAGCTCTCTTCAGTACTAAAAACTTGTCGAGAAGTCATGCTATACAATGAAAAGACATGAAAACATATTTGCAGTGTTTATTCTTATAAAAATTATATGTATTAAGTGTACATTCAAAAAATACTGTAGTAAAATATACTTCATAAGGTGTATTTGTTTCGTAATTATGTAGTTTTATTTATTTTCAAACACAAATGTAGTTATTCGATGTATTTAAACTACATTTTCACTTAAATTATTAATACTACACGATGTAGTTGCATGTAGTTGGTATTTGTTCAAATACATTCAATTTTTAATATTTTTATTTGGACGGTGAGTTACTAATCTACATTTGTTTTAAATACATTTTTATTTATTTTTACTACAGAATTTTTTTGGGTGTATAACTTTTTTTTCATATACAAAAAATTTGAGTGATTATTAAAATTAAATAAAAAATATTACATGAATTAAATTAACTTCATTAACGATAACTTTGAATGAATAATATTACTATAGCATAATTCCGTAAAATGTGAGTGCGGAACGCTTGATTTTTTAAAAAAATTTCATAGCATATTTTTAGGCATTTTTGTTTTGTGATTTATTGAAACTTCAAAAACCTTTTTATGTATGTATTTTTTATTTTGAAATTTTTAGTTTTACAAAAAAATTTTAAACTTATTTCGCCGTACCTTCTATAGTTTCCGTTTTTACTTCTTAGTATTTTATAAATATTTGTTACTTTAAATTGTTATTTACACAACTAAAAATCGAAAATGTGACCATCGCTAATTTCTAATTCAGCTTAAAAAAAATCAATATTTCATGGTTTTTCCTTTATTAAAACTCGGCGCGTCATTTTTGACGGAAAAGAACTAGTTATTATATAATAAAAATTAACAATAATCAGTTTTAGTATAAAAATTCATGGAAAAGGTGGTGCAATATCGGTATGAGAAGGAATGTATTCGAATGAGGAATGCAAAAGTATTTGTATTGAATTTCATTTCTCAAAATTGAAGTTGTTTCGTTATTCAAATTTGTTCCTATTAAAATACCCAAGCTAGAAAAGGAATCAAGTGGTTCCTCGAAAAAGTTTTCAATTTCTTTGAAAGATTGTCCAATTACTACATCTTCTCCCAGTATTTTCTTGAATTCAATTACTTTGAAGGGGCCAGTGTTGCGACAGTAGCAAAAGGAGTCTCTGTCTTTTGCTGGGTTTATATTAAATGAGCCTATTTTTGACACATTTCTCGATGTTTGACCTATGTCACTTCTCTCCTGGAGTCTTAAAAACAATTGCTGCAAAATTTTGTTTGGTTTATTTATTAGTTTTTTTAAATATTGCATATCATTTTCGAATATGCCTTGCACAATCTCGCAAATGAAGTAACCCGTGAACATTGAAGCTTACTAAATGATCACCATAGATAATTCCAAACAAACGAAAAAACTCTTCTGAAAGTTGTTGAGCTATATGATCCTTATCTTCATACGATTTGTCACAAGATAAAAGCCTAATACCACAGTGTAATAGAAGAAAATGATAGTAAAGATCGTTACTAACTGAATCTTTTAAAACATAAATTCCCGAATACAACAAAAATTGTCTAAACTCTGTAGACTTCCAAATACTTATTTCATTTAAATTTCTGCAAACGCGACCAAACTCAGATGGAACAAACTCAGATAGACAACTAATTCTTTTATTCATTTCAATAATATTACTCCTCTTTATGAGCAATGGCAACAATATGGGACAGTATGGGAAACCATACCAAATTTACATTTTTCTATTATATTTTCTTCAGTTCTAAATATAAAGCTATGGTGAAACTTATCATCTCTATTTTTAAAAGAAAGATCAGTCCTTAACAGACCTTTTTCTTTTGAAAAACAAACTCTTCTTTCTAAATACTTCCCTACTTGAGAACACTTAGGACAACTGTTTTTACCATTATGAGATTGAACACCGGTTATATAAGAGCGAGCTGGCGAATCACACGTAAATATACGAATTCGAAATGATTTCTTAAGCAAACCTATTTCCAGACCATTTTCTTGCAAGTTAACTGCTTCTTCACAAAATTCTTTCATAAAGTCATTTACGTTGCAGGGTTTATCCTTTCCTGAGAAACAGGCTATAGTAAATGGATTTTCTTTAGGAAAACCAACACTTGCTCCAAGGATTGGCCACAGAACTCTATTTGAACTTTTGAATAGTCTTAAACCAGCAATTCCCACATCGATTTGAACTTCAGCAGCTTCTTCAAGAAAATGGAATGGTCTTGTTCGGAAGTGGTTTTGTATCCCAAAATAAAAAAATCACCATTTGGAATTGATTTAATATTGATAGCCTGTCTGCTTGTACCTAAGAGACTTTTTGCAGACAGTGGCAAACCATCTATTCCTATATTATTTAAAGTTTGAAGCAGATCTGTCAGTGTTTTGTGAAACGTTATTTCTCAGAGTCCACAACTTTAACTCATTTTTTCGTGCATCACCATTATTGAGGTTAGGGTGAAAATCTTCACAAAATTCTGAACTCAAACTAGAATTGGGATCTGAACTTGCACTAGAACTTGGAACTGCACTAACAACATTTTGCTCACTATCACTACTTGAACTGCATTCCGTGCTTAGAGCAAAAGAATTCGTGGAATAATTATAGTTTGGGGCCCACGCCCCTTTTTAATTTTTTTCTTTGGATTATATGTATTTGGTCCTCCTAAACACAATGGTGCAAGAAAAAAAGGCCGCTCTCTTATGGTTAAGGAGATAAAGTTAATCAAAGTTACGAAATTTCAGTTAAAATAAGTGTCGTTTTTGTATGGAAATATGCTATATGAATGCTTATTTGTGCAAGCAAACCTATGTTTGAAGCAAAGAAAACTAGTACACCTATTAGGGGTGGTTTTGTGGTCGACACCCCCCACCCACCCTCCCATTCACCCTCCCACCCCTACACACCCCCTTGGAGTTAAAAATGTCATAAAAGGTAAATAAATTGTTCTTAAAAATTTTACAAAGTGTTATATACAATTATGATTGATAAAAAAGTTGTTTTAAAGTAATGAGCGCCTATGGCGGCAACAAATTTTTGTAAAAAATCACCAATTTTTTTATAAAAATTTTCCATAGTCTTCACTGATAATATAAGACGAAGGAAAAGTTATGTTTAATGAGTAATATGCGCCGCAGGCGAAAAATTTTTATAAAAAATCGCGCGATTTTTTATAAAAATTTTTCAGTTTTCCTATTCAGCAAGTGGTTCACATATAATAAATTAAAAAGTTAAAAAAACCAGTAAAAATAAAAAAAGACCAAAGAATAGTTATGTTTGAGCAATAAGCGCCGCAGACGAAAAATTTTTCCTATTTAGCAAGTTATTCATATATAATACACTCAAAAAGTCAAAAATTGCCAGTAAAAATAAAAAAAGACGAACGAATAGTTGTGTTTGAGCAAAAAGCGCCGCAGGCCAAATATTGTTATAAGAAATCGCGCGATTTTTTATAACAATTTTTCAGTTTTCGAATTTTTTATTTTTCAGGTAAGTTTTTACGATTAAATTGATTGTTTAATAGTGAAAATTCGTTTAAAAACTGGAGAAATCACAGATTTTTATGAACGATTTTTCAAACTTTGATGAATTGTATCTCCTTAACCAGAAGAGAGCGGCTTTTTTTTCTTGCACCATTGGATTTAGGAGGGCCAAATACATAAAATCCAAAAAAAAAAAAATTAAAAAGGGGCGTGGGCTCCAAACTAGAATTATGCCGAATTCATTTTTCGATATTCTTCAACACTTTTCTCGAATTTCTTTTTTTCACAGCTCATTTCATTTGAAAAACTTTTTCGCTTCATTTTTTTTTTTGTCTATAACAATCAATGACTACACTTAAATAACTTAATATATATTCTAGATTTATTCACTAAACTTTTTTTTCAATTTTATCCAATTTTCCTTTATTTTCACAGTTTAGTTTAGTTTTTAGTTTCCAATTGTAATCCAATTCGATTTTGCGCGCGCCTACTTCTTGCTAGAAATTTTTGTGTATATTAATTATTTGTTTTTGTTGCCTATATGCCAATGAGAAGAAAAAAAAAGCAACATGATGCAATAATAAGGTTGTCTCTTTTCATCAGAAAAATCCAAAACCAGGGTTGTAAACCTCAAACTTTCGTTAATTTTGATAGTTATATTACCGAGTTAATAACTGACAGTACTTTTGACATCCATTTCTGACAGAATCCATTTTGCATAAGTGTGTGTTAAAACCGATTATTTTTCTCATTGTATAAGTGTTTCGGTTAGGCTGGTCTTGCAGGGAAATAGGTGACAACGCCGACCATGAAGCGAAATAAGAACAATGTGGCAGATATTTGCACTCCACATAATAATCCAGTTCTATAACCCAAATGAATTGTCTTCGCTTATATGTAAAAAATTTCCCTAGTTTTTTTCACTTGTTTTGTTATTGTTATAGTCCTTTTCTGATGTATACGTTAATTTCTGAGGAATTTTTTGTTTCTATTGTCATTTGCTAGCTTATTTACACTTTGTCAACTTTTACAACTTTTATTTGTAGCACTTTGTGAACTTTTTTAAAATGCATCGGTAGCGTGTAAGAGTTTTATTTATTATACCCCCACGCGTACTGCGTAAGGGGTATGTTAATTTTGTCACGACGTGTGTAACGTCTAAAAGGAGGCGTGGTACATAAAGAAACGTATACATATTCTTGATCAGCGTAACCACATGAGTTTCTTTAGCCATGTCCGTCTGTCTGTCGACACGATTACGGCCGTAATTTTCAAGCAATCGTAATGAAATTCAATATTTGAGCTTCTTTCTAATAACACTATGCGCAAAAATCAGAAACAATTTCTGTACGCGGCATCTCACTATTTTTTGTTCTAATAGATTTGAGGTCTCTTAACACGAAAATCGCAAAAAAATTTGTTTTATTGCATTTTTTTTTTTTTAAATTTTTAAAGTTTTTTTCGCTTTTTTCGAATAAAGTTGCATACATTGAAATATTTCTTGTATACTACGTATTTGATTTTAATAATCAAGCCTATCAAATTAAGCCCAATAAACAGTTTTCTACATGTTTGTTTAATAAATTTTTACATTTGGATAAGCAGTTTTTGCGCTATTAAGCGACATATTTTGAAATAATTATTTTTCTTATTAAAATGCAGGTCAATAGTGTCTTTAAAAATTCATAAAAAATCTAAAACTTCAAAATTATTAGATTAATTTATTAATTATTTTTAGAAGTTCCGACCTTTCGGAACCGAAGTCGAAGCTCCGTTACATACCTAATTTCAATATATGTGACTATATACGCGAGAAAAATATTAAAAATTTTTTTTTAAGGAAATGTTACAAATCTATAAAAAAATAGTGAGATGCCGTGTATAAAAACAGTGGCGCATAGTGTATGAGGCTAAGTCTATAAAGTTATATTAGTTATATTAAAACTAAGGCTGCGATTATAGTGAGCACCGAGTCAGACAGGCAGGCAGGCAGGCAGGCAGGCTGAAATCTGTGTGAAAAAACGAGATGCAGATAGCTATCTATCTCGCTTGTTCACATTGCCTGCCTGCCTGCCTGTCTGACTCGGCGCTCACTATAAACGCAGCCGAAGACATGTTAGCAGCAGTATTAAAGCAACAAAAATAATAATTTAAATGAGCGTGGTTTATATCAGAACTAAGGCGTGTTAGAAAAATGGGGGTCATCCGCCCAATAACACGCCCACCTCCTATACAACCCTTAATAATGAAAGCTCTTTAAAGAGGCTAATATTTAACCCACAAAAATAATATTCGGTATTCGGTATGTGTATTATTATTAGAAATATGGGCGTCATCCACCCATGAACACTCATGCTTCCAATATAACTCGAATATTAAAAACTATTAATTAACTAGCTGACCCGGCAAACGTTGTTTTGCCTTCAATTTTTATTTTCACTGAAAGTGTGGTTCCGTTGCAAAGTCGTGGCGGATTGATATTTAGAAAAAGAATGGTAAGTGCACTGAACCGACATATCAACTATTGTTCAAATACCGTTAACCTCAGCTGAAATAAAGTATTTTTTTATTTTTGATAGCTGATCCGACAGACGTTGTCCTGTCCTAATAACAAAAAATTGTGTTTGTTTTGTGAATTTGTGAAAAGCTGTTGCAAATGTGTAAAAATAGTTAAAAAGGGTGAAAATACGTTTTTTTGAATTATAATTTTTATTCATACAGGTTTGAGGTATGTTTGATTTACATTTGATTTGAAAATAAGTACAATGAATCTTATGGTGTTTTATTTACATTTTGATTGAAAGATCTCTGGTCAGGTAACCATTAATAAAAAAAGAAATATTTTTTCGATTGCTTAGCTGTGATAACATAATTTCGTTCATTGCAATGCTCTATGATACACGACATTTTTTGTTTTGTAATCTGGAGCGAAAACAAATAATGCTGATGGTGTTTATGGTGGCCATTGACCATGCGAGAAGCATGGATTTTCAAGGTTAATGCCTCAAACACGCAATGACTGCCCTTGAGACTTGTTAATTGTCATTGCAAATGCAAGCCTTACCGGAAACTGCAAGGGTTTTAAATCGAATGGCATGTCGGTCGGAATCATTGGGATCCGTGGTATCAAAACGTCTTCACCTTTGTACTTTCCTTTAATTATTGTTGCTTCGATGACGTTAATCATCAGGTTTTTTACCGCAAGCCGAGTGCCATTACAAAGATGTGGTTGGTTTATGTTTCGTAACATTATGATAACCGACCCGACTTTCAGTTGGAGATAATGAGGAGATAATGGAGATTTGAAAATACTTCTCCAGATTGATCGATCTGCAGCTCGATACGCATGTTCACAGTCAATTTGAGTTTCTTGACGTGTTTCCATAAAACGGACGACTTCAAACACGCATTTAGTTCGTTGGAGTTGATCGTGAAATCATTGGCAAAGTTTGACGAAAATCACCTGCCAACAGAATCATCGCACCACTAAACTAGTTTTGATTGTTTCGTAATTCTTGCATCGTTGTCTCTAAAGACTTTTTATGCGCCTTGTACACCCATCTAAAACGATCAGTTTGCTTTGTTGCAAAACTTTGGCCATCGCACTGTTCTTGGAAATGTTGCATGTTGAATTTTCATTGATTTGCATATTCAATGGCGACTTGAGTGCTGAATGAGCAGTTCGACCGCCTTCCAACAACGTAGCTGCTATTCCTGATGAAGCAAGTGCAAGTGCAATATCATACTGCGAGCGTATCGTTGCCAAAATCAACGCGAGCAAAAAAGTTTTTCCAGTTCCACCGGGAGCGTAAAGAAAAAAAATCCCTCCAGTTCCATCGTTCACAACTTTAATAAGAGTTTCATACGCATATTTTTGTTGTCGATTCAACAGTGGAATGCTCGTTTGAACTTATTTCCTCAAGGCTTCGCAATCATGGGAGCTGTCATGCCTGAGTCACATAATGCCTTGTTCGACATCATCAAGCACATGTCCTCAATTAATATCAAAGCCTCGTTGAAAATTTCCTCGCTCAGTTGCGAATTTTGCAAAATATCATCACACATGGCATCTTTGTATTTGCTCCACACATCAGTTGGCTTGGATGGGAAGTATGAGATAATTATCGAAAACAGTGTTCGTTTTTGATGAGGATTTGACGAAAGCGCAGCATCTCCGAGGGCGTTTATCCAATGAGTGTAATTTTCTAACAATCGCAAACGTTGATACGCTTCTCTATATGTGTCACACAGTTAACCATTTATAGTTCGCAAATCTTGGGGCCTTGCTCTGTTACGTGATTCGAAAAGTAATGCGATTCGAAAATTAAATGCTATTCGAAAGATAAATCGCTCGATGTTACTCTTTTGCATTCGTGACAGTGAGTTTACTTATCGTTTCATCAAATATTCAGTTAAAGTTAGTATTACTGACTTATAAACGTCAAAAATGCAAAAATAAGTGTAAAGAAACAGAAGATACGTCAAAATATTGAATGCGAAAATCGATTTGCAGAGTATCATAATTCCGAATTCGAACAATTTAACTTTCGAATCGTGTTACAGAGTAAGGCCCTTGGAATGATGTTGGGCCACGAACTTTGACTAACAGCAAACGTAAATAGAAGCACTCATCGTGTCTTGGATGGACTGTGTAAATGCGACCTAATGAAAAACAAAAAAAAAAAAATTGGATTACTACGAACATTAAAAAAAAGAATAAGCCAAATCGGTGTAGCCGTTTTCCGTTTTTATGTAAATCAAAAAAAGTGGGCGTTAAAGTGGGCTTAAAAGTGGGTGTGGTCAATGTTTCTTTCCGCAAAAACCTAAGTTAGACTACGACGAACATTTAAAAAAAAATTATCCAAATCGGTCCAGCCGTTCTCAACTTATGCAATTACCAACGAACGACATTTGATTTTTATTTATATAGATTATTACTTCCACATGCAATGGTTAAGTACACAGCGTGACCGCTAAAAAATTACAAGAACCATTTGTAAAAATTCTCAAAGATGAACCTTTTGCGAGTTCAACGCACTTAGTGTGACCTCTCAATGTTGTCACAATTTTTTTTAATTGATTTTTAAAAATTATTTCTTCAAATTTGTCTCAAGTTGTTTGCCTTGTCGGAAATGGAAAACAGAATCCACTTTTATTCAATAGAATTAATCGTAGAATAAGACTGTGCAAAAAGAATTACGAAAAAATGCCAAACGAGGCTTGGAGCACAGCTAGTTCTTGTAGTTTTTGAAAATTTCTCAAAAAATATGTGTTTCTTTTAATTTTTTTTCAATAATATGACATAAAGGATACTTGTTTTTTCACAAAACAAACCTTCATTATAAAAGACCTTTCCATTGAATCCAATAACATAGACATCGGTTCCGAATTCGCTAAATAGCAGCAATTTTAACGTTTTTTTTTCATCATAAAACACTGATTCCCATATTAATCTGCTACCAGAAAAACTGATCCCATTTAGTCAAACATTAACCGATTTTGGTCATCTTTATCTCGTAGGAAAGACAATATGTAGCCGATGTTAATGTTAAATGCATAATTAAAGTTCTTGAATCTCTCATGGCAGCGCAAATCTCGGAGCACATTGAAAAATATGACCTTATGTCCCCACTTCAATCCGGTTTTCGTCCTGGCCACAGTTGCGCTACAGCTATATTAAAGATTTTGGATGACGTCAGAGTGACATATGACTTAGGGCACATAAATCTACTCTGCCTTCTAGATTTTTCCAAGGCATTTGACTCTGTCGACCATACCATTTTATGTCAGAAACTTACAGATAACTTTAATTTTTCTAACTCTGCTGTCCGTTACTTAACCTGTGGTGTTCCATAAGGCTCTGTGCTTGGTCCGCTTCTTTTTACAATGTTTATTAATGATATATTTAGCAAATGCCAACATGTAACCATGCATGCATATGCTGATGATCTTCAACTGTACTTGTCCGGACCTATTAACCGTGTTGATGATTTATGTAGTAAGATGAATGAGGACTTAATAATAATAACAGATTGAGCTAAATCTAATAATCTTCGGCTCAACCCCATCAAATCATATGTCTTGCCTATTTATAAATCTCGTTACTTTTTTTCTAATATACCCTCACTCTATCTTAATGATGTCGAGCTAAATTTT
Source organism: Tetanocera ferruginea (assembly GCA_958299015.1). Classification (NCBI taxonomy): domain Eukaryota; kingdom Metazoa; phylum Arthropoda; class Insecta; order Diptera; family Sciomyzidae; genus Tetanocera; species Tetanocera ferruginea. The sequence goes on along the minus strand of OY282641.1, from coordinate 100,281,985 downwards.
GTTGATAAAGTTAAAAATCTTGGGTATCATATTAACTCCTCTCTTTCCTGCGAAAATCATATTAATTCAGTTGTGTGGAAAGTCTACCATGTCCTTAAGGTGGACTGCGTCATTTGTACCTATGGACACTAGAAAAAAGTTAGTCCAGCAACTCATAATTGCAATCATATCTTACGCAGATGTTGTATATGGTTAATTTGATTCCAGATCGAAAATTAAGTTGAAATGTGCTTTTAATAATGCTGTTAGGTATGTTTATGGTCTTAGAAAGTTTGATCGGATTAGTCATCTGAGTAATCAAATACTGGGTTGCAATATTATAAACTATATTGATGCTAGGTGGTGACCGTGGCATGCAGGTTAAGTGTGTGGCTTAGTATGCTCGGAGCCCGGGTTCGATCCCCAGCCGCGGCGAAAAGTTTTTTCAATAAAAATTTTTCTGATCGGTCATCACCTCTCTGCAGACAATGGCAAACCTCAGAGAGTAAAAAATGCCATGTAAAGCTTCTTGAGAACATGAGCCGTTCGGAGTCGGCATAAAACATGTAGGTCCAGTTCTCGGTTAATTGTGTGCAAACATTTAATAACACACACAACACAATTGATCATAAGAAGCTCGGTCAAAGTCCTTTCAAGGGCTGAAATGGCCAATTTTGTTTTTTTGTTGTATTGATGCTAGAAATTGTATTTTCTTACATAACCTGTTATATTCTAAATCACTTGCATATCTTTTTGAAAAGCTTCAATTTTGCAGATCAAATAGAAATTTCAATCTCAAAATCCCAGTTTATAATTATTTGAATTCTAACAGATTATTCTTCGTAAACGCCATCAGATTGTGGAATTCATTGCCTACAGGAATTAAAAATATTTCTAATAAACAAACCTTCAAGCATACAATTTTTGTATACTTTTCCTAATACTTTCTCTGTCCTTAATAACTTTTTTTCTTTCTTTTCTTAATTTTTCAATTTCTTATAAGTCTAACTATAATTAAGTCTCGATTTATGTTTAAGACTGAGTGTTATGTTACTGATGTTTACTATTCACAGAGCTGTAAAATTTGCATTCATATTCAGAATTCTAAGTACAAGTGAATAAGAACAAAAGAATGCTATTCATTGAAAACAAAATTGATCCATCAATAAAATTTTCAATTCACATTCAATTTCAGAAAATTGATTTATTATTCATTTCGATTATTCATTTTTCTTTATTCAGAATAATGCATTCATTTTTTTATTCAAATGAATGCTATTCATAAAGAATGCAATTCACAAAGAATCGTTATTCATTTTGCATTCATGCATTCATTTCTTATTCATTATTCATTTTTTATTCATTATTCATTTTTTATTCATTATTAATTTTTTATTCATTATTAATTTTTTATTCATTTATTCATTTTTTATTCATGAGAGAACACTATTTTCACTCAATTCACGCGAAGCTACCCAGTTGATAATTAAAAACTGAAAATTTACTTCAATTAAAAATATAAAACAATTAGCCCAAGGCCCCGGTAATTGCGCTGTTGCACCAAACTAAAAATATACTACTATGTTTGCAAAATTAACACCACAGCTATGAATAAAAAATGAATAATGAATAAAAAATGAATAATGAATAAAATATGAATAATGAATAAAAAATGAATAATGAATAAAAAATGAATAATGAATAAAAAATGAATAATGAATAAAAAAAGAATAAAGAATAAAAAATGAATAATGAATAAAAAATGAATAATGAATAAAAAATGAATGCATGAATGCAAAATGAATAACGATTCTTTGTGAATTGCATTCTTTGTGAATAGCATTCATTATGAATAGCATTCATTTGAATAACAAAATGAATGCATTATTCAGAATAACGACAAATGAATAATAGAAATGAATAATTAATCAATTTTTAAAAATTGATTGTGAATTCAAAATTTTTTTCATGAATCAATTTTGCATTCATTGAATGTATTCTTATTTCGTTATTCACTGATTCAAAATTTTGTAGAAGCAATCAAATTGAATGCATTCTTTTACAGCTCTGACTATTCATATCCATAGTTCGTTAAATTGTTTGTTTTTATTTTTTGATAACTGTTAACTTAATTTATTTCTATATTTTTACTTATATTTTTATAGTCAGTTGTATAATTTATACTTGCTTGTTGATAATATGTTTATATTTTATATCGTGCATTTAAAAGACTGTGTGTGTCTTACATGCAAACATTACTCTTAATAAATAAAAACAATAAAAAAAATAAATAATTGCAGAACTGCAGAATTTTTAGGATATTTAGGTAAATTATTTTAGAAAAACTTATTTTTAGTCAATCGGTCATCTTGAGCCTACAAAAATTAATTTTTTCTTGTTTTTAAGTATACTCTCGGAGTAAAGTGATTGTTTAAAAAGCCATGCCATTAAATAATAACCGTTGTTTAAGCTAATTGTTCCACCAAAGTCACACCTTCTTATTCCATTTTGCTTTATGTGTTATGACAAATCTCTAGATTTTTCGGCTAATCACCCCAATATCATTATAAATCTACTTAAAAATAAATCAAGGGCAAATATTACCTTCGTGCATATTTTAATATTTGTTTTAATTTGGTTAAAAAAACAAATATTAGTAAAAGTTGAATTTGAAATGGAAAAAGTTTTTTTTTTGCATGTAAAAGTAATAATTTGTAAAAGGATGGCACACTTCAATTTTACGCACCATCGAAGGTTTGGCCACTATAGGTCTTAATCCTGTCCAGAACCTAATGCTGAAATTAATTTTTTCACTGGAACTTCTATACCAAATGTTTCCCAGAAGTGAAAGTCACAGCGTTATGACGGGAAAATAATTTGTAAAAGGATGGCATGCTTCAATTTGACGCACCATCGAAGGTTTGGCCACTATCGGTCCTAATCCTGTCCAGAACCTAATGCTGAATTTAATATTTTGACTGGAACTTATATACCAAATGTTTCCCAGAAGTGACAGTCGCAACGTTATGACGGGAAAATATTTTGTAAAAGGATGGCATACTCTGACTTGACGCACCATCGAAGGTTTGGCCACTATCGATCCTAATCATGTCCAAAACCTAATGATGAAGTCATTTCCATCTATAATTTCTATACTAAATATTTCTTTGAAATGGCAATCACATTGCTATGACAGGAACAATTTTCTTAAAAATATGGTTTACTCTTGGTTTACGCACCATCGAAGGTTTGGCCACTATAGACTCTAATCCTCTCCACTGCGTACTAGTGAAGCCATAATCCTTTCTTTAATGTTCTCAAAAGAAAGATTATACAAGAGATAGTCACAGAAAAATATCACAGAAATTATTTATTTTCAAATGGCTTACTTAGATTTTGGAATTTATTTACAGTTTGGGCAATAAACGATGAAATCTGTTCCAAATCCTCTACTAATGATCATTATTAGCGTCAATTAATCGTTTTAATACATCATTTCAGCCTCTGAATTTCCCCTCCATTCGTTGCTAAAATTTTTGACAGCTCCAGCAACGTTGCTATTTTAGCGCTGGTCAACGAAGCAATAAGAAGTGAAATCGAAAAGAACAAATAACAAATTAAACATTGTGCTCTAATCAACAGATTGTGATTTAATAAGTTGAATTGTGAATTTTTATAAATAAATAAACATGTCACATCGGAATGAAACAAAGTATTGTGTTATTTCATTACTGTCCGCCATGATTTGCACAATTTTCATTCTGTTTATTCATTCTCTCTCTTCGTTGCAAAAATTGATCAGCTGTTTTTGACAGATGCCCATCGCTGAAGGCAGCGAAAAGAACTGTCACGGCTACCTCCTTTCCTTATATCATGCCTTAATACATTTTAATAATTCTTGAAGCATGTCTGATTGTATGATGCTTGAGCACACGTGTGTGAGCTTATTTCAAATTGAACATGTTCGATTTAAAAAGTAGTACCTGGGCGACCGAGCTCCGCTCAGATTCCTACCGTATATTCAAATGTTTTACGGTTTTTAATGTATCGAAAATGCCAACTTAATCTTAGAAACAACATATAAGATCATATTTTTCAATATACTTGAAATGCATTTTTATTTTATGATAACTTCGTTTTTCAACTAAACGAAATTTGTTTTGGTTTTTTTATCCCTTCACAAATTCTAAATTATTTCGATAATTTACTTATGCTAAACTTATGCCGGCAAAATTTACCTTCTGATCCTTTTTCACTTACAAGAATAGAAGTTATTTTTTATGTCGCAATTTTTTCTAAAGTTATGGAGAGATAGCAATTTTTAATCAAAGTAAAAATCTTGAAAATGGAGTCATTCTCAATAAATCATATCTCTGTCATTTGTTACCCCTATTTTTTTAAATGAAGTATCGTTAGAAAGCAATTGAAAAGCGATTTTTAATAAAAAATAAAATACTTTTGGAATTTTTTTGCTAGAGTTGCCTACTTTTTTAAAAAAAGTAAGCTGTTCATATCTCAAAAAATGCATTTTCGGTTTTTTTTACGTAGAATAACGTCATACCTACAGCCTTTAATACTCATCGTTCAAACATAATATATATACTAAAGTATCAGATATATCCTGCGCTAAACGAATATCTAATTTAGGATTTTGTTACTATTATATTAGAGTCACAAAATAGCAAAAGCTTAGAAGATATATAATAAAGGAATCTTGGACCATAAAACTGTAAAAAGCTGGAACAAAATTTTTAGTTCCTTCTTTTTTATTTGCAGTAAGTTTACAAAATTTTAAATGCCTTATAAAAATTCGAAATAAATTAAGATCAAATTTACTCTAAGAATTTTTTAATCGGTCTCAAAACAAAACAATTTAACATTTTTCAATCGGCCGTCTGGGGCGGATGAAGTGACAAATTCACATTTTGTACATATCTTAAAGTGTGAACTTAGTGTGAACAGACCACATAGTACAACAACTTTGCGGTTAAAAATCTTAGAGTAATTTTTAAACAGTACATTGGACTAATACATATTTTAATACTTTTTTTAGAATTGATACGATTAAAAATACTAGACATATTTTTAGTCAAAGCTGTACGTAAATTTAATAAATTGGGAATACAATTTGAATTATAGTAACTTAGGTTAAAAATTGAATACAAAATAACTAAAAGAGCAATAAAAGCTGTAATTTGCTTACATTTTGTTCAAGCTATCGCAAGCAACAGGATATGACAAAAAATAAAAATATTGCACTATGCAATTGTTACATTAAATAATTAATAAAATAAGATTTTAATAATATAAAATTTAAAAAAAAATTGTATCATCAATCAGGCTGAGAATCGACCCAAGCTTCCTTAATTGTAAATAGCAAGTCGACAACAGCTTAATCGACTGGGCCACGACTCTACTGCTCTCTGCTCAACCTAATAACAACCGGTTGCTGTTTTAGATGCAAAATTCATATTTATCATATTAAGTGAATAGAAAGCGACATCTATTGGGTAATAGCATACAACGAAAAATAATGCCAATAGTTTTTTTCATGTGTTAAATCTAATCGAAACACCCTATTAACTTGGAACGGCCTCTTAACGTGGAGCAGAGCACCAATGCTGCGAATCAGTTCGTTCAAAACAAAACCAACACAAGAAAAAACAACAAAGCAAAAACAAAGAAAGCAGGAGACACAACATGCAAGCAGCTAATGATTGATTTTCTTATTTAAAAATCTAGATTATTCTTCTAAGCTTTTGCTATTTTGTGACTCTAATATAATAGTAACAAAATCCTAAATTAGATATTCGTTTAGCGCAGGATATATCTGATACTTTAGTATATATATTATGTTTGAACGATGAGTATTAAAGGCTGCAGGTATGACGTTATTCTACGTAAAAAAAACCGAAAATGCATTTTTTGAGATATGAACTTTTTTTAAAAAAGTAGGCAACTCTAGCAAAAAAATTCCAAAAGTATTTTATTTTTTATTAAAAATCGCTTTTCAATTGCTTTCTAACGATACTTCATTTAAAAAAATAGGGGTAACAAATGACAGAGATATGATTTATTGAGAATGACTCCATTTTCAAGATTTTTACTTTGATTAAAAATTGCTATCTCCATAACTTTAGAAAAAATTGCGACATAAAAAATAACTTCTATTCTTGTAAGTGAAAAAGGATCAGAAGGTAAATTTTGCCGGCATAAGTTTAGCATAAGTAAATTATCGAAATAATTTAGAATTTGTGAAGGGATAAAAAAACCAAAACAAATTTCGTTTAGTTGAAAAACGAAGTTATCATAAAATAAAAATGCATTTCAAGTATATTGAAAAATATGATCTTATATGTTGTTTCTAAGATTAAGTTGGCATTTTCGATACATTAAAAACCGTAAAACATTTGAATATACGGTAGGAATCTGAGCGGAGCTCGGTCGCCCAGGTACTGAACGATTAAGTGAAATGTATATCAGAACAAATTGAGATTACGAAAAGCATATCATTTGGCCATTTTAATTTTATTTTGGTGGAAATTTAATTTGTTTCTTCAAATTTCAAATAAAAAGTACACTTTTTGAGATGTGAGCAACTTAGATTTATTTTCAAACGTAGGAAACTCTAGCATAGGAAATTCTTACCAAAATATTTTCCTTTTTAAAATTTGTTTAAGATTTGGTGTAAATTACTCTATTTGTAAGATTTATTGTTTTATATCAAAAATTGGTTCATCAAAACTGTACTAAAAACGTTTCTATAAAAAAAAAAAAAAATGAAATATATAACAAATTAAAAACAAAAAAAAAATAAAAACAAAAAAATTAATGTGCACTGCGGGGTTCGAACTCACAACATTGATAATATAGGACACAAGCTCTATTCTCTGAGCTATCCCTGCTATAACAATATTAGCAAACTTAACATAGCATATTCCGCAGGAAAATTAACATATTTATTAAATGCGTGAAAACTCGGAAAAATAGCTTTTCTCAGAGATGAGACCCAGCTGGATCGATTTTTCAGCCCCCTCTTCATCTATATTGTAAATTTCATCGAAATCGTTAGTGCCGTTTTCGAGAACGCAATTGCAAATATATATACAAATATTGCTCGTTTAATAGAAAACTTAAATCCAACTTCAAACTTGTTTTGCCCAGCAGAAATGTGTATATATCTGTTTGAAAGCTCGATTTAATGAAAAAAAAACACAACCATCTGATTACTTTCTTGAATTTTGGGTTTTTTAATTTTTGGTGGATGCTGAAATCTGCACTTTATTTAGTTAAATTTTATGCTAACTACTTTTTATTATATTCTTAACAATAAATATAGCTTTTTTACTTTCTATGTGTGAGCTCTTTACCACATGACTCAACGCACTATGCAATGTTTTACTGTGAAACTTTCTGTGCTGACAGGCGTTTTGATACCATAACATTTTGAACAGGGGCATGACGCAATTGCGTTAACGCATTTCGCTGATACAGTTAACTGCGCTTGAGTTAGTATGGCAGCGCTGCAATTTTTACTGCGTTACCCATGTTTAATGTTGAGCTCTTCACTAGTCAAATAGATGAAGATTTTAATAGTTTTTAAGTTTTATTGTTTTGCTCACAAAATAAAACTTATTTTTGAGTTTTATTTTTTCCCTCACACATTATTTCTTATTTTTTAAGTTTTATTTTTTTATTCACAAAATAAAAATTATTTTTGAGTTTAATTTTTTCCTTACAAAAAAAAAATTATTTGTTAAGTTTTATTTTTTTTCTTCATGACTTATTACTTACTTATTACTAACAACTTATTTTCGAGTTTTATATTTCCTCTCAAAAATAAAAGTTATTTTTTAAGTTTTTTTTTTTTTTTCTTTCAAAATAAAAATTAGTTTAGGGTTTTATATGTTCCCTCACATATAATAGTTATTGCTTACGTTTTATTTTTTGATTAAAAAACAAAATTGTTTTTGAATTTGATTTTTTTTCCTCATCCCGGTACCGTGTAACCGATTCTATGGAAAATATGCGGGGGCTGAGCTACAAGTTGCCGGACGGGTCACAGGTTGCGGATGGTGCACGGCCTCTAGATATAGAGGTTAGCCACTTTTTGTGGTCCCGGAGTAGCGGGTCACCAGCTAGGGTGTAAAAGGGAGTTGTGTGTGAAACCACATAGCCTGCAACTGGCACTGTCAAGTCACGAAAAACGTACAATTATTTACGGATATGCACCTGGAATGTCCGGACCTAAAAATTTCCCTTGTTTTTTTTTCACTTGTTTTGTTATTGTAACAGTCCTTTTCTGATTACCAGTTACTTTCTGCGATATTATTTTCCCAATCACCCATTTAGAAATAGTGCTTGGATTAAGCTTACATGCAATACAAAAAGCAAGCCTTATCCACGCACGCTTGAAAAACACTTGCCCAGGTAATAAATTTCCAAGTTGCTTTGAATAACTATTGCCTAAAACACAAAAAGCAAGTGATGTACAATAATACTTCGAAAAGCTTGCATTAAGTAAGTGTTTTGCAATCATACATAGAAAACCCTGACAACGGTAATAGTTTTACAACTGTTCAAAGTTGTGATGCTCTCATATATCTTATTCTATTAAACGAGCAATATTTGTATATATATTTGCAATTGCGTTCTCGAAAACGGCACTAACGATTTCGATGAAATTTACAATATAGATGAAGAGGGGGCTGAAAAATCGATCCAGCTAGGTCTCATCTCTGGGAAAAGCTGTTTTTCCGAGTTTTCACGCATTTAATAAATAAGTTAATTTTTCTGCCGAATATGTTATGTTAAGTTTGCTTAAGTTCTTATGTCGGTGATAGATCAGAGAGTAGAGCTTCTGTCCAATAATGTCAATGTAGTGAGTTCGAATCCCACCGTGCTCAATAAGTTTTTTGTTTTTATTTTTTAAGCTTCACCAAACAGTGATTTGGTGAATTTGTTATATTTTTCATTTATTTTTTTTATAGAAACGTTTTTAGTACAGTTTTGATGTACCAATTTTTGATATAAAAAGAAATCTTACAAATAGAGTAATTTACACTAAATCTTAAACAAATTTTAAAAAGGAAAATATTTTTGTAAGAGTTTCCTATGCTAGAGTTTCCTACGTTTTGAAAAAAAAATCTAATTTGCTCACATCTCAAAAAGTGCACTTTTTTTTGTAATTTAAAGAAACAAATTAAGTTTCCACCAAAATAAAATATAATGGCCAAATGTTATGCTTTTCGTAATTTCAATTTTTTCTAATATACATTTCACTTAATCGTTCATAATTTCTATACCGTTTGAGATATTGTTATAAAATCTGCAGCAAAAATGTTTTTCTTATTAGGTCAAATAATTATTTTGTATATAATAAAGGAATCTTGGACCATAAAACTGTAAAAAGCTTGAACAAAATTTTTAGTTCCTTCTTTTTTATTTGCAGTAAGTTTACAAAATTTTAAATGCCTTATAAAAATTCGAAATAAATTAAGATCAAACTTACTCTAAGAATTTTTTAATCGGTCTTAAAACAGTTTTAACATTTTTCAATCGGCCGTCTGGGGAGGATGAAGTGACAAATTCACATTTTATAAATATCTTAAGGTGTGAACAGACCACATAGTACAACAACTTTACGGTTAAAAATCTAAGAGTAATTTTTAAACAATACAATGAACTAATACATATGTTAATCCTTTTTTTTAGAATTGATACGATTAAAAATACTAGACATATTTTTAGTCAAAGCTGTACGTAAATTTAATTAATTGGGAATACAATTTGAATTATGGTTACTTAGGTTAAAAATTGAATACAAAATAACTAAGACTAATAAAAGCTGTATTTTGCTTACAGTTGCGTTCATGATATCGCAAGCAACAGGATGTGACAAAAAATAAAAATATTGCACTATGCAATTGTTACATTAAATAATTAATAAAATAAGATTATAATAATAAAAAAAAACTCGCGTGTAGCAACGTACATGTGGCAGAAGTGAAACTTCTTAAACAGTAAAATATATGAGAGATTTTAGTGTGAAATATAGAGAAAGTATCTAAAAAGGAAATCAATCAACACAAAATGGAATAATATTCTGTTTATTCAATATTTATTTCCAGGGACCGTACCGTTTATGGTTTTTATCGAAAAAGTCACATAAGTCGCTATATTTTTTTGGGCAAAAAGAACAGTTACTTTTGAATTTTATTTTATCGGTCAAAAATAAAGTTTTTTCTGCCGTTTATTTTTTCGGTCAAAAATATCAGGCAATGTGTATTTTTTCAAAGGTCATTTTACCGACTAAGAACTATTGATATATTATTTTCATCTTATCGGTGAGACATTTTACTGATGGTGTCAACATCTGTCAAGCGGCCTTTTAAAAAACACAAATTGCATAATTTGTTTGACCGAAAAACGAAAAGTCACAAAATAATTGTTACTTTTGACCGATAAAATAAAAGTAGAAAGTAACCTTTATTTTTCCCCGAAAAAAATACACGGCAAAAAATAACAGTTAGCTTTTAATTTCTAAAGAATCAGTAGAAAATGGAAAAGCACTTTCGTGAGCTGAGTTGTGGACTAGCTGCAGTTGCATTCTTAAGGTACTTTTCTTAGCTTCGGGACATTTTTTGGCATGACAAATACGATTCTGCAGTCTTAATTATTTCACTTTCTACACTTCTTGCTTTTAATTTTATATCGTATTAACTGTTTTGCATGTTGTCAATCACCTTTCAAGTTTTTGATAACAATTAACGTTATCATATGCTCTTTCAAATTAAGCTTTTAGCTAGGATTCGATATTCAACAAAAAAAAAAAGCACAATTGTTATATTTTGTTACGTAATGTACAGAATTCCAAGCATAAAGAAATAAAATTTCCGTGCATACTTGTAGGATGAAAATCAAATGGTACAGTACGGATCAAATGTACAGTACATTCTTCAGACATGGTGTGTGTCTGTGGAATGTAATACACGGACTAAAACTCGTTGAATATTAATTGCATTTTGTTTGCTAATTTGTCATATGCCTAAGTGGCGCAGAGTCAGAGCTATTAACTCTTAGGAGATGCATAATATCGAGACTGGGTTCTAATCCCGATGGCAATGATAATTTTTTTTTAAATTTTCATATGAATTCAAAACGTTAGCCTAGCGTCACGAATAAGAAACCTTGAAATTTCACTCGCCGCCAAAGAAGTTTCACTTCAAAAAATTAAAAAAAAAAATATACTCATCATCCAGGCTGAGGATCGAACCAGGCTTCTTTGATGTTTAACGTCTTCACGACAACAGCTTATCCGACTGATCCACTGTTTTAGATTCAAAGATCATAATAAGTGAATACAAAACGACATCTATTGGGTAATAGCATATAACGAAAACTAATGTCAATAGTTTTTTTCATAAGTGTTAAATCTAATCGGAACACCCTCTTAACTTAGAACACCCTCTTAACGTGGAGCAGAGCACCAATGCTGCGAATCAGTTCGTTCAAAACAAAACCAACACAAGCAAAAACAAAAACAAACCCAATAGGCAATTAAACCAGCGCTCTTCAAACGAAGGCCTGCATTGACTGCTACTTTTGAAGACCAAACACATCCTTTCCTCGCTGCTCTTATGAGCCCTTCTTGAAGGCCTTCTTTTTCTGCACAATAGACAGCACAACAAACTTTTTTCCCTTCAAAGACTAACTTTTCATATACTTCAGGGCAACTTTTTCGTTTAAAGTCAAAATATATATCAGTTTTGAAATATTCTGCTGTTTAAAACTTCTTACTGCTGTATCAAAGTTTATAGGTTGAAATTGATTTGACATAAAAAAACATAGGAGAGAAGATAAAGTAATAGAATTTATAAACAAAAGGAAAAGGTTTAAAAAAAAAAGTATTTTTTTCAATACTTTTTGCTGACCCCTTCTTTTAGCCATACTTAAGAAGTGCTTCTATCAGGCCTCTTTTGAGCTATCGGAGCGTAAGGCCTGCGAAATTTTCCCACTTCATATAAAAAAGAAAGTGTAATTGTATATGAGTGCGGCAGTACTACAAAATCCACAGGAAGGCCTGCTAGCAGCGCTGTCATTGTCTACTGGGAAGAAAGTAGCAGACACAACATGCAAGCAGCTAATGATTGATTTTCTTATATAAAAATCTAGATTATTCTTCTAAGCTTTAATATAAAAGTAACAAAATCCAAAATTAGATATTCGTTTAGCGCAGGATATATCTGATACTTTAGTGTAAATATTATGTTTGAACGATGAATATTATAGGCTGTAGGTATGACCTTAAAAAAATTTGTTAAAACGACTGCATACAAACCGCGCTGTAAGACGTAATTCTACGTAAAAAAAAACCGAAAATGCATTTTTTGAGATATAAACAGTTTACTTTTTTTTTGAAAAAGTAGGCAACTCTAGCAAAAAAATTCCAAAAGTATTTTATTTTTTATTAATAATCGCTTTTCAATTGCTTTATAACGATACTTCATTTACAAAAATAGGGGTAACAAATGACAGAGGTATGATTTATTGAAAATGACTCCATTTTCAAGATTTTTACTTTGATCAAAAATTGCTATCTCCATAACTTTAGAAAAAATTGCGACATAAAAAAATAACTTCTATTCTTGTAAGTGGAAAAGGAGCATGAGGTTAATTTTGGGAAAAAAAAATTTACTTAGGCATAAGTAAATTATCAAAATAATTAAACCATATATAAAAAAAAATATAAAACCAAAACAAATTTCGTTTAGTTGAAAAACGAAGTTATCATAAAATAAAAATGCATTTAAAGTTAATTGAAAAATATGATCTTATATGTTGTTTCTAACATAAAGTTTGCATTTTCGATACATTAAAAACCGTAAAACATTTGAATATACGGCAGGAATCTGAGCGGAGCTCGGTCGCCCAGGTACTACATACATAAATGTATTTCATTTTCATTTTGTTCGCTCAGCAGCCATAAGGCTTACGGCAAGCTGTTAGAGTGTCCGGCTCATATGCGGTGGTTCGCGCGTTCGATCCCTGGTATAGCAAACACAAAAATAATTTGAAGGCATGAAATTTTTCATATAAATATATGCTTCAATTTTAACAAACGAAAATAAAAAATAAATAAAAATAAAAATGTTCCTTGGAACATTCACAGAATTGAACCTTGGATGTCCAAATTACAACAAATCAAATAACCAGTGGCTTACCAACTGAGCCACGGAATAAAAATTCTTCGCGAGTGCTAATTGATTTGTTGAATGTAGCACACTTGGAAAAAGCTTATTAAAACACTTATATCCAATTGTAAAAACAACACTTGGATTAAGCTTGAAGTAAGGAATATTATTCCAAGGGTTCACTTTCGTTTATCCTACAGTTACATATAAGCGTTCTACAATAGTAAATGAAAGCGTTATCCAAGCTTGAGACTTACGGTTGTAAGCTTGTTTAAAGCTTATTCCAAGCTTGTTTGGCTGATTGGGTTGTGTCTTTTGACAATTGCTAGCTTTTTGACCACTTTGTTTACTTTTTTATATGCATTGGTAGCATATAAAGAGTTTTATTTATTTAAATAATTTGAAAGATCCCAATCGGCCAAACAAGCTTGGAATAAGCTTTAAACAAGCTTACAACCGTAAGTCTCAAGCTTGGATAACGCTTTCATTTACTATTGTAGAACGCTTATATGTAACTGTAGGATAAACGAAAGTGAACCCTTGGAATAATATTCCTTACTTCAAGCTTAATCGAAGTGTTGATTTTACAATTGGATATAAGTGTTTTAATAAGCTTTTTCCAAGTGTGCTACATTCAACAAATCAATTAGCACTCGCGAAGAATTTTTATTCCGTGGCTCAGTTGGTAAGCCACTGGTTCTTTGATTTTTTGTGATTTGGACATCCAAGGTTCAATTCCCAACCGGAACATTTTTATTTTTATTTATTTTTTATTTTCGTTTGTTAAAATTGAAGCATATATTTATATGAAAAATTGCATGCCTTCAACAATTTTTGTGTTTGCTACCCCAGGGATCGAACGCGCGATCCACCGCATATGAGTCGGACACTCTAACAGCTTGCCGTAAGCCTGATGGCTGCTGAGCGAACAATATGAGAATAAAATACATTTATGGATGTATATATGAGCGCATCACAACTTTGAACAGTTGTTAAACTATTACCGTTGTCAGCGTTTTCTAAGTATGATTGCAAAACTCTTACTTAATGCAAGCCTTTCCAAGTATTATTGTACATCACTTGCTTTTTGTATTTTACGCAATAGTTATACAAAGCAACTTGGAAATTTATTACCTGGGCAAGTGTTTTTCAAGCGTGCTTGGATAAGGCTTGCTTTTTGTATTGCATGTAAGCTTAATCCAAGCACTATTTCTAAATGGTTGATTGGGTAGTGTCTGCTGCTTTCTTTGTTTTTGTTTTTGCTTGTGTTGGTTTTGTTTTGAACGAACTGATTCCCAGCATTGGTGCTCTGCTCCACGTTAAGAGGGTGTTCTTAGTTAAGAGGGTGTTCCGATTAGATTTAACACTTATGAAAAAAACTATTGGCATTATTTTTCGTTATATGCTATTACCCAATAGATGTCGTTTTCTATTCACTTAGTATGATCTTTGCATCTAAAACAGCAACCGGTTGTTATTGGGTTGAGCAGAAATCAGCAGAATCGTGGCTCAGTCGGATAAGCTGTTGTTGTGATAACGTTAAAAATCAAAGAAGCCTGTTCCGATCCTCAGCCTGGTTGATAATTTTTTTTTTTTTTTAATTTTTATTATTATAATCTTATTTTATTAATTATTTAATGTAACAATTGCATAGTGCAATATTTTTATTTTTTGTCACATCCTGTTGCTTGCGATAGCATGAACAAAATACAGTTTTTATTACCCTTTCAGTTATTTTGTATTCAAATTTTAACCTGAGGCACTATAATTGAAATTGTATTCCCAATTTATTAAAATTACGTACAGCTTTGACTAAAAATATGTCTAGTATTTTTAATCGTATCAATTCTAAAAAAAAGGATTAACATATCGGCAAATCCAGTGTCACTCACGTTTCAGTCATAGCAGTAAACATAAGTTTTTCTCCATCAAAAATAAAAGATTTTCGCATAAAATTATATGGGTACAATAAGTCTTAGGCTCACTTTTATAAGTTCATGCAAAAAGTTTTATATATATTTACTCATTTCGAAAAAACTCTTTTTAAATGGTGTGTCACTCACGTTTTCGCACGATTTTCATTTTTCGAGTTCTTCTAACAAATTGCTTAAAATCTGCGAATTGTTTGAGTGATTATAAGGAATAAAGTAATTTTCCGTAACGAAATTGAGTAGAAATTTAAACTGCAGGAAAAAATTTAGTTTTCTCTCAGAATTTTAAGATATTTTCATATACTGATTTTGTCACTCACGTTTCACGTCGATGTCACTCACGTTTCAAATCAATTTTAACTGTCCTTTTTTTGCATCGTGGTTAATCTGGTGAACTTTATTAAGCATATTTTATAAAAAAAAAAATTTTCTTAATATTAAGGACATTTTTATACAAAAAAGAAAAAAAATTTGTATGGAAAGAATTATGTAAAGCATAATATAGTTAAAAAAAATAATTCATAATATAAAAACAACACAAAAACTATTTCAGAAATATATCATTTAACCAAAATTTATTCCGATTCTTATTCGCCTAATTCGCCTAAAAGCCAAAAACCGCGCCAAATTTGACTATATGACTGGTCTATTAGCAATTCCGTCGAGGCCAACGACTTAAAGTAATGATTTAATTAGATCTTTTTAATCTTTGCTAAATTTTGTTTCATATATGAATCCGGATTTAACTATAATTTTTCTCTATCTGTTTTTTTATACGTTCTTTCACTTTTTCTTGATGTTTTCGTCATCTTCTTTCATTTCTAATACAAAAATAAACAACAAAAAAAAATTAAATGTCACTCACGTTTCACTTCTTCAAAAGCTTTTTTAATGAAAAATAATTACGTCTTCTTGTTTTAAAAAATTGCAAAATTAACTTATCTTATATTAAAAGTACATCCGAGCAGTGGCGTAGCGAGCATAACTGGCGCCCGGGGCAAAACAATTTTTTGGCGCCCCCAATGAAATATAAATAAATATTTTTTAATATTTTGTACAAATAATTATAATACACTTATTAAATTACATTAATACAAATAACACTATGCGTCAAAATCAGAAAAAGGTTCTGTACACGACAGTACATTATATTTTGTTATAGATTTAGGGTCTCTTAACACGAAAATTGCAAAAAAAAATTTTAAAGCTAAGGTTGTAGGGTAAACTGGGGTAGCCTTGACTTTGGGCCAAATTTGACTATGACGTTTTCGGTATGAACGAACCGTTATTTTTCAATAATTTGTATTATAAATTTTGTATTTAAGTTATCGTCACGAAGTTTGACGATTCTCGCATTACATGAAGAAAAATAACTGAATAGGTTTTGTGTTTTTGGGCGGGTAACTGTTATTTTCCGGCACTGATTCCTAAAGACTTCCTGACCGAGTTATAAAAGTTAATCAAAGTACCTTTTACATAAGGTAAAAACTATTTATGTTTTCGAAAATATAAGTGAATTTCAATAGAACTAAATATAAACTAAAAAAATTTAAAAAACAAGAAGCCGAGAGCATTTGGGTACATTTGGCATTTTTGATTGGGGAACTTTTGACAAATGTTTGTTGTACGAGTACAAAAATCGAGTAACATCGAGATGTTACCAATTCATTTAAAAATTTTTCAATTTATTTCTAAATTGGTTATAAAAAAAAAGAAGTGGTTCAAACATCAGAAATAGGACTATCATTAGCCAAAGAAATAAAACGACATGAAGAGAACAGAACGTTGGTTAACGAATGAGGAATGAAAGTCTAAAGATAATAGGAATTCTGGTAACAACTACAGCTTTGATTCTTTTGGATTGTTCAGTGATGACTGTCTAATTTGTAATGACTATCTAATTTCCAAGTATTCAGCCACTTCACTTTTAAATTATTTTTTTCGTGGAGCATCAACATCAGTAGAATTCCCAAACGCTTTAAAGAAACTTGTGGTTATCGTTAACTGGCCCTTAACTACCTAACCTGTTAACTCGTATCCATAACATCTTTGCTAGTTTATTCCTAACTTTGACAGTTCGTTAAAGATAACTGTTGCTTGCTTAACTACTCGCTAACTGAGATAATAAAGTTTATATTTTTTTATTTCATAAGTAAATTTTACTATATTTAATTTTGACATCAATTGTATCGAACTGATCATGTTACATTCGATATTTTAACTCTATTATTCTCTTACAAACACGAACTAAAGATATATTGAATTTTTGTAAGAATAAGGCTGGTCTATTTTGAGAAGTAAAGCATGACTTTCTCAAATTTTTCAATTTCTTCACAACAAAATATTTGTCAGAATTTTCACGCAATAAAAAATGAATGTTGCGAGTGAAATTTCACGCAAACGGACAGAGTACTAGGATTTACGTGTTTTTTAAAGATTTATAAGATTTTTAAAGTTTTTCTCACTTTTGTCAAATATAGTTGCATATGTTGAAATATATCTTGTACACTTCTTGTTCAATATTAATAATCACGCTAAGCCGAATAAAATTTCTAATATTCTTCATGTTTGTTCAAAAAATTTTAACATTTTGATGAGTAGTTTTTGCGCTATCATAATTCATAAAAAATCGAAAACTATTTTCATTTTTAGTGGAGAATATAAGCTTCTGCCGAAAGAAATGCATGCAAAAATACGGTCAGGAGATTCATTTGAGTGAAGACGCTAAAATTCGACATTGTACTGTATTTTACATATTTTAGTCAATTTTACACTGATTGATACATTGATACTGAAATAATAATTAGTATTTGAAGTGCTACTCTCAGGTTTGGAAAAACATCTTCTTCTTTAAATGGAAGTTCTGTTGCATTTAAATATATTATAAAACTCACTCAAATTTTTACAATCCTTTTCAAGATCGTTGTACGGATTATCCTTACTTAATAAATTTTCAACGTCCAGTAAATACCAAAATTTGGAATTAAGGTCCCTTAGTCGTGTAAATTGTTAACTAATTTCCTGATGCAGACGACCAAGAATGCTTTTCATAACGCCACATTTTTCGCATTCTGCGGAAAGGCCCTATTTCCAGTGAATTCTCCGCGCATTTGTCGGCGACATTTTATACGGATTGTTGTATCGATTCTCCATTTTTTACAAAGATTTTAAGCCTTTTCGATAACTTTTTCACATATCTCGTTACGAATTTATGCAAGTTCAGTCGCCAATAATTTGAGATCATAGAACGTTTCTTTAAACTTAATTTTAGGACCTTGTAATCTGAGTTGCACACGATCAATTCTCTTAGAGTTCATTCCAGACATGGAAAGTTATGATATTTAAATTCGGTTTAAGATAAAGATTGCAGCATTTCTGGTATACCACTTGTGGCAGTATATTCCTCTGCTAATTTTTCTTATAGTTCTACGTATTCTTCCAGTCCCTCGAGAATAACGCTAACTGCTTGCGCTCTGGCGCTCCATCGTGTTACAGATTCTTTAACAGATTTTTTAAAGCATTTTTTAACAATTTCCATCGTAATGTTGAACGTGAGAAAAAGATACGTATGTTATCAATTATTCCAAAACATGTTACAAAGATTGAATCTTGGTTAGCTGTAGTAACTCCTTCTAAATTTAATGTGTGGTTATCACACTTTTTTTCTATTATCCTTTGTTGAACGCCAGATATGTGATTTGACATAAGGGCAGCATTATCATAGCATTGTACCCTACAGTTGGCTAACTTAATTATTGAATTAATTAATTAAAACAAATTTTTTTGCAAAACTTTGTTTGTTTTGAGAATGATTTGGCGCCACTCTGCGAGTGGCGCCCGGGGCATGATGACACCCCCTGCCCCCCCCTCGCTACGCCACTGCATCCGAGACATAAATTATGCCAGCCAATTATTTTCCAAGATATTCCAACTTATCAATAAAAATTGTCACTCACGTTTCACTCTTGAATAACATTTTTAAATTTTATTTTTAGATAGAAAATAAGTTTTTTTAAAAATTTTAAAATTCATTTTTCAATATAAAATGTTTCAATTGTGAATATTATATAACAGTGCTTTGATATTTAAATCGCGAAATACCAAATTACAAAAAATAAAAACCTACAATTTTTTAACTTGCTACAGATTAAAAATACATTAAATAAAATCACTTAAAATTTAAGAATACAATATGTTTTTTTCAAAATGCTTTTACCGCAGGAAAACACAAAGAATATCCTTAACGTTCCATGTATTTTTATTGAACTTTAAGCATTTTTATTTTTTAAGGTTTTGGTTTACTTTTTCTGGATTTGCCGATATTTATTAGTTCAATGTATTGTTTAAAAATTACTCTAAGATTTTTAACCGTAAAGTTGTTGTACTATGTGGTCTGTTCACACCTTAAGATATTTACAAAATGTGAATTTGTCACTTCATCCTCCCCAGACGGCTGATTGAAAAATGTTAAAACTGTTTTGTTTTAAGACCGATTAAAAAATTCTTAGAGTAAATTTGATCTTAATTTATTTCAAATTTTTATATGGCATTTAAAATTTTGTTCAAGCTTTTTACAGTTTTATGGTCCAAGATTCCTTTATTATATACAAAATAATTATTTGCACTAATAAGAAAAACATTTTTGCTCCAGATTTTATAACAATATCCCAAACGGTATTGAAGTTATGAACGATTAAGTGAAATCTATATTAGAAAAAATTGAAATTAAGAAAAGCATAACATTTGACCATTATATTTTATTTTGGTGGAAACTTAATTTGTTTCTTAAAAGTACAAAAAAAAGTGCACTTTTTGAGATGTGAGCAAATTCGATTTTTTTTTCAAAACGTAGGAAACTCTAGCATAGGAAACTCTTACAAAAATATTTTCCTTTTTAAAATTTGTTTAAGATTTAGTGTTAATTACTCTATTTGTAAAATTTCTTTTTATATCAAAAATTGGTACATCAAAACTGTACTAAAAACGTTTCTATAAAAAAAAAATAAATGAAAAATATAACAAATTCACCAAACCACTGTTTGGTGAAGCTTAAAAAAAAAAAACAAAAAAATATTGAGCACGGCGGGGTTCGAACTCGCAAGCTTCATATTATTGGATCGAAGCTCTATTCTCTGAGCTATCACCGCTATAACAACATAAGCAAACTTAACACAACATATGCGGCAGAAAAATTAACTTATTTATTAAATGCGTGAAAACTCGGAAAAACAGCTTTTCCCAGAGATGAGACCTAGCTGGATCGATTTTTCAGACCCCTCTTCATCTATATTGTAAATTTCATCGAAATCGTTAGTGCCGTTTTCGAGAACGCAATTGCAAATATATATACAAATATTGCTCGTTTAATAGAATAAGATAACAATTGACTCCCTAAAATTTAAACATAGCTATTTTGATAAACGTTTGCTAAAAATTTAAGAATGCATTTGGTAAAATTTTTTATTATAAAAACTGCTTGTTCTGACATTACAATAGTGTGCTGACATTTACTTATTAATGTGTTAAAAAGTATATGTAACAAAGTGTTTCATTGCTCAAAGTACTTTATTTATGTAAATAAAGTGGCACCAACAATTATACCGCGTACCCTAGGATATTACGATTGAATTAATTTTTTATTTTGTCTATTATTAACTACTTTAATGTACATCTTATTCTATTAAACGAGCAATATTTGTATATATACTTGCAATTGCGTTCTCGAAAACGGCACTAACGATTTCGATGAAATTTACAATATAGATGAAGAGGGGGCTGAAAAATCGATCCAGCTAGGTCTCATCTCTGAGAAAAGCTATTTTTCCGAGTTTTCACGCATTTAATAAATATGTTAATTTTCCTGCGGAATATGCTATGTTAAGTTTGCTAATATTGTTATAGCAGGGATAGCTCAGAGAATAGAGCTTTTGTCCTATATTATCAATGTTGTGAGTTCGAACTCCGCAGTGCACATTAATTTTTTTGTTTTTATTTTTTTTTTGTTTTAATTTGTTATATATTTCATTTTTTTTTTTTTTTATAGAAACGTTTTTAGTACAGTTTTGATGTACCAATTTTTGATATAAAACAATAAATCTTACAAATAGAGTAATTTACACCAAATCTTAAACAAATTTTAAAAAGGAAAATATTTTGGTAAGAATTTCCTATGCTAGAGTTTCCTACGTTTGAAAATAAATCTAAGTTGCTCACATCTCAAAAAGTGTACTTTTTATTTGAAATTTGAAGAAACAAATTAAATTTCCACCAAAATAAAATTAAAATGGCCAAATGATATGCTTTTCGTAATCTCAATTTGTTCTGATATACATTTCACTTAATCGTTCAGTACCTGGGCGACCGAGCTCCGCTCAGATTCCTACCGTATATTCAAATGTTTTACGGTTTTTAATGTATCGAAAATGCCAACTTAATCTTAGAAACAACATATAAGATCATATTTTTCAATATACTTGAAATGCATTTTTATTTTATGATAACTTCGTTTTTCAACTAAACGAAATTTGTTTTGGTTTTTTTATCCCTTCACAAATTCTAAATTATTTCGATAATTTACTTATGCTAAACTTATGCCGGCAAAATTTACCTTCTGATCCTTTTTCACTTACAAGAATAGAAGTTATTTTTTATGTCGCAATTTTTTCTAAAGTTATGGAGATAGCAATTTTTAATCAAAGTAAAAATCTTGAAAATGGAGTCATTCTCAATAAATCATATCTCTGTCATTTGTTACCCCTATTTTTTTAAATGAAGTATCGTTAGAAAGCAATTGAAAAGCGATTTTTAATAAAAAATAAAATACTTTTGGAATTTTTTTGCTAGAGTTGCCTACTTTTTTAAAAAAAGTTCATATCTCAAAAAATGCATTTTCGGTTTTTTTTACGTAGAATAACGTCATACCTGCAGCCTTTAATACTCATCGTTCAAACATAATATATATACTAAAGTATCAGATATATCCTGCGCTAAACGAATATCTAATTTAGGATTTTGTTACTATTATATTAGAGTCACAAAATAGCAAAAGCTTAGAAGAATAATCTAGATTTTTAAATAAGAAAATCAATCATTAGCTGCTTGCATGTTGTGTCTCCTGCTTTCTTTGTTTTTGCTTTGTTGTTTTTTCTTGTGTTGGTTTTGTTTTGAACGAACTGATTCGCAGCATTGGTGCTCTGCTCCACGTTAAGAGGCCGTTCCAAGTTAATAGGGTGTTTCGATTAGATTTAACACATGAAAAAAACTATTGGCATTATTTTTCGTTGTATGCTATTACCCAATAGATGTCGCTTTCTATTCACTTAATATGATAAATATGAATTTTGCATCTAAAACAGCAACCGGTTGTTATTAGGTTGAGCAGAGAGCAGTAGAGTCGTGGCCCAGTCGATTAAGCTGTTGTCGACTTGCTATTTACAATTAAGGAAGCTTGGGTCGATTCTCAGCCTGATTGATGATACAATTTTTTTTTAATTTTATATTATTAAAATCTTATTTTATTAATTATTTAATGTAACAATTGCATAGTGCAATATTTTTATTTTTTGTCATATCCTGTTGCTTGCGATAGCTTGAACAAAATGTAAGCAAATTACAGCTTTTATTGCTCTTTTAGTTATTTTGTATTCAATTTTTAACCTAAGTTACTATAATTCAAATTGTATTCCCAATTTATTAAATTTACGTACAGTTTTGACTAAAAATATGTCTAGTATTTTTAATCGTATCAATTCTAAAAAAAGTATTAAAATATGTATTAGTCCAATGTACTGTTTAAAAATTACTCTAAGATTTTTAACCGCAAAGTTGTTGTACTATGTGGTCTGTTCACACTAAGTTCACACTTTAAGATATGTACAAAATGTGAATTTGTCACTTCATCCGCCCCAGACGGCCGATTGAAAAATGTTAAATTGTTTTGTTTTGAGACCGATTAAAAAATTCTTAGAGTAAATTTGATCTTAATTTATTTCGAATTTTTATAAGGCATTTAAAATTTTGTAAACTTACTGCAAATAAAAAAGAAGGAACTAAAAATTTTGTTCCAGCTTTTTACAGTTTTATGGTCCAAGATTCCTTTATTATATATCTTCTAAGCTTTTGCTATTTTGTGACTCTAATATAATAGTAACAAAATCCTAAATTAGATATTCGTTTAGCGCAGGATATATCTGATACTTTAGTATATATATTATGTTTGAACGATGAGTATTAAAGGCTGTAGGTATGACGTTATTCTACGTAAAAAAAACCGAAAATGCATTTTTTGAGATATGAACAGCTTACTTTTTTTAAAAAAGTAGGCAACTCTAGCAAAAAAATTCCAAAAGTATTTTATTTTTTATTAAAAATCGCTTTTCAATTGCTTTCTAACGATACTTCATTTAAAAAAATAGGGGTAACAAATGACAGAGATATGATTTATTGAGAATGACTCCATTTTCAAGATTTTTACTTTGATTAAAAATTGCTATCTCTCCATAACTTTAGAAAAAATTGCGACATAAAAAATAACTTCTATTCTTGTAAGTGAAAAAGGATCAGAAGGTAAATTTTGCCGGCATAAGTTTAGCATAAGTAAATTATCGAAATAATTTAGAATTTGTGAAGGGATAAAAAAACCAAAACAAATTTCGTTTAGTTGAAAAACGAAGTTATCATAAAATAAAAATGCATTTCAAGTATATTGAAAAATATGATCTTATATCTTGTTTCTAAGATTAAGTTGGCATTTTCGATACATTAAAAACCGTAAAACATTTGAATATACGGTAGGAATCTGAGCGGAGCTCGGTCGCCCAGGTACTACTTTTTAAATCGAACATGTTCAATTTGAAATAAGCTCACACACGTGTGCTCAAGCATCATACAATCAGACATGCTTCAAGAATTATTAAGATGTATTAAGGCATGATATAAGGAAAGGAGGTAGCCGTGACAGTTCTTTTCGCTGCCTTCAGCGATGGGCATCTGTCAAAAACAGCTGATCAATTTTTGCAACGAAGAGAGAGAATGAATAAACAGAATGAAAATTGTGCAAATCATGGCGGACAGTAATGAAATAACACAATACTTTGTTTCATTCCGATGTGACATGTTTATTTATTTATAAAAATTCACAATTCAACTTATTAAATCACAATCTGTTGATTAGAGCACAATGTTTAATTTGTTATTTGTTCTTTTCGATTTCACTTCTTGCTTCGTTGACCAGCGCTAAAATAGCAACGTTGCTGGAGCTGTCAAAAATTTTACCAACGAATGGAGGGGAAATTCAGAGGCTGAAATGATGTATTAAAAACGATTAATTAACGCTAATAATGATCATTAGTAGAGGATTTGCAACAGATTTCATCTTTTATTGCCCAAACTGTGAATAAATTCCAAAATCTAAGTAAGCCATTTCAAAATAAATAATTTCTGTGATATTTTTCTATGACTATCTCTTGTGGAAACTTTCTTGAGAGCACATTAAAGAAAGGATTATGGCTTCACTAGTACGTAGTGGAGAGGATTAGAGTCTATAGTGGCCAAACCTTCGATGGTGCGTAAACCAAGAGTAAACCATATTTTTAAGAAAATTTCATATTTCAATTTTTTGTCATAGCAATGTTATTGCCATTTCAAAGAAACATTTATTATAGAAGTTATAGATGGAAATGAATTCATCATTAGGTTTTGGACATGATTAGGATCGATAGTGGCCAAACCTTTTTTTTTGAAAAAGTAGGCAACTCTAGCAAAAAAATTCCAAAATTATTTTATTTTTTATTAATAATCGCTTTTCAATTGCTTTCTAACGATACTTCATTTACAAAAATAGGGGTAAAAATGACAGAGGTATGATTTATTGAAAATGACTCCATTTTTACTTTTACTTTGATCAAAAATTGCTATCCATAACTTTAGAAAAAATTACGACATAAAAAAATAACTTCTATTCTTGTAAGTGGAAAAGAAGCATAAGGTTAATTTTGGGAAAAAAAAATTTACTAAGGCTTGGAATGGCCGGCATAAGTTCAGCATAAGTAAATTATCAAAATAATTAAACCAAATATAAAACCAAAACAAATTTCGTTTAGTTGAAAAACGAAGTTATCATAAAATAAAAATGCATTTAAAGTTAATTGAAAAATATGATCTTATATGATGTTTCTAAGATAAAGTTGGCATTTCCGATACATTAAATACCTTAAAAAATTTGAATATACGGCAGGAATCTGAGCGGAGCTCGGTCGCCCAGGTACTAAAAATATTATATATAAACATGAAAACATTCATTTAGATATATATAAATCGACATTATTTTGCTTAATTAAAGAGGTTATTTTACTGAAGAATTATTTTAACCTTCAAAACTTATTCTATTAAATATTCATTTTACACAATTTGCTTAAAAACCAAATAACAAGTTATTAACCATAAAATTGTTTTTTATTACTTTTAACATTGACATTTATATTTGTTTAATATAAACTTTTTCCTAAATTTTATCAATTTCTTTTTAGTATTCTATATTCATCTCAGCTTCAACTTTGATAGACAAAACTGAGGTCTGTAAGATTTGACTTCCCCATCCTCGACCATAAATATCACCGTATCACTATATCACAGTGATACCAAATTGATATCAGAAATTTCATACTCATTATCTACATAATTCCCAAAGCAAACTTGCCCCGGCTGGACAAGGTCAAGAGTCATAAATGGCCCAAAAAGAGCTGGCAATTCCAAGAAATCTGTTGAGGCTTCACATTCGGTGATTGAGAACAAAATTTAACTTAAATAACTAGAATAATTTTTAAGGAACTATCAGAAAGGAGAGGAGTTAGAAAACCATCTAAGAGTTTTTAATGGACATCATCAAAATAAAATAAAAAACATGTCAAAATTGTTATAAAACGCGATTTATTTAATTTAAATTAAAAATTTATGAATTTAAATAAATTTAAATTTTTTAGAAATTTTTTAAGCATAATGAGTAATGTTGAGTAATGATTTTGAAATTGTTTTATGTAACAGGATGCCCAAAAACAAATACTATTAAAAGTATTCTAGCAGATTAAAAGCTGTAAATAATATTTGGTTTATTATGTATCATAACAAGGACTCAGAACTGAGTAATCACAAAATCGTAAAGTATATTTTTATTCTTGACATTTATGACATGAGCACGTTTTTCTGAAAAGTTCTGGAGAAATGTATTGCTTACAAAATAACTGGCGCCTCTATCATCATTCTCTGAAAATCATGCAGATTTTCGAAACATAATGGTAATAGAAATGTATACTATACCAGTAAATTTGAACACTTCTTAACACTTCTTTTCTAAGCAGTTACCCTAGTAGAATTAGAATATTATTTATAAGTTTGGGTTTCGAGCTTCTCTTAGCGGTTACCCTAGTAGAACTAGAGAAAACTGTATGTTTCGGGTTTCAAGCTTTTCTAAGCGGTTACCCTAGTAGAACTAGAGAACACTGTATGTTTGGGGTTTCGAGCTTTTTTAAGCGGTTACCCATGTAGAACTAGAGAAAACTGTATATTTCGGGTTTCGAGCTTTTCTAAGCGGTAAGCCTAGAAGAACTAAAGAAAACTGTATGTTTCGGGTATCAAGCTTCTCTATTTTTTATTTATTTATTTATTTGGTTAAGCTTAATACAAGCAGTTTAAATACTTAAAACATAAACTTAAAAACTAAAATTTATAATTAACAGGGAGTATCTTAATTTACAATTGTATTATATCATGTACTGGAAGAATACATTACAGAGGCGGATGAAGTGGTGTTGGAGAGTTAAGGAGGATATTTCGGAGTAGTGGTCTGCTCAGATGAAAATCGAATTCGTTGATCAAACTATTGGTTACCCGAAGCATTCTGGTTATGGGTTCACTGCATCCATAGTCGGTGCGGTGAAAGTTAAGGTGGAAGAGAGACATAGATCTAAGGTTGCGTGGGTTGGTATTAAAAGATATTAATTGGAGTAATTCTGGACAGTTAATGGTTCCGCATACAAGTTGGTGAATGAAGAGAACATCGGCAACTTCCCTTCGCTTTGCAAGTGTTTGCATGTTAATCAACTTAAGACGGTTGGCATAAGGTGGTAGGTTGAAACTGTCAGAACCAGGAAGACCACGAAGAGCGAAACGAATGAATCGTCGTTGAACGGCTTCGATTCGCATTGAATGGGTGTTGTAGATGGGAGACCAAACCTGGCTGACATATTCGAGGATGGGTCTAACAAAGGAAAGATAGAGAGATTTAGTGACGTAAGGATTGGAGAACTCTCTGGACCAGTGTTTCACGAAACCAAGTGCAGAGTTGGCTC
Source organism: Tetanocera ferruginea (assembly GCA_958299015.1). Lineage (NCBI taxonomy): Eukaryota > Metazoa > Arthropoda > Insecta > Diptera > Sciomyzidae > Tetanocera > Tetanocera ferruginea. The sequence goes on along the minus strand of OY282641.1, from coordinate 100,254,538 downwards.
TACTAATGATATTATCAATATGAGGCCTAAAGTTCAGTTCCTTGTCACAAATAACACCTAAGTCGCGTAAAGAGTTTACAGAGGGAACGGGCTTGCCGAGAATGTAATACGTTCGCGGAGGAAGTTGGAGTCGCTTACGAGAATATGTAATAGCTTGACATTTGCTGACGTTGAGCTCCAGAAGATTTTTTTGACACCAAGTGGAAAAGCTGACCAGATCGTTTCGAAGATTGCGAGAATCGGCGTTGGTTTGTATGCGCCGATAGATTTTCATATCATCAGCATACACAGAAAGATTAGAATCATTGATGATACCATCAACATCAGCAATAGTTAAGACGAATAGCAAAGGACCAAGGTGACTGCCTTGTGGGACACCAGACGTAGCTGTGAAAGATTTTGAATTGGAAAATCTAAAGATGACATTATAACTGCGTTCTTCGAGATAAGATTTAATCCATGTTATAAACAGATGTGGAAAACCAAAGGCTTTGAGCTTAGGAAGGTTGATAGTGTGTGAGATTTTGTCAAACGCTTTACTAAAGTCGGTGGAAACTGCATCAACTTCGTAACCATTTTCCAACGAGCATAAAGCGTTTGAAACAAATTCTGTGAGGTTGGTGGTAGTCTATCTACCTTTGAGGAAGCCATGTTGACTAGGGGGAAAGATAGATTTGCAATGGAAGAAGAGAATGTCGTAGATAATACTTTCAAAAATTTTAGGAGCACATGACAGTTTTGCGATAGAAATAGAAAGTTGAAAGAGAGTCAAAAGGGGATGAGCCAAAACGTTCGCGAATTTTTTGATGACAATAGCAGGCAACCCATCGGGTCCAGGAGAATAATCATCTTTAAGATTATGTAACTTTGCTAAGACATCAGCTAATGTTATATCAACAGAAATCAGTGACGTTTGAGCACAGTTCCTTAATGAAGAAAAGTATTCATAGTCTAGTTCATCGTTATGACTTGTGAATGACTGACTGAAGAAATTTGCGAATAGGTTTGCAATTATTTCCGGGTTGTCTGAGGAGATATCTGAAAAAGTAAGGTTTGATGGGTAGTTGTCAGATTTTCTTTTGATATTAATGAACTTGTAGAAGCTTTTAGGATCCAACAACAATTTAGTTTCAATATGAGCAAGGTAAGACTCATATAGGTTTTCACAAAGTGTAGAAAAAAGATTATAGACGTGAAGATAATTTGTGAGGTCAAGAGAAGAACGAGAAAGTAAATAAGTACGCCAAAGTTTGTTCCTCTTATTACGAAGTGAACGTAGTTCTTTATTGTACCAGGGAGGAGATGACGAAAAGTTCTTTTGCTTAGTAAAGGGGACTGACTGTGCGAAGCAGTCAAAAATTTTGTCATAGAAGAGAGCAACAGTATTATCAACACTGCCATGAGCATTATCGAAAATATGTTGAAAATCGATTCTACTCAATAACATTTCAAGTTTTACAAAATCAGTTTTACGAAAGTCGAAACTGTACGCGTGCTCAAAGTGTGTGTTTATTATGTTATTATTGTAAGATAGGGTAAGAGATAGAGGTGGATGGTACTGATCGAGTGTTGAAAGTAGATGGTTACTCGCGGAGACAACACAATTATCTGAATCTGAAGAGAATACAAGATCTAGCTGCCTACCAATATTGTTAGTTACTCCACTCAACTGGTAAAGGCCAGAGTCTGAAAGACAGCTAGTGAAGAGAATTTCTTTTTCAGATGTGGCATTTGTAGGAAAATAGTAGCACTCGTCATCTGACAGAATCCATTGTAGGCTAGGAAGATTCAAGTCCCCCAGAAATATAACGGTGTCAGATGGATCAATAAGATCAAATAGTGAATCGATTGCGTCTACTGCAAGTTGATAACCATTCACTGGTTGAGAAGGGCGAATATAACAGCAGATAATGAATACGTTTCGTTTTGCAATACAAAGTTTGGCACAAATAAATTCAAAGTTAGCTGTATGGGAATTTTTTACAAATGTTGGATCGAAGCGATTGTGAATAGCAAGAAGGACACCACGACCTGAGGTAAGATCGATTTCATCGATTCCATCGTCTCTGAACACCACGAAATCAGAAGCAAAGACCTCAGTATCCTTGAAGTCCTGGGTAAGATTAGTCTCTGTAAGGGCAAAAATATCGTAGGGAAGCTTAAGAGAGTTAAGGAACACTGTAGAGATTTTGATGCGTAGTCCTCTTACGTTTTGGTAGTAAAGAGATACAAATAATGGGCTTGGAATAGGGTTAGGATTATGAGTTAGCTGGTTAGGAATAATATTGCTGTTGCTCTTTACGGGACTTTTGAAGGTAAGAGACATGTTTTGACCTTACGTGAGCACCATATGTGTCAAGATCCTCTTTAAATTGATGGATCGTCAAGCCAATTTGCTCGTGGAAACTGGTGAATAGATTGCGCAATTCATTCACCACGGTAGGTAAACCTTCTAAAAAAAAAAAAAAAAAAAAAAAAACAAATTGGCCATTTCAGCCCTTGAAAGGACTTTGACCGAGCTTCTTATGATCAATTGTGTTGTGTGTGTTATTAAATGTTTGCACACAATTGACCGAGAACTGGACAAATGTTTTATGCCGACACCGAACGGCTCATGTTCTCAAGAAGCTTTACATGGCATTATTTACTCTCTGAGGTTTGCCATTGTCTGCAGAGAGGTGGTGACCGATCAGAAAAATTTTATATTGAAAAAACTTTTCGCCGCGGCTGGGGATCGAACCCGGGCTCCGAGCATGCTAAGCCACACACTTAACCTGCATGCCACGGTCACCACTTCCGTGACCTTCTAGCTGTATCAAAACTTTGAGGTTTGTCTTGGTTTTGCCTTCAATACAAGTAGAGACCGGCGCCTTATGCATGTAAGCTAAATACAAACGCACATTGTTATAAACATTGTTCTCTCTTAGGCGAGAGAGAGCGTATCTGCTCTCATTGTCAGCACAAGACTTCAAAGTTAGTTTTACTTTTGGTGGTTGAAGAGGCTAAGCGGTTACCCTAGTAGAACTAGAGATAACTGTATGTGTCGGGTTTCGAGCTTTTCTAAGCGGTTACCCTAGTAGAACTAGATAAAACTTTGTGTTTCGGGTTCCGAGCTTTTCTAAGCGGTTACCCTAGTAGCACTAGATACATCCTGGAACCTAAAAATCCCACATAAACTCCTAAAACTCCACTTTCACGAGTCAGCAAACGGAGCGGAAAACACCGGAGGACCGAGAAAACGCAGGACATTGCAGCACATCGCAGGACAACAGGAAGATTAGTAATTATAGTCGAATAATAATAGTTGGATAAAAAGAACTTAATAATATAATGAAAAACTAATCAAATTTGGAATTATAACATTAATGAGAGTGAATTTAAATAATAAACAAGATATGTATTAGTTTTGGGGTATAGTTCTCGCCGGATACCCAGGCGAAATATACCCAGGCTTAAAAACTTTGTAACAAAGTTTTGTAGCTTAAATATTCGCTTTTTTATAATGTTTTCATTATTTAAGTTGTATGGGAGTTAGGCCGACACTAATTGATAGTGTCACCTATCGGCCGAATTTTGTAAGCGAAAAACGTTAATTTTACGTTGTTTTTGTTTAGATGTAGCACAACAAAATTTGAAACACATAACAACAACAGTTCATATTACCATACAACAACAGTTTATATTATAAGCTTTGTTTTAAATTTTGGTACGCTACACCTAAAAAAACAACATAAAAGTAACTTTTTCGCTTACAAAATTCGGCCGATAGGTGACACTATCAATTTAAACGTGAAACTTAACGTGACCAAAATGGAAAACTCCATAAATAAGCTTATGTTTATCTTATAGAGATAAAATTTGGTATGTATGTATTTTATACCAAAACTACAATGTTCTCTAAAATTGGGCCTAATCCGTCCACGACCACGCCTACCTTCCATACAACCCACAATAGCGAAAACACCAGAAAGGCATTAACATGTGAGCTACAGGAATAAAACTGAACTAATGTTCAAATTTTTCATCAAAATTGAAATGCATATGAGATATGGGCTTCATCCGCCCACAGACACGCCCGTTTTCAATACTTTTATTATTTGTTAAAAAAGTAGGTTTAGGGTATTTCATAGTCGGGCTAGACCGACTTTAGGCTTTCCTTACTTGTTTTGATATTGTTCTTATTATATTTTTATGTAAAAACGTAGACTTGATAGAATAACAATGCTATTTTTATATTATATTATTTCTATCACATTGATATGAAGCAACAACGAATTGCTTTAATACGAATGTTAGTTTTGACATTGCACCTAAAGACTGTCCCAGAAATAACTGTCCTTTTGTTTTTAGGTTATTTATAAAAAAGTGTTACCTCAATAGCAACATATTTGGTACCTAAATAAAGTATAAATATTGCAGGTTAAAAAAAAAAAAACTCGTTAGTAAAATAAAAGAGCTACTGAAAATATGTCGTCTCAACAAGAAGAAAAGCGGAAAGCAATTATTTGCAAATACCTGGAAAATCCAAACACCACGTACAAAAAGATCGCTAAGGAAGTTGGCGTGTTCGTAAAAACTGTCGGAAGGACCATAAAACGATACAAACAGCTTACCCCTTAACAAAAACGCCAGGCTCAGGGAGAAAAAGTGGTCCAGCGAACCAAGTGGTGGCCCAGAACGTTAAGCGACTGTTTTTTCAGAATCCAGGCACTTCGGTTCGTGATATGGCAGCAAAAGCGGGAACATCGAAGTCAAGTGTTCAACGGATTAAAAAGTTTTACAACCTAAGTACAAAAAGTACTTTAAGGAGCTATAAAGTACGTCAGAAGAAAAGGACGCCGAAGCCAAGAGGAGGGTTCGAAAACTGTATCGCGATTTCCTGCCCAAATTTGATTGCGTGATCATGGACGATGAAACGTACTGCAAAGTGGATTTCAAGCAGTTACCTGAACACGGATATTATATTGCGAGGTGGAGCATCTTCTAAATTTACCACCGAAAAACATACCAAATATGCAAAGAAATACATGGTGTGGCAGGCCATTTGCAAATGTGACCTTCGAAATAAGGAATTTGTGACAGATCGCACAATCAACATCAAAATTTACATCAGAGAGTGTCTGGAGCGGCGTTTGCTGCCTTTCATACGTCAGTACTAAGGTTCATTACTATTTTGCACTAATATTTTGTATAATATTTTAACATTAATATTATTTTGATATTTTCCATATTACAATAGGCCTCTTCGCGTACTTTTCTAGTAAAATAATGAAAAACGTCAAAAATAATTAAACTGAGAGAAAATTAACTCCAATACTAGAAAAGTAATCGAACGATTTTCTGGTAAAAAAATGAAAAATGTCAAATCTGCTTGGTTCGCAACTGCTTTGCTGCTCCTTACTGTGCGTCGTTAGATTTTCAAAGTTGCGTTGTTTTGGGTTCGAGTCTTTAGTTTTTTTTTCTAAAAGATGGCATGACTTTTGTTTCTAATTGCGCCATCCCATCAAAACTCGGGAATTCCTTTTCTAACTAAAAATCATCGCAATTTTAATACAGTTTGTTTTGCATTTTCACATTTCATTCATAATACATTTTTACATAATACATAATTAATACATTTTCACTTTGTTTTGCTAACTTAAGAGTTTAGTTTCAATTGGTGTGTTATGCTTTTTGTAACGTTTCAATTAGTGTGTTGTGCTTTCTTTCTTAAAAGAAAATAATAAAATTTTTCGGGTTGTTTCTGGTTACAAAAGAGGTAAATATTTTTCCAATTTATGCATTAGCAGAGTTATATTAAGGTGCTTCATGTCACTGCGTAAGTGGTTCGTAACCTCGTATTTCGTAAGAACTTACGAAACGTCAAAATTATTTCAATACATATTGGGATACGAATGTTCGTAAGCTATACGAACCAAATTTGATGCTTATTTTGTAAAAAGTTTTGAGTTAAATGTCAAAATAAAAAAATTGTTTGATTTGTAAATTTTCTTTCACTGAAAAGTAAAAATTCTTTTATTTTTTCTTATTTATTATTATTTAAGTGAATACAATAAGCTGAATCGTCCATTTAAAGATATAATCAGATAGAGTGTAAGGTTATCCTTCGAAGAACTTCTTAAAAAAGGCTGTCGGCATGGCTGTACTACACCTAAGACAACTAACATGTCTCTTTTCATTGCAAATTGCTACATAGAAGCATCATCTAACAGCATCTAAGATGTCTCCTTCTGTGACTTAATCGGATTAAACCCAGTAGCGGGCCTCCACCGGACGTCATTGTGATAAGGCAAAAGGCTGATTCAAGAAGTGATTGAGAGCGTCCTGCATAAAGAACTGTCAATACGCAACGGATGCTTGCTGTTACTGGAGTGTTGCTGGGACCTATTGGAATAACTCTTGGTGGATCAGATGGAGGGGTAGCAGCGTCACGAATTGCACCTTACGTACGTTGGGCGAAGTGTTGCTGAAAGGCTTAAAGGACAACCATCGTAAACAGTTTCGCGAAGATTAAACCTACCGACTAAGCCATGCTGCTGCCATTTTTTAAAATACATTTTGTCCTGTGCAAAATAAATGTGAAAATTGTATGTACTACCGGGGAACATGCTTGTTTAATTTTTTTGTCTATTCTCAATTCAGACAGATCATTCTTACTGCCTTAACAATAGTGAATGAAAGAGTTGAGGTAGTTCTTACTTCCATGGCTTAAGGTGTTAGATTTAACTGCTCTACAAAAGTTGCTGGTCTTTGATGCACTACTTTTTGGTTTCCATAACTTAAGATGAGCCTCCAGAACGTGCTGGAGTTATCTTAAGTATTGAAATACTTTCTTGATCCACGTAGTAAGGGTTAAATTACCATCAGCAGTGTTTCCTCTGAGGCCGCGGCATTTTGATGAAACTATTGTTCAACCTGAACATCCGATTTCAATGCCATTGCCTGAATGGCTGTGTAGACATTGAAGTCAAGAATGTTACCATTTGACTAACTAGACTACTAACCAGTGCTGCCGTTTTACCATTTTTAATAGGAGTAAATTTCCAGTTCTTGGGGAGTATTTGGTAAGTTTAAGGAGTACTTTAGTTCTTGGAAATAATGACAAAAAATAACTTTAGCAAAACAAACTTATAATCATATAAAATATTATTATTTTCTCCTTTTTATTAATAAACCGTGTTTTTCATTTCATTAACAAAGTTTTTTTATTAAAATGGCTATTAATTTTGACATGATGGCAACAGTACATACTTCATTTGTAATAGTTATAGCCAATTCAGCACACCTTTTTATTGGTTTACCCAAGTTATAATTTTTCCCATCCGGTAGAAAACTACACTCCCAAAACGAAACCCGCCCCAACCTTAACGATATTCCCTTATTAAATTTAGCTCTGAAAATTTCCTTTTCGCAGTTGCATTGCCATGTTGAAACTACAATATTGTGCTTAATAATTGAAGGGCTTATTGCAAAAACATGATAAGTCAAAAATAAAAATTTTGAAATAATCGCCTTTGAATCATTTAAAAAATACATAATATAGACGTTGCATGTTGTCGTACTTTTACTACTTGTACATGTTGATTATCCAACATGTAGAAAAGTTAATGAATAAAAGTGGAAAGCACAAATTTTTTTAAACTATAAACATCTTTTGTGTTTTACGATTTCTTGGACTTTGTTTTTGTATAAGAAAATTTTTGTAATTAATCGTTTATTATCTTTTGTTTCTGCTTAATCTAACGATATATAATATTCAGTACTTAACTGCAGAAACTGAAATTTCGTTAAATTTTAAAGCAATGAGCAACACTTCCATAAATGGAAAGATATCGCCGAATATTTTTAGATTCACATAACTTATGTTCTTAACTAAAAGTCTGCTTACTTATTTTCCAAATTCGCGAATTTTTTCCATTTGACCGCCTCGTTACACTGTGTGGCATAATGAAAGACAAGGTATACAAGAAAACGTGAAATGTGAACGAACAAAGTGAACGAAAAAAGGAAGCGTTCAGAAAAAATTATTTTTGCATTAATGGCGAGTACACATAAGGCCGTTTTGAGCTATTAATAAATAGTATCGACAAAGTCGTGGCTTAGTCGGATAAGCTGTTGAGGTGATAACGTTAAGAATCAAAGAAGCCAGGTTCGGTTCTCAGCCTGGTTGATAAGTATGTTTTTTTTTAATTTTTTATTATTATAATCTTATTTTATTAATTATTTAATGTAACAATTGCATAGTGCAATATTTTTATTTTTTGTCACATCCTGTTGCTTGCGATAGCATGAACAAAATGTAAGCAAAATACAGCTTTTATTAGTCTTTTAGTTATTTTGTATTCAATTTTTAACCTAAGTTACCATAATTCAAATTGTATTCCCAATTAATTAAATTTACGTACAGCTTTGACTTAAAATATGTCACCTTAAGATATTTACAAAATGTGAATTTGTCACTTCATTCTCCCCAGACGGCCGATCGAAAAATGTTAAAACTGTTTTGTTTTAAGACCGATTAAAAAAAGTCTTAGAGTAAGTTTGATCTTAATTTATTTCGAATTTTTATAAGGCATTTAAAATTTTGTAAACTTACTGCAAATAAAAAAGAAGGAACTAAAAATTTTGTTCAAGCTTTTTACAATTTTATGGTCCAAGATTCTTTCATTATATACAAAATTATTATTTGACCTAATAAGAAAAACATTTTTGCTCCAGATTTTATAACAATATCTCAAACGGTATAGAAGTTATGAACGATTAAGTGAAATGTATATTAGAAAAAATTGAAATTACGAAAAGCATAACATGGCCATTATATTTTATTTTGGTCGAAACTTAATTTGTTTCTTAAAATTACAAAAAAAAGTGCACTTTTTGAGATGTGAGCAAATTAGATTTTTTTTTCAAAACGTAGGAAACTCTAGCATAGGAAACTCTTACAAAAATATTTTAAAAATTTTAATTTGAAAGTAATTAATTTAAGTTTTGAGTAATTTTTCTTTTTAAAATTTGTTTAAGATTTAGTGTTAATTACTCTATTTGTAAGATTGCTTTTTATATCAAAAATTGGTACATCAACTGTACCAACAAAATTGGTCCATTTTCCTCGTGGAATACCAAACATTTTATAATTTTGTATTATTAAAGGGCATCTATTCCTTATGGAATAATAGTTTATGCAGCAGGATTTAACATCCAAATTATAAAAATAGTTAAATAAAATAATTTTCAACTGTACTAAAAACGTTTCTATAAAAAAAAATAAATGAAAAATATAACAAATTCACCAAATCACTGTTTGGTGAAGCTTAAAAAAAAAAAACAAAAAACTAATTGAGCACGGTGGGATTCGAACTCACTACATTGACATTATTGGACAGATGCTCTATTCTCGGCAGAAAAATTAACTTATTTATTAAATGCGTGAAAACTCGGAAATCAGCTTTGCCCAGAGATGAGACCTAGCTGGATCGATTTTTCAGCCCCCTCTTCATCTATATTGCAAATTTCATCGAAATCGTTAGTGCCGTTTTCGAGAATGCAATTGCAAATATATATACAAATATTGCTCGTTTAATAGAATAAGATTAGCCTTGCATTGCTCTTATTATACTTTTAAAGTAGTTAAAATCAAAATATTTTCTGTTATAGAGAAAGAAAAATCCAGTTACTGTAAATGAGAAATAGCGATAGTTAAAAAACAATGGCAAAAAATTGTAAATCAGAAGTGGAATAACTGAAGTCCCACAACTGAATTCTAGTCATAAGTTAGAGTATAAAAATTCTCTGAATGAAGATCTGTTCCAAGAACTTTCAGTTTGGTTTTTATTTTTCTTATTTTGCCACTTAACAACGCTGAGGTAGAAAGAATATTTAATTTGTACAATGAAATTTGTAAAAAAAAAGCAAAGAAACCGTATTCAAACTGTCATTCTAAATTCTCTTCTAACGATACGATATGCTCTAAAAAGAAATAACACATGCTGTCATAATTTTGAAATCACAGATGATATTATAAGTTTTGCAAATAGTCTTTAGTTACATGTAAACACACATAACATATAACTTACAACTTACAAAAGTTATATGTAAATTCTGATTCTTCACAAGAGGAGAAAATAGTTTTTGAGATGTAGATTAAAAAAGTGAATAGAGGTTCAATGTTTTTTACTAACCGAGTCAAGCACTTGAATGAATAATTCCTATTTTTAAGATTGAAATAATGAACTTGTTTTTATTAATCGTTTTATTTTAAAAGCTTTTTGGTGCTATTTTTCAACTGTAAAATTGTATTGCTTTTATATATTTAAACTTGAAAGACTGAATTCTATTTAAGGCCCATTAAAGTTTTTTAACGAAAAAAAAAATAAATACAAAATTAAAAGTTTTATTGTAAAGGGACTGTTTATTTTATGTAATTTTTGTTTTTGTATGATAATTATATAATGTTTAAGGAACATTTTTAATAAAAAATATTAACATACCCGGAATCCGTCCTTTAGTAAGCACTTTTCGCTGCTTGAACAAAAAACAAAAATAATAATGTTTTTTACGATAATGGTACTTGAAAAACCGATTTTTGAATCTTAGAAGTTCATTGATTTTAGGTTATGAAATAAAAACTATTTCTCTTAAATAAAAATTGAAGGATTAAAAATAGCAATGGTTTTTACTTTGCAAGTGAAAAAATTTGGAAGCGATCCTTGGAGCTATTCGACTTAAGTCTTTCTGAGTCTTCCTGAATTATGCATTCGAAAAATATAAAAACAATAAAATTTACTTTTGGTCGCTAAAAAACTTTAATTGGTCCTTAAATCAATTTCAATACATTTAGATTTTGGTATCGTTCCTTTTTATTTTATCGTATATATTCATATATTATACAAATATTTACGAACTTTTGTATATTCACAGAATCATGTTTAATAAAAAAATACCGTAAACAAATCTAGCCTTTTTTGAGTTTTTTTTTTAAAGCCGTCTAGCCTTTTCTAGCCATTTTTTAAAGACCATCTAGCTTCTTTCCTCAAAAATTGCTGGCAACACTGGAGAGGAGCTTTTTTTTAAATTTTTGGTTTCTTGAAAGTGTGTTTCTTCGAAAAAATATTGACTTTAAAAATTCATAAAAAATCGAAAAAAAATTTAAAAAACAGCTTGTCAGCAACTTGATAGCGAATCAAGTTTAAAAAAATACAAAAAAAAAAATTTCGTCAAAATTTGAACCCGCTAGTGCCGCAACCAGTACAAAAAACATGGTTTCGAGATAAACGCCTTCAAAGTTTGTGAACAAAGAAAAAACAGGCGAAAAATGAAAATGCGCTTTAACTAATCCGGCTGTAACTTTTGAACCCGGATGAATTTTTCCATTTTTTTTCATAAGAATCTTAAAAATATTTACTAAAATACAAAATTATAAAATAAAAGTCAATTTAAAAAAACAGCCAATCTCATGTCCCCCGATAATGTTAAAAAATTTGGGCTTAGCAAATTTATCACTTTCTACGAGGATTTTGAATAACTTGTATTCGGTTTGGATATTTTGAGTTGTTTTTTGGACACTTTTCTTTCCATCAATTTCATAACGAATCGTGATGTCGGCCTTAAAACGGCATTCAACAATATCGACAACACAGCATCTCTGGAATCTGACAAAATAGAAGATATAAGTAAAACCGTAAGGAAACTACAGTCGGAAAGGTTACACTAACAATAAGTATATAATTTTTATCAAAACTAACCTTTTTCTATAGAATCGTTGGTTGATTCGAAGAGCATTTTATATTTTTTGTCTTTAATTGAAACCTTATACACATCTCAAGCCGGCGCTGAAGTTCCGACCATGTATTTGTCAAGTTATAAGATTTTAAAGGAAACATCCTTTCAAAAACGATAAGTTAAAATATATTGTTGTTTTATTATGGCACCATTAAAAGCACTGCCTGGAAGCACTTTATCAGGCAAGGAAAAGGCTTGGACAAGTGCAAGTATTGCAAAAAATAATAAATACATGCAACAACACAACAAATCTAATTCAGCACTTGAACTTGAAACATGCATTAGAAATTTCCAAACAGGAGGTAAATGGTTTTATTTGATTTGTATGTATTTAAATATATTTTATTTTAGAAAAATTATGAGGACGAAACAATTTTAATAGAAAACGATTAACCAACCACAGCTGCAGCCACTACGAGTAAGGAATCCATCAGAAACAAAATGCGAGAACCGCGGCAGCCAAGTTTGATTGAAGTTTTGGAAAATGTTCAGGATTTCAAGGTGTATTTATTTACAAATGATTCTATATATGGAACAGTCATAGCAAATAGGTTGCAAAAAATAATTTTGAGAATTGCAAACTTGCAACTTGCAAAACCTTTAAAACAGGAGACCCAAGATATAAACCTACAAATTTCTTTGCTCTATTGACTTTTTTCTTCTTACAGATCGGTGGTTCCCGACAAAAATAATGACACAGTCAATAGTGGAGATGATTATTATTGACAACTAACAATTTCGTTATGTTGAAGGTGCTGGTTTTAACAAGATGATGGCCCAGCATTTTCCTCTATACAAGGTACCGACAAGAAACACCGTCAAGGCACATATCGACACACTCTTTGAGCGAGAAAAACAAAATTTAATTACATTTCCAGCGTTATGCGGTCTTCCTTGGCAGAATATGACTTCCATTCGGATTATGTTATTGCAGTTGTCACTGATAATGGTGCAAACATTGTCAAAGGCGTTATCAATGTTTTTGGAAAGAACAAGCATATCCCGTGCTTTGCACACACTTTACATTTGGTTTGCGATAATTCATTGGATATTCCTGAGGTAAAAGAACTAGTTGCGAATAAAGGAACTTAGTACATGCGCCATGATGAAACGCATGCCAACGATTATCTGAAAAAAGGCCAAAGCGAGGCCGGAGTGCCCGAAGCAAAATTATTAAAACTGATTTTGGACGTAAGTACGCGATGGAATTCTACTGAAGATAAATGATGAAAAAGAAGATGAATTCCATTTTTATTTAAATTCACCAGTTGCCGATTTGGGTCAAGATCCAATCCACATATGGGAGGAAATAACAGGAGTGTATCCAAATTTGTATATTCTTTCAAAAAATATTGTTTTTTGCTAGCAACTTCTGTTCCTGCAGAACGCCTCTTCTCCAAAGCCGCAGCAACAGCAACTGAAAAACGAAACCGGCTTAGAACGAAACGACTTTCGAAATTATTGTTTCTAAGTTCCTCGATGAAAAATAGATATGTAATTATAAATTATTTTGGATGCTCGTACGTATGTTGAACATATCGCACACCTTCTTCAAAAGAGACACAACTCGAAATTTTTCAGTTTTGACTTTTTAATATAAACCAATTCGTAATGCACATCTCCATCGACTGTTAAAATTTTGTTTTAATCTGATTGCTCTTTTATTTTTAAAAAATCATTTTGTGTCCCTCTTTTGTATGAAGTTGCTTTGAAAAAGAAATAGTTTTTTTGCCTCTCCTGAAAATTTTAAAATTTTGAGTTGTGTCACTTTTGAAGATCGTGTGCGATATGTATTTTTGTAATGTATTATAGTTATTTGGTTTTAAACGCAAAAATTGAAATTTCATTTTTTGACAGAATAAAAACCTCAAACAAACGAATTTTTTCGTATTTCTATTTTTTATAAATATAAATCGATTAATCGTTTTTTTCTTGCAATTAAATTGCAATACAATTATTTTAATATATAAATTCTATCACGACGTGTGTAACGCCCAAAAGGAGGCGTGGTAGGTATAGAAAAATGTATATATTTCTGATCAACTTCACCACCTGAGTTGATTTAGCCATGTCCGTCTACCTGTCTGTCTAAATCTAATGAAAACCACGCCCACTTTCCATACAACCCGTTACAATTTAAGTTACAAGTCTGAAATTCGGTACTAGTGTATTCTATGGCAAAACTAAGGTGTGTTAGAAAAATGGGTGTCATCCACCCACTAACACGCCCACCTCCCATACAACTTCAAGATTTAAAATTATATAAAGAAGCTTCTTTTCAAGCTCCAAAAATAAAATTAGGTATTTATTCATTGTATATCAAATATAAGACGTGTCAGAAAAATGGGCGACGCAAATTGGTTGAAGAGTGTCCGAAATAAATTTTTTTCATGTTCGCCGATTTGGATAATTTTTTTTGGTATTTTGTTGTCAGATATCTGAATATTTTGCTTCTGTAATATTAGTCTGATATATTTATTATTTGTTTGGGCAGACATGCTCGAAGTTCATATATGTTCGCTTGTTTAAAATGGCATGAAAATTTACTGTATATTCAATCTTTTGGTACAATCACAGTAAACTTATCATTTGACTTTATTGTATATTTTCATAAATGACAATTGTCATAGATGAGATTTGCATTAAAAAAAGGTTGGAAAAAGTGCCATATAAAAAATTTCGTAGAACAAAATATTAACAACATCAAAATTTCAATGTATGTACGTCAACTTCAGTGTACTGCATCTTTTTAGCGCTGTGGAGCGCTGTTTAACGAAAGATGTCAAATTACACATTGAAGTCTCAGCTAAAAGTTAAAAAAAAATTCAGCTGCTCCTACGTGCTCCTTTCAAAAAAAAATCAGTTAAAAATGCTGTCCGAGGAAGCTCAGGAAGCGAGGAATAAAGACTATAGGGCCTATATACATATTAAATCATTTGCGAAAAATTGGACGTGCAGCCACTAATGAAGACGTAATGAATAATCTTTTATTGTCTTCAGACCCATTTATAAATAGATTTCGCTCAAAGCTGCAAATCAAAAGATTGGAGTACGATAATGATGTTAAAAAACTATTAAAAGACTATGCTTAAATTACTTATTCGTGTTTTTTCTATTTGTTTTTTCTATGGGATGTGGAAGTAAAAGTGGGCGGATCAGGTATATATTTTCAGGAGCTAATTCTACAATTATAATATTTATTTTTTGTGAAAATTGAGTTGATGCATTAAAAATCAAGGGACTTATGCCACTTTTTCAATACAAGTTGTATGGAAAGTGGGCGGATATTTTTCAAATTTCACACAAATGATTCTGAGTTTTAAAAAATTATATGTGCCAAAAAACAATGCCGTAGGTCAAAATTTAATTTTAACTTTGTATGGGAGCTGGGCGTAAAAGTGGGCGGATCATATTGATTTTTTCTTGTTTCAAACAAAAAATGCCTATGTGCCAAGTTTCATTGTCCTATAACAACTTCTTCTATTTTAGCCGCTCGTTCTATGAACCTCAACCAATGTGCGACGTCCACCCACGAACACGCCTACCTTCCATACAACCTCAAAATGGAAAAATCTATAAATAGGCTTCTTTTAAAGCTACAGACAAAAAATTTTATACGTTTGTATATAAAAAATCGTGGAAGAAAACTAGTTACCATCCGCCTAAGGACACACCCACTTCCCTTACAAGCCACTTTAGTGAAATCTCTATGAATATGCTTTTATAATAAGCTACAAAACTGAAATTCGTTATTTGCGTATTTTATATTAAAACTGAGGTGTGTTAAAAAATGGGCGTTATCAATCCACTTACACGCCCACCTGCCATGAACGCTTGAAGCTTTCAAAGTAGCTTCGTATAGCTTATAGCATCGCTTTTACTCTGACACGTTTTGAATTTTTTGACAGAGAAACACAGGCAAAGGTTTGCAGCTTCGAGTAGCTTTATAGCAGGGATTACCAGCGCCAATTCTTTCCACTCTTTACAACAACTTCGATGTTTTCATGATTGTTGTATTTCGACGAATTCAGTTTGAAGTCAAATCATCGCGTTTTATTGCTTTGTTGTTTTTTAAGCGCCATCAACATTCAACCGCGACGCTTTCTTGAATTTGCATGTTGTTGTGTATTCAACATTTAACTTGTGCGCTTGGGCACTGTCAGCATGCGTGTTGTTGTTTGTATGTCGTTTAATTGTTTTGCTTGGGTGCTGCCAGCATTCGTGTTGTTGTTTTTAACATATTCCACTCTTTACAACAACTTCAATATTGCAATGGTTGTTGTTATTCGTCGAATTAATTTTTCAGCTTCACCCTTACTTCTTATTACTTTATTGTTGTATTTGCGCACATTGAAGGATTCGTGTTGTTTTTTTGTGTGTTCAATTTATAGTACCTGGGCGACCGTGCTCCGCTCAGATTCCTGCCGTATATTCAAATGTTTTACGGTTTTTAATGTATCGAAAATGCAAACTTTATGTTAGAAACAACATATAAGATCATATTTTTCAATTAACTTTAAATGCATTTTTATTTTATGATAACTTCGTTTTTCAACTAAACGAAATTTGTTTTGGTATTATATTTTTTTTATATTTGGTTTAATTATTTTGATAATTTACTTATGCTGAACTTATGTCGGCCATTCCAAGCCTAAGTAAATTTTTTTTCCCAAAATGAACCTTATGCTCCTTTCCCACTTACAAGAATAGAAGTTATTTTTTTATGTCGCAATTTATAAATTGCTTTCTAAAGTTATGGAGATAGCAATTTTTGATCAAAGTAAAAATCTTGAAAATGGAGTCATTTTCAATAAATCATACCTCTGTCATTTGTTACCCCTATTTTTGTAAATGAAGTATCGTTATAAAGCAATTGAAAAGCGATTATTAATAAAAAATAAAATACTTTTGGAATTTTTTTGCTAGAGTTGCCTACTTTTTCAAAAAAAAAAGTAAACTGTTCATATCTCAAAAAATGCATTTTCGGTTTTTTTTTTACGTAGAATTACGTCTTACAGCGCGGTTTGTATGCAGTCGTTTTAACAAATTTTCTTAAGGTCATACCTACAGCCTATAATATTCATCGTTCAAACATAATATTTACACTAAAGCATTGAATAATTACAAATAGAAGGTGACACTACCGACGATGAAGCGACATTAGAGCTATGTGGCAGATATTTGCACTCCACATAATTATCCAGTTCTATAAGCCAAATTAATTGTCTTCGCTTATGTGTGAAAAATTTCCCTTGGTTTTTTTCTCACTTGTTTTGTTATTGTTATAGTCTTTTTCTGATTACCAGTTACTTTCTGCGATATTGTTTTGTGTCTTTTGTCAATTGCTAGCTTTTTGACCACTTTGTTAACTTTTTTATATGCATTGGTAGCGCGTAAGAGTTTTATTTATTTAAATATTTTGAAAGATCTTTTAGTGTGATGAAGTTTTATGATTGCGTCGGGTGTGAAATTAAAAAAAAAATGGATTTCTAGATTTCTTATGCCAAAAGAAAGCTTTTCTTCCAAGTTGATAGAAAATGAAAAATTGTATATATTTGAACACTTTGAAAAGAAGTTCGTAAATATTAGTGGCTTTAAGGAGGGACATAACATTCGCTGCAGAGAAAACAGACCTTTTTTAAAAAAATTCATAAATTCGTAATTAGCTATCGCAAAATATTTGTAGAAAGCACTACTTTAAAAAGTATTGCCACAAATTGCAGTGATATAATAAGTTTATATATGGGAGAGGGGGGCACCTTTCAATACGGGGCACCTTTGAACAGTGCTAATAAAATCACAGTTAAAAATTCTTTTCGATCCTGAACCATGTTTTTCATATGGCAACACTGTTTTCTAGCAACGTCAATAACTTTCGCTGGTCCTTTCAGTCGACGACCGAATGTAGTTGGATGAACATGTTTTCGATGTGCCATTGTAAATTTATTTTTTGCTTTTTGTAAGAATGTAAAGAATATTCAGTGATCGTTTTCTTTCGTGAAAAAAATTTATTGCAATACAATAATAATAATAATATAGTATAATAGTAATATAGTTTTTATATAATAAGTAGTTAACTGATTTCTATTGATTTGCGACTGGGGATCGACAAACACTTAACCTGCATGCCATGGTCACCAAAAATAATTGATAATGGGTTTAAAAATACCCAATGAATATCTCAACAACGCATTGAGGTATGGAGCTGAATGTGTGAATATATATTTTAAAGTTGAAATTTAAACACGTTTGCTTTCAATTTTGTTTGTAGAGACGCAAATGCGTTAAATTAGCATGCTCGGAGCCCGGGTTCGATCCCCAGCCGCAGCGAAAAAAGTTTTTTCAAAAAAAAATTTTTCTGATCGGTCACTACCTCTCTGCAGACAATGACAAACCTCAGAGAGTAAATAATGCCATGTAAAGCTTCTTGAGAACATGAACTTTAGCCGTTCGGAGACGGCATAAAACATATATGTCCTGTTCTCGGTCAATTGTGTGCAAACATTTAATTACACAACCAACCCAATTGATCATAAGAAGCTCGGCCAAAGTCCTTTCAAGGGCTGAAATGGCCAATTTGTTTTTTTTTTTTTTTTTTTTTGACCCTGAATAACTATTAATATAAATATTTTTTCGAAATCAACCCCCATTTTCTACAAAAAATTTAAATGAAAAGTTAAAATAAAATACTAAAATTTATTTATAAACATTTTTCATAATTTTTATTAATTTCTTTATAGTATTTATTAATCTCTTCTTGGACTTTTAAAGACAAGATTGAGGTCTGTAACATTTTACTGCTTTATAAATATCACCATAAATACCACCATAAATATCTCAGTATCACAATATGACAGTGATACCAAATTGATATCAAAAATTTGTTTCATTCTCATTATCTACATAATTCCCAAAGCACACTTCCCCAGGTTGGATAAGGTCAAGAGTCATGAATGGCTCAAAAAGAGCTGGCAATTCCAAGAAATCTGTTGATTCGGTGATTATAATTTTAAAAATTTAATTTTAATAATTATAACAACTTTTGAGGAACTGTGCATCTTATCTTCTCTTAAAAACTGTATTTTTGAAAGTTTTTGTTGTTTGATTTGAACATAATAATAATTATTTTAGTAAAATAAAGGAGTCAGAAAACCATCTAAGAGTTTTTAATAGACATCTTCAAAATAAATTAAAAAAAGTCAGAACGCCATAAATTGCCATAAAACGCAATTTATTTACTTTAAATAAAAAATGTAATGAATTTAAATCAATTTAATTTTTATAAATTTTTTAAGCAAGTAGAAAGTTTATTAATGATTTTTAAACTAATAGTTTTATGTAACAGTATACCCAAAATATACTACTATTCAAAATTATGTTCTAGCAGGTTGAAAGCTGTAAATGACGTTTGTTTCATAATCTCAGAACTTACTAACTTAGTAATCACAAAATCACAAAGTATATGTCTATATTTGACATTTATGACATGAACATGCTTTTCTGAAAAGTTCTGTAGAAATGTACTGCTTACAAAACAATTGACGCCTCCATTCATCATACTCTGAAAATCATGCAGGTTTTCGGAACTTAATGGTTTTAGAAATGTCTATGCTAGCAAGTTTGAACAAGTGCTATTTTATAAAACTTGATGGAATATAAAAAAATGTTTTTACATTTTTCCTTTTGTACTCCATCTTATTATCACGAAAATTTTAATAGAATTTGTTTGGGAATTGTACCCCTAACCACCGGTTTCCATTGTGAGCGTTAATATTGAACAAAATTAAATATAAAATTAAAGTTTGTTTCAATAAAAACCAAGTCCTGGTGATGGTAAAAAATATTTTCATTCACATTCGCACCCTCTTGATATTCAAATATAAAACCGAAGTCATTGAGGCGTGTTCTTTTTATTAAAAAAATCAAAAATTATGTGGTAAAAAGTTCTTTTGCAAAATTTTGCACCCCATTTTGACGTGCACGCTACTGCATGAAAACATTAATTTTGAATATGATATTTATAAATCGACATTATTTTGCTTAATTAAAGAGGTTATTTTACTGAAGAATTATTTTAAGCCTCAAAACTCATTCTATTAAATTTTCATTTTACACAATTTGCTTAAAAACCAAATAACACAAATAAAACGAAAACACTTGTCAGCAGAGCAGCAGCTACTGACCTTGAACAAGGAGGGAAATTATTTATCTCTATTTTGGGATCAATTTAGGATTTTATTAGCTTGTGCACAAAGTAGGTGAAAATCTTTTGTGATATGAAAAACGATACTAGAGACATGTGAACGGCGTAGCGGCGAATGTTGGCGGTGTCCATTCTAGTACCTGGGCGACCGAGCTCCGCTCAGATTCCTGCCGTATATTCAAATGTTTTACGGTTTTTAATGTATCGGAAATGCCAACTTTATCTTAGAAACAACATATAAGATCATATTTTTAAATTAACTTTAAATACATTTTTATTTTATGATAACTTCGTTATTCAACTAAACGAAATTTGTTTTGATTTTAAAATTTTTTTTAAATTTGGTTTAATTATTTTGATAATTTACTTATGCTGAACTTATGCCGGCCATTCCAAGCCTAAGTAAATTTTTTTTTCCCAAAATTAACCTCATGCTCCTTTTTCACTTACAAGAATAGGAGCATGAATCCACTTACAATTTTTGATCAAAGTAAAAATCTTGAAAATGGAGTCATTTTCAATAAACCATACCTCTGTCATTTGTAAATGTTTATAATGTACTTCCTATTTTTGTAAATGAAGTATCGTTAGAAAGCAATTGAAAAGCGATTATTAATAAAAAATAAAATACTTTTGGAATTGTTTTTGCTAGAGTTGCCTACTTTTTCAAAAAAAAAGTTAACTGTTCATATCTCAAAAAATCTATTTTCGGTTTTTTTTTACGTAGAATTACGTCTTACAGCGCGGTTTGTATGCAGTCGTTTTAACAAATTTTTTTAAGATCATACCTACAGCCTATAATATTCATCGTTCAAACATAATATTTATACTAAAGTATCAGATATATCCTGCGCTAAACGAATATCTAATTTTGGATTTTGTTACTTTTATATTAAAGTCACAAAATAGCAAAAGCTTAGAAGAATAATCTAGATTTTTATCAATCATTAGCTGCTTGCATGTTGTGTCTGCTGCTTTCTTTGTTTTTGTTTTTATACCCTAAACCTGAAAGGTCAGGGTATATTAACTTTGTGCAAATGTTTGTAACGCATAGAACGAAGCGAGTCCGGTATAGAAAAGTATATATATTCTTGATCAGCGTCACCACGTGAGTCGAGCTATCCATGTCCGTCCGTCCGTCCGTCCGTCTGTCCGTCTGTCCGTCTGTGTGTTGTCCGTATACACAGGATAAGAAGAAGGAGTTGAGATAATTGGATGAAACTTGGTACACGTGGTCACATAGACCCAAGGATCTGCACTATTGAATATTTTTGGAATCCGCCCACGGACACGCCTACCTCCCGTACAACGCGAAAATTGAAAACTGCTTAACTCAGCTCATAATTAGCCTACAACAATAAAATTTGGTATGTATGTGTTTTATATTAACACAAAAATGTCTTTGAAAAATGGACGTCATCCGCTTACGGACACGCCCACCTCCCATACAACCCCAAAATTGAAAACGCAATAAATAAGCCTCTGTTTAACCTACAGAGCTAAAATTTGGCACATATGTTTTTTGTGACAAAAAAAAGATGGTTTTGAAAAGTGGACATCATCCGCCCACGGACACGCCTACCTCCAATACAACGCGAAAATTGAAAACTGCATAACTCAGCTCATAATAAGGCTACAACAATAAAATTTGGTATGTAAGTGTTTTATATCAACACAAAGATGTTTTTGAAAAATGGACGTCATCCGCTCACGGACACGCCCACCTCCCATACAACCCAAAAATTGAGAACGCAATTAATAAGCCTCTGTTTAATCTACAGAGCTAAAATTTGGCACATGTGTTTTTTGTAACAAAACAAAGATGGTTTTGAAAAGTGGACATCATCCGCCCACTGACACGCCTACCTCCCATACAACGCGAAAATTGAAAACTACATAACCCAGCTCGAATAAAATTTGATATGTATGTGTTTTATACAAACACAAAGATGTCTTCGAAAAATGGACGTCATCCGCTCACGGACACGCCCACCTCCCATACAACTCAAAAATTGAAAACGCAATAAATAAGCCTCTGTTTGACCTACAGAGCTAAAATTTGGCACGTATGTTTTTTATGACAAGAAAAAGATAGTTTTGAAAAATGGACGTCATCCGCCTACGGACACGCCTTTTTTCCATACAACCCAAAAAGTTTTAAACTCAATAAAAAAGGTTATGTTTGTCATAGAGAAATTAAATTTGGTATGGATGTATTTTATACCAAAACTAAGGTGTGTCCAAATATTGGAAGTAATCCGTCCATGAACACGCCCAACTCCCATAGCGAAAGCACAATAAAGGCATTAACTGTGAGCTACAGGAATAAAACATGGTATGTGTAAATTTTTCATCAACATTTAAATGCATTTGAAATATAGGCTTCATCCGCCCTTGGAGACGCCCATTTACAATAAAAATTTTTTGTTTTCGAAAAGTGGGCTTAGGGTATTTCATAGTCGGCGTAGACCGACTTTAGACTTTCTTTACTTGTTTTTGCTTGTGTTGGTTTTGTTTTGAACGAACTGATTCGCAGCATTGGTGCTCTGCTCCACGTTAAGAGGGAGTTCTAAGTTAAGAGGGTGTTCCGATTAGATTTAACACTTATGAAAAAAACTATTGGCATTATTTTTCGTTGTATGCTATTACCCAATAGATGTAGTTTTCTATTTACTTAATATGATCTTTGCATCTAAAACAGCAACCGGTTGTTATTGAGTCGTGGCTCAGTCGGATAAGCTGGTGTCGTGACAACGTCAATAATCATAGTAGCCAGGTTCGATACTCAGCCTGGTTGATAAGAATATTTTTTTTTTAATTTTTTATTATTATAATTTTATTTTATTAATTATTTAATGTAACAATTGCATAGTGCAATATTTTTATTTTTTGTCACATCCTGTTGCTTGCGATAGCATGAACAAAATGTAAGCAAAATACAGCTTTTATTAGTCTTTTAGTTATTTTGTATTCAATTTTTAACCTAAGTTACCATAATTCAAATTGTATTCCCAATTAATTAAATTTACGTACAGCTTTGACTAAAAATATGTCACCTTAAGATATTTACAAAATGTGAATTTGTCACTTCATCCTCCCCAGACGGCCGATTGAAAAATGTTTAAACTGTTTTAAGACCGATTAAAAAATTCTTAGAGTAAGTTTGATCTTAATTTATTTCGAATTTTTATAAGGCATTTAAAATTTGTAAACTTACTACAAATAAAAAAGAAGGAACTAAAAATTTTGTTCAAGCTTTTTACAGTTTTATGGTCCAAGATTCCTTTAATATATACAAAATAATTATTTGACCTAATAAGAAAAACATTTTTGCTCCAGATTTTATAACAATATCTCAAACGGTATAGAAGTTATGAACGATTAAGTGAAATGTATATTAGAAAAAATTGAAATTACGAAAAGTATAACATTTGGCCATTATATTTTATTTTGGTGGAAACTTAATTTGTTTCTTAAAATTACAAAAAAAAGTGCACTTTTTGAGATGTGAGCAAATTAGATTTTTTTTTCAAAATGTAGGAAACTCTAGCATAGGAAACTCTTACAAAAATATTTTCCTTTTTAAAATTTGTTTAAGATTTAGTGTAAATTACTCTATTTGTAAGATTGCTTTTTATATCAAAAATTGGTACATCAACTGTACCAACAAAATTGGTACAACTGTACTAAAAACGTTTCTATAAAAAAAAAATAAATGAAAAATATAACAAATTCACCAAATCACTGTTTGGTGAAGCTTAAAAAATAAAAACAATTCGAACTAACTACATTGAAATTTTTGGACAGAAGCTCTTTATCACCGACATAACAAAATAAGCAAACTTAATATAATATATTCGGCAGAAAAATTAACTTATTTATTAAATGCGTGAAAACTAGGAAAAACAGCTTTTCCCAGAGATGGGACCTAGCTGGATCGATTTTTCAGCCCCCTCTTCATCTATATTGTAAATTTCATCGAAATCGTTAGTGCCGTTTTCGAGAACGCAATTGCAAATATAGTACCTGGGCGACCGAGCTCCGCTCAGATTCCTACCGTATATTCAAATGTTTTACGGTTTTTAATGTATCGAAAATGCCAACTTTATCTTAAAAACAACATATAAGATCATTTTTTTTCAATAAACTTGAAATGCATTTTATTTTATGATAACTTCGTTTTTCAACTAAACGAAATTTTATAACTCATGAAATTTGTTTTGGTTTTATATTTTGTTTATATTTGGTTTAATTATTTTGATAATTTACTTATGCTGAACTTATGCCGGCCATTCCAAGCCTAAGTAAATTTTTTTTTCCCAAAATTAACCTCATGCTCCTTTTCCACTTACAAGAATAGAAGTTATTTTTTTATGTCGCAATTTTTTCTAAAGTTATGGAGATGGAAATTTTTGATCAACGTAAAAATCTTGAAAATGGAGTCATTTTCAATAAATCATGTCTCTGTCATTTGTTACCCCTATTTTTGTAAATGAAGTATCGTTAGAAAGCAATTGAAAAGCGATTTTTAGTAAAAATAAAATACCTTTGGAAGTTTTTTGCCAGAGTTGCCTACTTTTTTAAAAAAAAAAGTAAACTGTTCATATCTGAAAAAATGCATTTTCGGTTTTTTTAACGTAGAATTACGTCTTACAGAGCGGTTTGTATGCAGTCGTTTTAACAAATTTTTTTAAGGTCATACCTACAGCCTATAATATTCATCGTTCAAACATAATATTTATACTAAAGTATCAGATATATCCTGCGCTAAACGAATATCTAATATTGGATTTTGTTACTTTTATATTAAAGTCACAAAATAGCAAAAGCTTAGAAGAATAATCTAGATCAGAGGTGCACATAAGAGCTTCGGGGAGCCCTCGGCTTTCACAGACAAGTCGTGTGTGCGAAGCTGCCGAACTTCTTCGACGATAGCATTGAATCAGTTTGCGTTTGATCTTCACGGAGTAAGCATCTTATACGCAAATTGTTATGTTGAATTTTTGTCTTGTACACACATACTTAGATAAAAATGTTGCGCTTGTGTTGGAAGCTCTGCCAACGCTGTGCATCACTGATCTAGATATTTATATAAGAAAATCAATAATTAGCTGCTTGCATGTTGTGTCTGCTGCTTTCTTTGTTTTTGTTTTTGCTTGTGTTGGTTTTGTTTTGAATGAACTGATTCGCAGCATTGGTGCTCTTCTCCACGTTAAGAGGGTGTTCCAAGTTAAGAGGGTGTTCCGATGAGATTTAACACTTATTAAAAAAATCAATTGGCTTTATATTTCGTTGTATGCTATTACCCAATAGATGTCGCTTTCTATTCAGTTGATATGATCTATTCATCTAAAACAGCAACCGGTTGTTATTACGTCAATTTGTGAGCGACACACAGTGCTTTGTCCCCATATAGTGAATCGGCAAAATTGGAGAAGTTATCGCAGAAAAATGAAACTTGGTGTGCTGGTTAAAAATATGTTAATTAAGAAAAATTTGAAGTTTCAGAAAAATCGGTGCAAGGACATGACTACCTCCCATACACCTTTAAATTTAAAAGTTTAATTTTAGCTATAATTGTATATAGAATAAATCGAAAGTTGGTAACTATCTGTTAAAATATGTCTTTTAGCTTGGTTAATTGTATTTCATTCGGTGCAAGGACATGACTACCTCCCATATATAATTTTTCTCAAAAACTAAATTGTAACTACATTAGTGATCAGAATGCACTGAAAACTTATAACAACTTATAAAACTATATTTTTGGGGCTCTCTGGGAAATTGCGCTTAATTCGATACAAGGACATGACCATCTCCCATATATCATTTTTATCAAAAACTAAATTTTAGCTACATTTGTGATCAGAATGCACTGAAAACTTATAAAACTATATTTTTGGGCTCTCTGGGAAATTTCGCTTCATTCGATACAAAGACATGACCATCTCCCATATATCCTTTTTACCAAAATCTAAATTTTAGCAACATTTGTGATCAGAATGCAAATAATTTAATATTCTCTTTAAAAAGGGTCATAAATAAATTTGTTTCTAAATTAGCTCAACAAATAAGATAATTAATTTTAATTGTTATTTATGATGTTTTCTTTCAAAATGTATTTGTCAATTTCTTTGAATTCATAATTTTTTTTATGTGTTTTGTAGACCTTAGTGACGATAGTTCCGGATCCGACATTAATAACAAATGATCCATTAAATCTCTATTTGTATTTTCTCTCGTCGTTTTTCTTGCATGGGATAATCGCACATTCCTTATATTTTTATGACTAGCTTCTAAGGCTTCTTCGGACAAACACCCTAGAATAAACATAGTTTAAACAAATGTGTAGAACGTTTTTTTAATATTTTATTACCTATTGGCAAGTTCACGTATTCCAGAACATCGCACCCATGCACTAAAACCTTATGAACAGTACTTGGCATGTAATACCAGCCATACTGTATTATATATGAGCTTCTAGTAATACTTAGCAGCTCCTTAAACGTTGTCACATTAACCGGGATTCCGCAAGATAAAACTCTTAATATAATGCCAAAATTATCAATCAGACTTCGCTGGAGCCCTTTACTTGGAAAAAATTATAAAATCATATTTTTGGTCTTTGTAAAACTAAAAAATATAGATGTTTTCAAAAAATACAAAATTTCAAATTTCCGGTTAAAAATCTTAAATTTTTTTTTTTACTAGTGGATAGATTTGTTAACAAAGTATATATATGAAAAATAAAAAATCGCCTACTTTTTATTTATATAATTTTTTAATTTTTTCAAAGTTTGCAAAAATTTAGGGTTTCCGCGAAAAAAAAAATAAATATATTTTTTCAATTTTTGGTAAGTTTTTGCCACTATTTAATAAAAATTATACACTACATCAAAATTTGATTCATTTTTAACAGTAATAAAATCAAAAAATTGTATAAACTTATTTTTTTAAATTTTGGCAGTACCATAAACTTAGGTCTTTGCAACTTTTTCTGAAACTTACGAAATATGTCTCAAAAAATTCATATCATTTTTACATTTCCGGGTGAAAAATCTGAAACTTGTTTACATATTCCATTAAAGCCCTTTCAAGTGTACTAAAATCAAAAATAAAAAATTACCTACTCTTCCAAAAAAAAAATTTTCACTCTATCAAACTTTTGCATTTTGGGAATTCCAAACAAAAAATCGCAAAAGTTTTCGATGGCACAAACAACTTTTCTATATAAAATATTTACAAACAATTATTTTTGGTTTTTTGTACCTATAGTTATAAACAAAACTGTTAAGTTTCAAAACAATACAATAAAAAATGAAATTAAAAAAAAAAAATTTGAAACACAGTAAAAACAGTTTTTCCGTTCAACAGTTTTACCTCAAACGTTTTCTGACTTTAGAGCCCTGTACTGTTAACAAAAAGACGAGATGATAAATTCTATTAACGAATTTATTTAAGGTACTTTGTTAGCTTTACAAAAATGTATATTACTTAAATATTCTAAGCACTTTATTTTATTTGAATTTTGCCTATGGAACAAAGCACTGTGCGACAGAGCCATGGCTTAGTCTGTTAAACTCATGTCGAGTTGATTTGTTGATTTGAAGAAGCCTGGTTCGATCCTCAGCCTGATCGGTAGATATATTTTTTTTTTATAAAATTTTATATTATTATTTTTTTTATTAATTATTTAATGTAACAATTGCATAGTGCAATATTTTTATTTTTTGTCATATCCTGTTGCTTGCGATAGCATGAACAAAATGTAAGCAAATTACAGCTTTTATTGCTCTTTTAGTTATTTTGTATTCAATTTTTAACCTAAGTTACTATAATTCAAATTGTATTCCCAATTTATTAAATTTACGTACAGCTTTGACTAAAAATATGTCTAGTAAGCCGGATCGACTTTGTATGGAGAAAAATAAAGTCATCCGGACACCGACTCGAAAGTTAGAGGGACTCTTAAAAACTATTTCTGCATCATTTTTTTTTTAATTGGAGAAATCCCCATGGAGCGGTTTTGGTTCTCCTGAACCCTTTTTTTGGCCAAAAAAATCAAGTTTTTTGCCTATAACTTTTTTTTTTCTTCAGAATGCATACCCAAGATAAGCAAAAAAGCAAATATTGTGATAGTAGGGGAGAGTCGTCCCCGTTGTCTCAAGTACTAGTTGTCACAACGCGGATATCTTTTGATTCAACACGTTATCGAGTTAAAAATCAATGTCATCTATACGCTATTGCAATTTCTAGCATCCCAAGAAAGTTTAAGAGCCGTTAGTTTTGTTTTGCAAAAATTAAAAGAGATTTAAGAAACGAAGTTGGATTTGTGTATTTGTATATTTTTAAAAAATTTGTGTTTAGACAAATAGAAGTGTGCAATATTCAACTTTAAATAAATTTCCAATACAATTAATATTATATTTTGCAAATACTTATGAATTTTTAGATAAAACTTCATATTTAAATTTAAAGAACATTGTTTAAATTTTTTTCCAAATGGTACAGGTTGTCACAGCGCTTGTGGGGCTTGTTGTCACATATAATTTCATATAACTATTTTGAAAGTATTCTATGTTTTATTTGAATTTAAGGAAATATGCAAAGAAATCGCAAACGACTTACAAACCGAGGTCGGACATCTTCAGATATCATGCTGCAAGCCGATTATAGCTAGTATCAATAAAGATAACGTGGATTCACTACGTGTAGTTTGTTGTCAAGCGTCAAATCCAATAACAATTGTCGTCAATATATAAACTGCAAACGTTGTGCACATAATGCATTGAAAGTGATTGTTTGATACATTGCTGCTTAAGTTGTTCTTCGGAGTGCGGCAGCGACGACGATTAAGAGCTGTGACAACGGGGACTACGCGTTGAGACAACTTACCCCACGGGTGGGGTTACTTGTCCCAGACGAGTTGAATTTTTTATCTAGAAAATTTATTGATTTATTTTAAAATAATATTCATTATTGATATCAGGATTGAAGAATAAAATATTGAATTTATCTTTAAAAGTTTTGCAGTGCCATTATTGCTTAATTTGTGGGAGTTACAGCAGTTCATTCAAATTTTGTGACAACTAGTACCACTCTCCCCTACACAAATATTGGTTAAAAAAAATTTTGAAATTTGTTGTCCTTACAAACTCTTTTGAGACTCCAAAAAATCGATATTTCATCATTTTCGAAAAGGTGTTTTTTTTAAACACCTATAAAATATACATTTTTCGTGGTATTCATATGCATTTAAGCTTATTGGTAAAGTATTGAGCTATTCTTTCCATTGGTATAACGTATGGAGTGGTTTTATCAAAAGTGAGTACCATGCAAAATACGTATATTGTAGGCGTTAAAAAAAAATATTTTCGAAATTCATGCAATTTGTACTGAAGCGCCATCTGGCGTATACTTTTCTAAAAAATGGTCGTCAGAATTCGATTAAGCGTACCTAAAAACTCAAACATACCAAGATTTGTCAAAATCAAACGGTAATTAAGGCAATTAAATAAAAATTAAGCTGAAGAATCCTTCTGAATATCAATTTCTCATGTTTTATATAATTGTGGCACTTAGTTTTGGTTAAACTACACCATAAGATATATCAATGGAAAGAAGAGCTCAATATCTTTTCACTAAGCATAAATGCATATGAATGCTTGAAAAATAAATAGGTGTTTAAAAAAAACACTTTTTCGAAAATGATGAAATATCGATTTTTTGGGGTCTCAAAAGAGTTTGTAAGGACAACAAATTTCAAAATTTTTTTAACAAATATTTGTGTATTATCACAATCTTAACTTTTTTGCTTATCTTGGGTATGCATTCTGAAGAAAAAAAAAAGTTATAGGCAAAAAACTTGATTTTTTGGCCAAAAAAAGGGTTTAGGAGAACCAAAACCGCTCCATAGGGATTTCTCCGATCCAAAAAAAAATGATGCAGAAATAGTTTTTAAGAGTCCCTCTAACTTTTGAGTTGGTGTCCGGCGATATCTAAATTTCGATCCGGCTTAATGTCTAGTATTTTTAATGGTATCAATTCTAATAAAAAATGGATTAAAATTTGTATTAGTCCAATTTATTGTTTGAAAATTACTCTCAGATTTTTAACCGTGTAGTGGTTGTACTATTGTGGTCTGTTCACACTAAGTTCACACTCAAAGATATGTACAAAATGTGAATTTGTCACTTCATCCGCCCCAGATGGCCAATTGAAAAATGTTAAAACTGTTTTGTTTAAAGACCGATTCTTACAGTAAATTTGATCTTAATTTATTTCTAATTTTTAAAAGGTATTTAAAATTTTGCAAACTTACTGCAAATAAAATAGAAGAAGCTAATAATTTTGTTCCAGCTTTTTACAGTTTTATGGTCCAAGATTCATTTATTATATGCAAAATAATTATTTGACCTAATAAGAAAAACATTTTTGCTCCAGATTTTGAAACAATATCTCAAACGGTATAGAAGTTATGAACGATTTAGTGAAATGTATATCAGAAAAAATTGAGATTACGAACGAATTTTAATTTGGTGGAAACTTAATTTGTTTCTTAAAACAACAAAAAAAGTGCACTTTTTGAGATGTGAGCAAATTAGATTTTTTGTTTCAAAACGTAGGAAACTCTAGCATGAGAAATTCTTACAAAAATATTTTACTTGTTAAAATTTTTTTAAGATTTAGTACAAATTACTCTATTTGTACCCAGCAAAATCTTCGCTTACATGTAATCGAGAAAGTAGTCCAGAAAATTTGCTTCATCGATTACCCTTTCGCTTACAGAACCCATTATTTTTATACAGGCATGTCATTGGAGGTAATTGATGACGCTTTCGCTTGACGTGGAAGTACTTTTGTATGCGCTTATTAAACTTGACGAATATCTACTTCTCAATAATCAATTATTTATCAACAATTTAGAAGTTGTTTTATAAGACGTTGCTGTCCACAAATAAGGAAACCAATTACATACATATTGAATATATTTTAATCCTTAAAATGAGGAAATACTTTTATTGAGAATATACATACAATTTATAAATTATAGTTATAAAATAATCACACAAAATTGCAGACCGTCGGACTATTTCTGCAAACAATTATGTTTGGAATAATAATAATTTCGTTGAAGCCTTTTCCAATGAATGTTACAACGTCCCATCGTTCTCGAACCTACTTTTACTAGGTAGATAAAAAAGTGTTTAAGTTATTTAGTGGTATTAAGTTATGGTTATTTATTCTTACCTTTTATTTTTTCTTCTATATATAATAAGCGATTTTTATATTTGTCAAACGTTCTTATGAAATTTTAGTTTTGAAACTTCAAAAATTTTAAAAATTTTACGCGTTTGAAGTAAAAAACAAAAGTCAAACAAAAATTTTAAACAATCCTAAAAAAAACAAACATCTGAAAAGCACAAAAGCCTGACATTACTAACTGCATTACGAGTAATACACAATATAATGCATTATTGGTCAATTAGCATTTATGTAATGCATTTTAGAATTGAATGAAAATCAAGGCTTTACAAAAAATTTTGTTGGGTAGGATTTCTTTTTATATGAAAAATTTTTACGTTTCTATAAAAAAAAATAAATGAGAAATATAACAAATTCACCGAATCACTGGTTGGTGTAGCTTAAAAATAAAAACAAAAAATTTAAGGTGCACGGCGGGGATTCGAACTCACAATCTTGATATTATTGGACAGAAGCTCTATTCTTTGAGCTAACAATGCTATTTAAATAAACTCATACTTAACATAACATATTCGGCAGAAAAATTAACTTATTTATTAAATGCGTGAAAACTCGGAAAAACAGCTTTTCCATGAGATGAGACCTAGCGGGATCGATTTTTCAGCCCCCTCTTCATCTATATTGTAAATTTCATCGAAATCGTTAGTGCCGTTTTCGAGAACGCAATTGCAAATATATATACAAATATTGCTCGTTTAATAGAATAAGATGAACTGTTGCGCTGGCGCGGATGGTGGTTGCATGCGCGTTGTGGTTTTTATGTGTTTTAGTTGTTGGAAAAAATTAGTGTGCCACGAATCCAATGATTTGTTGTTATTTTTGGCTTTTTGTTGGAATTGTTGCAGCACTCTTCAAATAATTTTTCTGGGCATGCTTTATAGTATCGCATCGCTTGTAGCATTCACTCTGACATGAGCCTTAGAATTTTAAAAAGAATGATGTTTATTCCTGTCGATAATAATTTAGTTCGGCCAAGTCGAATATAATTTCTTGCTGGTTTTTATTGGTATTGTATATATCATTTCAGTGATAATCTCAGCATCTCAGAATATAATTACAGTTTTTTAGGATTATAAAAAAAACAAAAATTGGCCATTGAAAGGACTTTGACCGGGGATTATATAATTAAGGATAATACTATACAAATTTGCTGTAACATTTACACATTTGTATAAAAGCTACCATAAACTGTATCTATTTTTTTTTTTTGTTTTTGTTGGAGGTCATGCAACTTAAACAACTTTTTGTTCCTTAATGTTGGGGACGTAAATAGAAAAACCCTATCGGGAATTTGTTACCTTGGCTACCGATCGGATTTTATGATAACTGAAAGATATCGGTTGAAACTTCATTTTTCAAAACAATTGCTTTTTTTCCTCACGGCTATGTCTCTAAGCTATTTGGAATTTTGACTTCAGCAAAGTTGTAGCTAGTTGTAGTAAGTAAAGTTGTAGCTACTGACAAGGAAAATAAAAGCCCAGAGCAAACTAGCACGATAAAACTTCACCGAAGCATCAAAATCGCGAAAATGGGAAATATGTATTTGCTATTTTTATCATTTTTGGTTCATATCTTTCAAACCGTTTTAAATTTTGGCAAACAATATACAACAAAATTGTAGGCAAGCAAAAACTAAA
Organism: Tetanocera ferruginea; assembly: GCA_958299015.1. Taxonomy (NCBI): domain Eukaryota; kingdom Metazoa; phylum Arthropoda; class Insecta; order Diptera; family Sciomyzidae; genus Tetanocera; species Tetanocera ferruginea. Next base: position 100,221,655 of record OY282641.1, on the reverse strand, counting down.
CAATTATTTACAACATGTCAACTGCATCCGAGTACTCCTTGATACCATTTAAGCCTTGAAAATGTGACATATCTTATTCTATTAAACGAGCAATATTTGTATATACATATTTGCAATTGCGTTCTCGAAAACGGCACTAACGATTTCGATGAAATTTACAATATAGATGAAGAGGGGGCTGAAAAATCGATCCAGCTAGGTCTCATCTCTGGGAAAAGCTGTTTTTCCGAGTTTTCACGCATTTAATAAATAAGTTAATTTTTTGCCGAATATGTTATGTTAAGTTTGCTTGCGTTCATATAGTAGTGATAGCTCAAAGAATAGAGCTTCTATCCAATGATATCGAGGTTGTGAGTTCGAATCCCACCGTGCTCAATAAGTTTTGTGTTTTTATTTTTTAAGTTTCACCAAACAGTGATTTGGTGAATTTGTTATATTTTTCATTTATTTTTTTTTTTATAGAAACGTTTTTAGTACAGTTGTACCAATTTTGTTGGTACAGTTGATGTACCAATTTTTGATATAAAAAGAAATCTTACAAATAGAGTAATTTACATCAAATCTTAAACAAATTTTAAAAAGGAAAATATTTTTGTAAGAGTTTCCTATGCTAGAATTTCCTACGTTTTGAAAAAAAAATCTAATTTGCTCACATCTCAAAAACTGCACTTTTTTTTTGTAATTTTAAGAAACAAATTAAGTTTCCACCAAAACAAAATATAATGGCCAAATGTTATGCTTTTCGTAATTTCAATTTTTTCTAATATACATTTCACTTAATCGTTCATAACTTCTATACCGTTTGAGATATTGTTATAAAATCTGGAGCAAAAATGTTTTTCTTATTAGGTCAAATAATTATTTTGTATATAATAAAGGAATCTTGGACCATAAAACTGTAAAAAGCTGAACAAAATTTTTAGTTCCTTCTTTTTTATTTGTAGTAAGTTTACAAATTTTAAATGCCTTATAAAAATTCGAAATAAATTAAGATCAAACTTACTCTAAGAATTTTTTAATCGGTCTTAAAACAGTTTTAACATTTTTCAATCGGCCGTCTGGGGAGGATGAAGTGACAAATTCACATTTTGTAAATATCTTAAGGTGACATATTTTTAGTGAAAGCTGTACGTAAATTTAATTAATTGGGAATACAATTTGAATTATGGTAACTTAGGTTAAAAATTGAATACAAAATAACTAAGACTAATAAAAGCTGTATTTTGCTTACATTTTGTTCATGCTATCGCAAGCAACAGGATGTGACAAAAAATAAAAATATTGCACTATGCAATTGTTACATTAAATAATTAATAAAATAAGATGATAATAATAAAAAATTAAAAAAAAACATACTTATCAACCAGGCTGAGAACCGAACCTGGCTTCTTTGATGTTTAACGTCTTCACGACAACAGCTTATCCGACTGATCCGCTGTTTTAGATGCAAAGATCATAATAAGTGAATACAAAACGACATCTATTGGGTAATAACATAAGTGTTAAATCTAAAACAAAAACAAAGAAAGTAGCAGACACAACATGCAAGCAGCTAATGATTGATTTTCTTATATAAAAATCTAGATTATTCTTCTAAGCTTTAATATAAAAGTAACAAAATCCAAAATTAGATATTCGTTTAGCGCAGGATATATCTGATACTTTAGTGTAAATATTATGTTTGAACGATGAATATTATAGGCTGTAGGTATGACCTTAAGAAAATTTGTTAAAACGACTGCATACAAACCGCGCTGTAAGACGTAATTCTACGTTAAAAAAACCGAAAATGCATTTTTTGAGATATGAACAGTTTACTTTTTTTTGAAAAAATAGGCAACTCTAGCAAAAAAATTCCAAAAGTATTTTATTTTTTATTAATAATCGCTTTTCAATTGCTTTATAACGATACTTCATTTACAAAAATAGGGGTAACAAATGACAGAGGTATGATTTATTGAAAATGACTCCATTTTCAAGATTTTTACTTTGATCAAAAATTGCTATCTCCATAACTTTAGAAAAAATTGCGATATAAAATAATAACTTCTATTCTTGTAAGTGGAAAAGGAGCATGAGGTTAATTTTGGGAAAAAAAAAATTACTTAGGCTTGGAATGGCCGGCATAAGTTCAGCAGAAGTAAATTATCAAAATAATTAAACCAAATATAAAAAAAATATAATACCAAAACAAATTTCGTTTAGTTGAAAAACGAAGTTATCATAAAATAAAAATGCATTTAAAGTTAATTGAAAAATATGATCTTATATGTTGTTTCTAACATAAAGTTTGCATTTTCGATACATTAAAAACCGTAAAACATTTGAATATACGGCAGGAATCTGAGCGGAGCTCGGTCGCCCAGGTACTTTTCATAAATAACCATAATACCATCCATGTTTGAAATTTCACAATTAAGCATCCACGAACTAATTACGATTTTGCGTTATAAATTTTATTTTGAAGACATTTATAGTTTTTGTTCTATTTGCGTTCATTATGCATTGATTCTTATAAATGAAATGCAAATTTATGCTTCCCGAAAAAATTTGTTTATAAAGGCAGTGATGTTGCTTTTTAATGGGAAAAAACAAAAATTTTAATTTTCTTAGTCGATCCCTATCAAAGGCACACTCAGGGGAAAAAAATGTTGTTTTGTCAAACAAATCAAGGGTTGAAATAACAGATACACTCTTAAATACCATACAACAAATGAAACTTTCAAATCAACAGTTGGTTGACTGTTGGTCTATAGAACACGAAACCCGTATAAAAACGTAGTTATTGAAATTTTACCACTGTCTTGGAAGTTCATGATTAGCTGAGTGTGCTTAAGTTTGCGTCTAGTACTCGACTGTCTTAGGTTCATATACCGACAAGACAAACAAAGTTTTTTTACTTCAAATGTTTTGTTTTTTTTAATAAAAGATGATATATGTATGCAATTCTTGTTTTCAAGATTGTAAGCAAACTTTTTTTGAAGGTTATTTGGGACCAAACAGTTATTGAAACAGAATTGAAATTACTAAATTAAAATTTTTGATACTTACACAGCTAGGGTACAAACCCACTTCCTCCGCATGACAGTCTAGCTCAATTCCACCGATCTATTTATAATGATAAGATAACTGTATCAAAACACATTTAAAAACTATTGCTTAGAGAAGACAGACATTTCAACAGATAATTTTAACAGCACAAAAATACTTTGAAGCTTTCATTTAACAAATAAAACTGTTATCTTAAACGCAAATCAATTCATCTAACAGTGTTTTGAAATAACAGCGGCCGACACTTAATATAACAGTTGATATTTTTCTGAGTGTATATTCTATCTTAAAATAATTTATACTGATATACCATAACTTCGTATGAATTATACTATAAATACTGAGTTACTAACCCATCTCCGTCCAAATAGTAAATTGAGACCAGTTATCCGGCAAACCGGATTGTTGTCGGATATGCGTTGCATCTCTAATAATAATCACCCACCTATATAATTCAATTTAGGTCGATAATTAAAAGTAGACCTAACTTCATTCACCTGTTGTCGTGCCTCCTCATTTGGAGACATAATTTCCCTATCATTTTCTCTTTGCACCGCTGCTCTTGTTTTCCTAGCACGGGTTTTCGCTTTTGCATTTTAATACCCCCACGTGTACTGCGTAAGGGGTATATTAATTTTGCCACGACGTGTGTAACGCCCATAAAGACGCGTGATAGGTATAGAAATGTATATATATTCTTGATCAGCATAACCACTTGAGTTGATTTAGTCATGTCCGTCTGTCTGTCCGTCTATCTGTCTGTCTGGCTGTGGACACGATTACAAGCGTAATTTTGAAGCTATTGTACTGAGATCAAGTTCGAGAATGGGCTAAATCTGATGAAAACCAAGCCTACCTTCCATACAACTAAAATAATGAAAACATTATAAAGAAGCAAATATTAAAGCTACAAAACTTGAATTCGGTCTTTGTGAATTCTATGTTTCCACCTCCTATACAATCCCATAATTTAAAACTACATAAAGAGGCTTCTGTCAAAGCTACAAAAGTAAAATTATATTTATTTATTTTATTTATTTACTAGCAGGCCACAGTCGTCCGAGGCTTCGCCACGGACATTTTTTCTTTATCAATAATACCTTTGTATATTTGAAAAATTTCAATAATAAAAAATGTTAAAATATTTGCATATTATTTGTATTTGGAAGCAAATTATATTAAATAGAATAATGGTAATAAAGTGAAGATATTTTCATTTTAGTTATTTAATGCTTCAGTATAAACAACGTTTTTTGATTCATTGGCATTGTCAGGAATAAGAAAACTCTTATTTTCTGCTGTACCGACTCTTAACCATAATCTACTTCTACGATTTTCAACGTTTTTTATTGAATATTTATTATACTCCACCCGCAAAGCGTAGCGGGCACAATAATTTTGTCACGAAATTTTTTTTCACGACCATGAGTCGATTAAGCCATGTCCGTCTGTCTGTCTGTTCATTCGTTTATCCACACAATGACAGCCGTGTCTTTATTGCAAATCTCTTTAAAGTCCAGAGTCGTTCGGTAAATCGAAAAGTTAATTAAGTCGGTAATACTATTTTCGAGTTTTTTATCATATAACAAAGCTAATAAATTTGTCAACTTGAAACAAATATCCTTACATTTTTTGTCTGAATTATGCACTCCAATAAAGTTGAATTTTTGAACTTGTTTTAGGTATTATTAATTATTATTATTAAATGTTTAGAAAGCTGCTGGTTAAAATCTGTTCACACTCTAAATGAAAAATCCAAGATTAAGTCAATACATTCCTATAATGTTTTTTAAAAAGGAAACCCTACAATATGTACATTAACCCGAGGGGACTATTTGAGAATTAGATAAGTTAATACATATTAATGTTATTACAAATTCAAAAACAAACGAAGCACGCTCAGAAAGCAAATGTTTGTTCAATAGAATACCTACAATTTCAAATGTTCGCAATAAAGAGTCAACAACGAACATTAAATAAGGGTTCGTTATATTGGAAGTTCGTTAAATCGGTGTTCGCTAAATTGGAGCACCACTGTAATGCTTAAATTTGAAACATATACCCTGAAGTTGAAATTCAACAAAATTTTGTGAATACTTCCATAGAAAGTGACGTCACCAAAATATCAAAACCTTCATAATTAACACAAAAAATAATGTGTTGAATTGAAAGTTCATACATTAGTCTTGTTTTCTTGATAAATAAAACGTTCTCTGAGTTTGAAATATAAAAATTCGAATAAACTTCAACCTGAGTAATTTGACTTCGGGCCAGTCGAAGATCATTTTTAATGGTTTTATTTTTCATTTGTCTTTTATTCATCATTAAAGTGATGAATTAAAGTATATTCCTATATATATATTCCTCACTTTATATTCCATAAAGTTTTTTAAAAAAGCTTTTGTACTTCAAGTATTCATCTTAAGAAGTGCTCAAACATGCTAGCATAGTAGACATTTCATCCAATATCCCAGAAAAATTTTTCGTTAGGTCTTGTTTTTTAATCGATTCTAAAATGCATTACATAAATGCTAATGCAAGAACTTAAATTTAATCCGAAATATATTCACGGCAAAGCATTCACATCAACTTGAAAGTTGTTATTCAATTATTAATTTCGTGAAATCAGTTATAAACCAACCATTTTAAGCGCTTAATCTTTTCAAGTGACAGCGCTTTCGATTACCTCTGGCTATATAACAATGGCTTTATAAAAATAATGGGTTTTGTAAGCGAGAGGGTAAGCGATGAATGAAATTTTCTGGATTACTTTTTCGATTATATGTAAGCGAAGATTTTGCTGGGATGTTCTCCAGCAATACATTTCTCCAGAGCTTTTTAGAAAAACGTACTCATGTCATAAATGTCAGGAATAAAAATATACTTTATAATTTTGTGATTACTAAGTTCTGAGACTATACATTGACAAACAAACCTTATTTGCAGCTCTTAACCTGCTAGAACATAATTTTAAGTATTAATATAATTTTGGGTATCCTGTAACATAAAACAATTTAAAAGCAAAATTCATTAATTGCTTTAAAATTTCTAAAAAAAAAATAAATTGATTAAAATTCATTAAATTTTTTATTTAAATTAAATAAATGATGTTTTATAACAATTTTAGGGCGTTCTGATGTTTTTTTATTTTATTTTGAAGATGTCTATTTAAAACTCTAAGAAGGTTTCCTAACTCCTTTACTTTACTAAAATACATAATTATTATTCTGTTCAAATCAACCAACAAAAACTGTCAAAAATACAGTTTTTAAGTAAAACTATTCTAAAAATTATTCTAATTTTCATGACTCTTAACCTTGTTCTCCCAGGGAAAGTTTGCTTTGGGAATTATGTAGATAATGACTATGAAACAAATTTCTTATATCAATTTGGTATCACTGTGATGTTTATGTTCGAGAATAAGGCAGTCAAATGTTACAGACCTCAGTCTTGTCTAGTAAAGTCGAAGCTGAAATGTCGAAATGTATAAAGAGTACTATAAAGAAATTTATAAAAATTAGGAAAAAAGTTTATAAATTAATTTTAATATTTTGTTCTAATTTTCACTTAACTTTTATATAGAAGACGTGGATTGATTTCGAAAAAATGTTTAAATTGAGAGTTATTCAGGGTCACTGAGGGAAAATTTGTTAACGTTTTACTTCCCGGTCCTATTTTTTCATTTATTATGCAAAATTATTCAAAATAGATCTTGGGGATTTAATCACTATTGCAAGTCAAAATTTTGCGTAAACAAAACATTTTTGAATAATTCCTTGATTGCGGAAAATTTTTCAGTTTTGTATAAGTTACCAAATTATTTTTCAAATGATATCAAATATATTAATATCGATGAGATTAATTTTTGATTTTGTATATTGCTACCGACTTTTATAAATAATACAATGAATTAAAAAATATATATGTTTACTCATTTGCACTTTAACAAAATAATCATAACAGTAAACTATTATTTAAAAAAATTATATGCATTTCGTAGTACTTTTTTGTATGCAATTATATGCATTTCGTAGCATTGCTTTTATGAGGTTAAGTATAACCTTCTTAAAGGGTGCACAATTTAGTTTCGGCCCCAGGTGCTAGAAACCCTAGCTATGCCACTGATTCACTCCAATCGCAGTCGTGTAAGCAAATAATTGCATGCATAATTTACCAACAATTTTCTCTTTGAGTCGCTGCTCTTGCTCTCCTAGCGCGGAGCATCGCTCTTGCATTTTCTGTTAAACTTGTCAGACTTGTTTTACGTCGAGGCATTTATTTGTAGTTAAGGGAAATACGAACACTTCATTTTTCAAACTTTTAATTTATCTTTAATCTATACAAAATATGCTATCACACTTGTGAATGCCGCATTTTGAAATATTAAAAAATTGGAAAACTACAATAATAATATGTGTAAAGAAATTGCATGCGGCGAAACAAATATGCACACATTGGTTTGGAGCTCACCATTCTACAGCAATAACAGCACAGCAAGGTTTATTTAACTTGTATTCTCATCACGTCAAAGAGCGCCAACTGCTTTTGGTTACTCTTCGAATGAGTGTGGAGAGCGAGATCAATAAACTTTAAAGAGAAGGGTTGATAGCAACATGTAGTTTAAACTCTCGTAACACAGACGCGTGAAAAGCAAGCGACCAAGCAATGCTTAGCATCGGTGGTAATTTCCTAAAAAACTTAACAACTTAATTAAATATATTTATTATTAAATTTTCTTAAATAAACCCCACCTATGGCATTCTGTAGCACAAATATGATATTTTAAAATTTTTTTCATAAAAATCGGTCCAGTAGTTTTGGAGTCATTGCTGCACTTAATATTTCCACTTCAATTTTATATAATAGTATAGATATAGATATAGATTAAATGAACGTATTAGTACAATAAGAACAAGTTCTTTTGCTATAAAAAGGTAATAACTTATAGTATTGTATCTCTTTAATCTATTGAAATAATAAATAACATATTGATGAAATTTTAAAAAGCAATACATTACATCGATAATAAAATTAGTTTAATACTTAAAAATTAACATAGATTAACATAATTTAGTAGTTTTAAAGAAAAAGGAGTAAAAACAGAGATAGAGAGGAAGTGAAAAAGAGAGATCTGGTTATTTATTTGTATAAGCATTAAATTTTAAGTAAAATGATTAAGTACGGCCTGCCTAAAGCCACCCTTGCCATCCATAGATTTAATACTGCTGGGTAAACCATTCCATAATCTAATGGCGTTAATGAAAAAAAGCCTTGTAGAGTTAATATATTTCCAGTTGGGTATTATAATTGTATTGCTTCTAATCGACCGGCTAAATTGTAGTTTCTCATAGAGATACATAGGAGTTTTGGAGTAAATAAGTTTGTGTAGGAAAATACAATTTCGGGCGTTAAGATAGCTGATGATGTCACAACCAAGAATGCTTTTTTATAATGCGATATGTGATCAAACCTGTGAATATTATAAACATATCATGTAGCATGGTTAAATGCAACTTGCAGTTTGTGTTCGGATCCTGAGTCTAGTTTACTGTAAATGAGCTCAGAATATGTTATCAAAGGAACAATAAGCTGTTGCACAAGCTTGCGCTTGGTTTCAATGGGAGTGAATTCTGCAGTCATTTTGAGATTACGTAGAGTAAAGTAAATGTTCCGCACTACACTATTTATATGATCAGTGCATGTTAAAGATGAGTTAATGTGAAAACCAAGGCTTTTAACATTGTGAACAAGTTTCAGTTTATTGTCCCCTATAAACAGATCTGGAATGTCTTCAAAAAATATTTTGTTTCTGCTAATTGTTAGCACGTATGATTTGAGTGCATTGAGTTTCAGACCATTTTTTATGGCCCATTGATTTATGTCATATAGATCTTCATTTAGCCTGCAGCTGAGGTCTTCTAGGAGAACAGTCCTGCGAGAGAGGTGTAATTGAACATCATCTGCATAAGCATGCATAGAAGCATGCTTACAGATGGAAAAAATGTCGTTTATGAATATAGAAAAAAGCAATGGGCCAAGAACTGAGCCTTGAGGCACTCCACTGCATACTGACTTGAGTCGCGAACATCTATTGCCAACATAAACTCTCTGAGTTCTATTCGACAAATAGCATCTTAAGAGGTCTACAGCATTATTACAAAAACCATACCTGCATCTAAGTTTTTGGCAGAGTAAGGTGTGATTTACGGAGTCAAATGCTTTGGAGAAATCAAGCATGCAGAGTAAAGTAATTAGGCCTTCATCATAAGGTAATCGAATATCATCTAAAACTTTTAAAGTGGCAGTTGAGCAACTATGCCCACAACGAAAGCCAGATTGCAGTGGAGATAAGAGGTTATTATTAGCCAAATAATTGGAAATCTGATCAGCCATTATGGCTTCACATACCTTTGATAGTGAAGACAAAATACTGATGGGCCTAAAATCATTTGGTTCACATGCAGAAGATTTTTTTGCAATAGGCATCACTTTGGCAATTTTCCAATGTTGAGGAAAAGAGGACGTCGTAAAGCAATGATTTATGATGTGTGTAAGCGAGCCAACTACGTGGTGTACAATAAGTTTGATAAATCTTATCGAAATTCCATCCTCCCCAGTCGCATAAGACTTTACCTTCATAATCTGTTTACAGACTTCATATTCGCTTACATTGGAAAATTGAAAGTTAGAAGGAACAAAGGTAGTTGGTAGTTCATCTGAAGTAATGGCACTCATATTATTATTTAGGAAAAAGTCGTTAAGAATATCAGGATCAACTTAACAGCCGACCGCAGGTTTGTCACCAATACCAAGATTTTTAATATTTCGCCAGAGTACTTTGGAGGGAACTGTTGTTTTTAATTTATCAGAGTAATACCTTATTTTGGATTGTCTAGTTATGAAAACTGAGGCATTCCGTGCCGCTCGATAGTTTTCCCATTTATCCGGTGAGGGATTCATCTTCCACATCCTGTGCAACTTATTGCGTTTTTTAATTGCACTTTGAACTTCTGCACTATACCAAGGGCATGAGGCATTTTTGATAACAACCACTCGAGTTGGAACATGACTTGCAAAAGGGGCATTTAGTTTGTTAGAGAAAGACGTTAATTTATCATCAACTCTCGAGCAGAACCAGATTTCATTCCAGGGAGTGAGGCAGACTTCATGATTCAAGGCTTGGAAATTAATGGATTTGAAGTCATGAAAGGAAATCGTTTTATAAGTAACTGTTTGTGATAACTGTATGTCGAAAGTGCAAAAAATTAAGTCATGGTCAGAAAGAAAATAGATTTGATCAAACAGCAAAACGGAAGAGATATCAGAGACAATAAAGTAATCCAGAAGACTAGGGACATCATTATTAGAGAATCGCGTTGGCATAGTTTCATTAACAATTGACAGACCGACGAACGATACATTATCATATAAAGTTTCGGTTAAATTATCACGACAAAGAAGGTTAACATTGAAGTCCCCACATATAATAAAGAAATTAAAATCAATCGATAAGGCAGACAATTCAGTGAAGAATGGATTTAAACTAAACATTTTATTGGGGTTATAAACACAGGATAACAGAATTTTAGTACTTTTATCAGACATACAAAGACTTATATATTCGATATCGCCACTGGAGGATTTTGTTACAACATTAGCTTTCAAACTACTACGGCAGTAGATGGCAACACCACCTCCTCTTCTATTTAGCCTATCGTTCCTAAAAAGGTTAAAGTTATTTATGGCATAAGCTGAGTCGTTCACATCAGGACAGAACCAGGTTTCAGATACACATATTTATTAATTTAATATCAAAATTAAGACTTGTTAGAAAAATGGGTATTTTCCACCCACGAACACGCCCACCTCCCATATACGCACAAAATTTAAACTTTTATAGAGTTTAAGAAGAAAGAGAAGAGGCTTCTCTTTAAGCTACAGGAAAAAATTTGGTGCATTTGCATTTTAAATCAAAACTGAATTGTGGAAGAAAAGTGAGCGTCATCCACCTACGAACACACCCACCTCCCATACAACCCATAATATTGAAAACTCTATAAATAGGCTAATATTTTAGTTCCGGAACTGAAATTGGGTATTTGTGTATTTTATATCAAAACTGAGGCATGTTAGAAAAATTAGCGTCAACCACTCAAGAACACCCCCACCTCCAATACAACCCCAAATTGAAAACTTTATAAAGAGATTTGTCTTTACTTTGTAGGAAAATAATTTGATATAATGTATTTTAGATGTCAACAACATAGTAAAATTTTTTGAAATCTCATCAAAAAGAGCTACAATTTAAGATTTTGTAACTTTACGAATCGGCCGTGGGGTATTTTAACTTCGGCCAAGTCGAAGATATACCTTACTAGTCTTAAATATCTAAATATTATCTAAAACTTCTGAAAAATTGCGATTCTCCACAGCGCGCTAACGAAAGCAAAAAACAAGTTTAGTTTGGCAGCTTGTAATTTTTGAACTAGTGCACTTAAAGTATTAATTTTTTGAGCTAGTGACGCAGAGTTTAATTAACTTAAATTCGGTATACAAAAAAAGTTCGTAGCTTCCATAAGGTTTTTTTTTAATTTTAAGCCAAAAACCCAACTCAATACCCCTCTGTGTGTTAGTTGTTGATGAAGTTGCAAAAAACAATTAAATCAAACCGCAAATTGAAAATGAGTTCAAAGCAAACATTAAAAAATCGTCGCAAATTCGCTGGTACGGCCGATGTGTTCCTTTCCGCTTTCATCACTCTTGCCGATCCATCTTAACGGCCAAAGCCCAAAAACAACAATATTAATTTTGTGGTTATAATATTCAAAGCCAATTTATAAAAAGTCAACGTACAAAAAGAATGTAAAATAAAAATAAAGTTTATTTAGAAACTTCTATACTCTTCTAAAAATAAAACTATATAATAAGTAAGATCGTTTATTTTGAACGTGCCACTTATGTACCATTGCTTCTGAGTGTCAAACAAACAGAAGCGAAAGCAACATATCGCTCATTTGGTGCAAGAATGACACAACTCAAAATTTCTTAGTTTTGAATTAAAAATTAAATAATTGATCACTGGATGTTCTATTCAACTTATGTATTTTAAATTGATTCTTCTAAAATCTATATAATTTATCCACCAACATACTAACAAATTTTAAGTCGAAACTTGCTGGAACTGTGCTCTTAAGGTACTATTACAGTGTGTTAAAATTAAAATATCAAATTTTTTTTTGTTAGAATATTATTCTTTAAGGTCTTAAGAATACGTATACAAAATTTTAGAAAAAATATCAAATAGAAAAAAATTATAAAACATATTTTATTCATATGTTGTTCATATATTCATATTTTATTGTTCGTAGAAGAAAATCAAATCGCGTGTTTCTCGAAACAAGTTTTACCGAATCGGCTTCGAAGATAACTCGAGTTCTACTTGATGGATTTCAATGAATCTTGATTCATTGTGATCTTTATAGACTCTGTTAAGCACTCAAAATTTCGGCGAAAAAAGGGCTTTTGTAATTTTGTTTTTTCAACGCATTTTTTTGTTTTATTTAGTTTTTTTTTTTTGTGTAGGTTGAATGTTCAACTACAATCCTTAACTGAAGAATGCACTTTGATTTTTTACTTTGAGACGCTTTGAAAATGCTGGAGGCGAGAAGCCAATTATAACAACTTTTTAAAAAAGGCCAATTCAACGCCCTCTAGAAAATGAACAACATTTATAAACACAAAAAAAAAATGTTTTTATGTCTTCAACTAAAACTATTCATTATGTAAAAAATTTGAGTTAAATAAATTAATAATACTATATAAAAACATTAATAAATAGGTATTTTTTTTGCTACACACTGTAATAGTACCTTAAACAATTTAAAGTAGCGAATTTTGAGTTGTCACAGTCTTGCAACATGAAAGCGATAGCGTTCACTTATGTTTATTTCTATATATATAAGAGCTTAAAATAATATCTGAGAGCAAATAATACCGGCGAATAATTTTAACTTATAGAATCAGGGACAACGCGTGGGATTGTGACCAGCGCTGCCGAAAGCACTACTACAGTAGTATTTTACTCCTATTGAGTGTTGTGTACTACTATACTCCCCAAATACAAAAAGTACTACTATTTCCACATAGCTGAAAACGACCTTATGTGCAGTGTTGCCGCGACGGTTCTAAGAATAGTATCCATAAAAAGGTCGGAAATAGATCCAAATGTATCCACTTAAAAAAAACAAGTATCCCGGTATCAAATTGCAAAAAACTAAATTATATTCACTTTTTAAACACAAAAACGTAGTTTTTGATTCTTATCTCAATCAATTTTCATAAAAAGTATTTAATTAGAAGCGGCATTTACTGTGTTTACATGCAGAGTTAACTCGGAGCTTACTCGTAGTGAGCTCTGCATGTAAACAAGAGTTGAGTTGAGTTTCGTTAAACCCAAGAAAACTCCACAAAACTTGTTGGATTTAGCTGAGTACTATCTGTTGAAATATTTTGTCGTATTTTTCACTTAAAACTAGTAGCTGCAAGAATCTGTTGAACAAGATTCTTTTGAGCTGCCAACAAACAATTTGCTCTAAACAAACTTGACAAATCTAACTCAATTCGACGTCTTGCTTGTAACCCTAACCACGGGTTTACAAAATTACAAAAATACACAATAATGGCAATGCTAACAATAAAAAGCATATTTTCCCAGCAAACATTATGACTCTTAAAAGACTCTTTCAATACTCATATCAGTGATGCTAACCCGAAGAGAGTAATAATCCGCAAATGCGACATAAAAAATCCGTGTAAATCCGTGTAAGCAAATGTGTATAGTTTTTTCAATTTAAAAACTAAAAGCTAATAAATTTCACAATTAAAGTCATTTTTAAATATTGTTTGTATTTGTTTTAAAAAATTTGCACTAAACTTATAAAAAGTAAGAAACAATGTAAAACATAACTAATAGAAAAAATAGTTAAAAACATAACATAAAACATATTAGGGGTATTCACACTGACTTGGGTAGTTGGGTACGGGTAGATTGATTACTTTTGATTACTAGGAGCACCTTTAATTGCAATTGAGTACTTTGTAGAATAACAGCTGATGAGAGATGAGTGGCAGCTAGAAAAAAGTTGCTACCATATTATTTATGTCATTTTATGAGCGCAAAATTTAGGCCATTGTACGGGCGTAAAAAAGTTATTTTATATATGTAGGAGTATTTTTTAACGTGAACTTTGCGGCATTTAATAATTTTTATCTCACACATTTGTCTATTTTATTCAATTATAATTTGTTTACTTTGTCTTAGTTTTTTTGTCAATTCAATTATTGCCTACTTTTGGAAAAGGTGGTAACCCATGAAAAAAGTACTCAATCAATCTACCCAAACAAGTCAGGGGGTCAGCTAGAGTAGATTGGTAGATGGGTACTTGGGCAGAATGGCACTATTACAAAAACAAAATGTATGGCATTTGCCAATCTACCCAACTATCCAAGCCAGAATACCCCTATTGTCTAAAACTTAAGAACACAAAAAACTTCAAAACTTTTTCATTTTGAAGGAACATACGTTTTATAATAGTAAAAACATTTCAAATATTTATAAACATTTTATTATCATTAAAAATAAAATAACGTTAAAATACATTTTAGAGGTACTTTAAGTCGTCTTTAAGTCGCCTGAAACGAGGCTCGCACTGACTCACATTCGACATTAGGTTCCCATTTTAGTCCGCTGGTTGATTTTCCTACCACTTACATACTTTAAAATTAATTTCTGAAAAAAATGTTACTTGTTCAGGTAAAATGGAAAATTTGTAAATTGTTATTTAACCAAACTATGCGGAAAGAATTTGTAAACATTTTAAATATTTTTTTCCAGAAATTAATTTTAAAGTTAATGGTCGAAAAATCGAGTAGGGGACTAAAATTAGTTAAACCTGCGCCGTCTTCGATTTATTTATATTTATAAAATATTTAAGCAGAGAAACGCTAGCAATATTAGTACACCGAAAAACGAGCATTTTGTGACTAAAACTTAAAAAATGTATGTCTCGGAACCAAACAGATATTAAGAAAGAAATAATTTAGAAATTAACTCTGCATTTATTTGACTTTCGAAAAACTGTATCTAGATTTGGTTGCGTTCATAAAAGTGTAATTATTTTGCAATCTGAAAATTTGGTTAAATTGAAAGCACCAAAAACCAAAATATTGAACAAACTACTTATTTTTTTTTTACAAAAACCAAGGTTTTGACAGTGAGCCTAAATCTGTCGATTAAAATAATTGCTTTTTTATCAAAACATAATGTTTTTACTAACTTTAAAAAGTGAAAAAATTTCTCCGACGTCGTCGTTTGACTATTTCGTCCACGGGCCAACTTTGACAGTACCTTACCTTAAAAGTAACAATGGTATTTCCTTTACAAGTGATATAAATGTGGTAGCGATCCTTATTATAGTTTTCGAATAATGCTGTCCACCGGTTTCAAATAGCACTTTTCGAGAAAAACGCGTTTAAAGTTTTAGAAGAATCATTTATTGATTTCTCTTCGGACGTTTGTGCTTATAATTCTAACAATTTTTATTCAATTATACAAAACTTCGAAAAATGTTGAAAAATAAAATTTACTTTTAGTCGCCAAAAAACTTTAATGGGCCCTTTAAACTAAATCGTTGCCAACTTTACTTACATGTCCAACTTTGAGGGCTGCACATTTTTATTATTTGCAAGTGTTGATAATTGCATAGTTGTTACAAATTAAGTAAACATATTTTTGAGTGGTACGCAAATTTTTTTACCGTTTCCGTGCGAAATTCTTAAAAATCCGTAGATTTACCTTATTTTGTCGCTGTTGTCTGTTTATCTGTGCAAGTCTTAAATATACGTAGGAATCCCTAATTTCCGTGTAGTTGGCATCACTGACTCATATAAATGAGGGTTCATCATCATAATGCGCTCAAAAAAGACTCTTTTATGAGTACATTTTCGTATGTTGTGGGCTCCAAAATATGATTCATATTTTTGACTGTTTTATGAGTCTTTTTGCACTCATAGTAATAACGGTTTTTAGACTCATATTTAAAACTCTTTTAAGACTCATATTGAGTACTCTTTCATTACTCATATTGAATACTCTTTTAAGACTCATATAAGAAATCATTTTAAAACGAACATTTGTTGTAGTTCACTTCCAATGCATATATATCACCACAAATAATTCTCCGAAAAGCGACGTCAGGATAGCATGTGTCCATAACGGACAGTTACAAAGTTTTATACAATTAAAATAAATATTCTCGATTAAGTTCTTATTTATTTATTAGATATGGTGCTTTTAAAATAATCCGATTCTATTCTCTCATACACTCCCATAGAAGACTCTTTTATGAGTCTTCTTTCTGATTACGCATATATCAATCAATATATGATCCTTTTATGAGTCTTTTTTATGAACAATCATGTTACCGTCATATTTAGGACTCTTTAATGAGTGTCTTTTATGAGTACTCATAAAGCAGATACAATAATGACTGTTTTATGAGTCTTATTTTTGAACAATCATTTCACAGTCATATTAAAGACTCTTTCATGAGTCTTTTAATGAATCATCAAAAACATGCATACAAAACACTCTTTTTAGAATCATTTTTTGGAGAGCCTCAGAAAATATTTGCAAAATTATTTAATTTTGTTAATAAAATCGTTGATTTTAGTAGTAGGAGTGTAACATTTTGCATTAAAATATATTTGGATACGGTGCATCATAATCAATCAAAAACTCGATTTTGAATTTTTGGTAATTTTATGAATTTTGATTTCATATGACTATATTTTCATATAAAACTGATTTTTCAATAAAAGTATCCAAATTTCCACTAAGGCTAAATAATAAGTATCCATCAATTTTTGAAGAAAAAAAGTATCCAAATGGATCCATTTGGATCCAAACGGCAACACTGCTTATGTGTATTCAACATTACTGCAAAAAAAATTTTCTCTGAAGGCTTCCTTTTTTTTCGTTGACTTTGTTCGTTAAATTTTCTTGTTCACCTTGTCTCTCATTATACCGCACATTGGGCCGAGTGAATAAAAATGTAGTTCAAGCTATAATTAGCAAATTTTAAGTTTAAACTAGTTTTGAGGTGAATAAAAATTTCAGTTAAAGCTAGTGCTTTTTGCAGTCTAGTACAAACTAGTTTTTCCAGCGTTTGCTGGAAATAAGCGTGAATAAAAACTAGTTAAAATACTTAAAATAACTAGTTTTAACTTAATTTTTTAAGCCTGTCATTGAGGTGCTGAAAATAAAACTTATTTTAAGTTGTTTTAATAAAAAGTGCTTTGTTTATTCAAATATTTTTTATAATTGTAGAGAATTGAACATATTGCAAGAAAAAAATTAAAAAATATATATTTTTCACTCCAACATGGTTTTATAGAGCTCCAAACTGGCGGCAGAGAGAAAAACGGAGACTCGTGGTTGCAGCGTTGGGAGTAGCAAAAATTGTCCGATCTGGAAAAAGTGCCTCCCTCACTGATGGCACTTGCTATTTTTTAAATAAAATTTTGTAGTTTTTAACTATGTCAAAAAATTTTGCACTGTTTTTGTCACCCATCATGCCATAAAATATAGATCAACACAAACTGACAGAGTTACCAAATTGTTTTTCTTTTAGTCATGCTAAACAATTATAAGAAAAATAGACATATTTGTAAAAATTGGCAAATCCCAAACAGTTTCTGTCAGCTGAGTTTACTGCCACATATGTTTTCAGTTTCCAGGACTAGCTATCACTTTTCAGTACTAGCTATGTAGTACTAGCAATGTTTTATTCACACTTTTTGTAGTTTAAACTTTTCAGCATAGCTAGTACTGAAAAGTTTAAGCTAGTGCTAGTACTTAGTACTACATAGTATAAGCTACTTTTTTATTCACTCGGCCCATTGTAACGAGGCAGACAAATGGAAAAAAAAATCACAAATTTGGAATAAGGGATTTGAATAAAATTTTAAAATAAGTCTACGTTCTTCAAAGTGCATTCCAACTTAAATTCGTTTTGATATGGTTTTTTTATAAAAATTTTATATTTTTGTTGCAGTTGCTCAAAGTAATAATGGAACAAACTTAAAAATTGCATTCAAATCCAAATTGAAGTTATTTTGATGGTCCAACTAGCAAGTTTTTGTATATTATCAAAAGAGTATTATGTGGTTTATATAAAATAATTAAAAGAATAATGAATTAACTGTTCATTGATTTTAATCAATCGCGACACTCCTGGTCGTGCCACTGGTTTCGGCGAGGGCGGTGGTAACCTATCACCTCTTCGACAGCCGTACGCATAGAGTGGAATATGTGCGTCGATCGGAGGAGTGCTTTCTTGAAGCAGGAGTGAAAGTCGAGTAGCGAAGGCTTCGGCCGTCCGTTTTGACTGCAGCTTGTCGACGTCTAGCTTTCTTAGTGTAGGATTGTGAGCATTCTTAGCTGCGCACAGACGTGTGCGGATCTTGGCTGCGGCAAGATAATGATACAAGTCTATGTTAGCACCACGAATCGTGCGTACGTCTAGTACGTAAGAGTGCCTTCCGTTCTTTAAAAACGTGATCAAATTGGTTGCATGTTTTTTGATCAGGGGACAGCCAGGTGGCCTTATGAATATTGAGATGCTTGAATCTAGTGCTACTAACGACCATGTTTTATGTTGCGGCGAAGGCAATCAACCTCATTCCGTTATCGGATGTGTTGTCGTGGAGGTTGAACTTTCCGACTGTTGGACCAAACCTTACCCACCTTGGCGTTGAAGTCACCAAGCATGATTTTTATGTCATGACGGGGGCAGCGCTCGCATGTGTCTGCAAGGCACTCGTAAAAACTTTCTTTGGTCTCGTCATATTTTTCTTCTGTCGGAGCGTGCGCACATATTAGGCTAATGTTAAAAAATTTAGCCTTGAAGCGGATTATGGCAAGTCGTTCGTTCACAGGAGTGAATCGCCGTATTCTCTTGCCAACTACAAATCCGCATCCAAACTCGTGCTTCTCCACATGGCCGCTGTAGTAGATATCACAGAATGCTTGCCGTAAGCAACCCTGTCCCTTCCTTCGCATTTCTTGGATTGCAGTGATATCAGAATTATATCTTTCCAAGATATCAATCAGTTGGACACCATCCCCAACACCTCCCAGTAGAGGCACCATCCCAAGTTAGGGTGCGAACATTCCAGGTGCCTACCCGTAAATCATTATCAGTTTTTCGTTTGTGGTAGTCGTCATCAGATTTGGGGATCATTCTTTTATTTGTTCTTTTACGTTTCATTGAAACGCTTTTTTATGAGGTGGGCTTCCAACCCAACGCACAACCTTTGCTGGATGGCCAAGGGGAAAGCCCGCCGCTCAAATTAGCCGTTAAAGTTTATCGGGCGATAGTTTTTGACGCTTCCAGGAGTCACCACGCGGAGGTTTTGCGTCAACTTGAGACGATTTCGACATGGATAATGCTGGCCTCGCCAAGTTGAGGTAGTCAGACACATTGCCATGTGAAGATCGCCCCCTTGTCTCGCAAATGATTCTTAAAGATATTTAAAAGCAGATTTATTTCGTTTGCAATCGAAAGATAAACGCTTTTTTTATCACTGAAAATTTGTCTGCTTCGTATTTTCTCAAGGAAGTTTACACACAACGGAAGTTTACACAAAATTAACGTTTAAAGAAAACGTCCGTTCAGAAAAAACCTTTGTATCCAGCGCTCGACTATCAACATCAGCATGATGTTGTGATTTTTTTTTTGTTGTGCATTCGTCATCGGTTCGGTTTGCGTTGTTGTTGTTCTTCATGTTTTCGTTTTTGCGTTATCATATAGAAATGAAAACAATAAAAAATTAGAAAGAAAGATTATGAAATCAGTCCGGAAGAAACAAGTGCCGGTGGTGAACAAATTTCCTGAATTTGTAATTGAAACACTCATTTTGAATAAGTAATTACAAACAAACATTCGTTGTTTTTTTTATTGTGTGAAAAATCGAAAGAATCCAATTGCCTTAAAGTGTTTTTAAAAAAATTTGGATTTGAGTGTTCACTTGAGCCTTGAGCAAATCAAAAGTAAAGTAAATTAAATGATTATTTTTTTTTATTGAGTTAAAAAAATTTAGTATTGTTAGTCTGTCAACTTATGGGAAAACGTGATATGAAATTGTTAAATATTAGTGTTTTTGTTTTCAATTATCATATTCATTGCAGAAAAAAAAATATACCGCCATTCCAAACCTAATGCAAGTTTTTTTATAAAAGTTTATCACATGCTCTTAGATTTACTTGAAATTTTTTCTATGGGTTCCTTTTCTACTTATAAGAATCAAAGTTATTTGTTTTTTTTATCGCCATTTTTTTAAAAATTATGGAGGTACCAATTTTTTATAAAAGTAACAATCTCGAAAATAAAGTCATTTCCAATAAATCATATCTCCGTCATCTGTTACCTTATTTTTGTAAATGAAGTATCATTACAAAGCTATAGAAACGCGATTTAGAAAACAAATTAAATTTTTTTGAAATTTTTATGCTAGAGTCGCCAACTTTTTGAAAAAAAACTATTATTTGGTTGTATCTCAAAAAGTGAAGAATATATCTTTATTTTATAGTTTTAAGAAAAAATTTTTTAAAGCAAGCTACTCAACCATTTTGTATCCTCAACGTTCGTATTAATGTGGCCAGCTTATGCATTTGCTAAGCGATTGCTTCGACCTGGTAAGCTTATAATATAAAGCTTTTTAATTTTAACTATTGATTATTTTTGTGATTTTTATCTTACTGATTAAAATCACTGACCAAATAATCATTGGTTAAATATGTATAAAATGACTTGTTATGCTTTTTTGTTTTACTTATGAATTGAATTATTACGTTTTTGCTTTTATTGTCGGCTCAAATATAATAAACAATAGAAATTTTCTGCCAGATTGCAATTGGTATTACATTTCTGTAGCTTTTCTTGACTGGATCAAATATTGATTGCATTTTTTTCTACGTTACACGTCGAAAAATTTTCTACGTCAATAAATCAATTACAAAAACATTCCAATTTTGCAGAAAAACTCTTGCGCTTAACTCGAATTTTATGATTTCAGTACTTTTTTGAACTGGAATGATGATATAACAAAAGCAAAGAATACTTTTTATAATTTTTTTACTTGAAAACATTATTTCGTTATTTGGCCTCGGCTACGGCCGATTATTTCCATTTTGCCGAAAATTCGGCTTCGGCTTCGGCAAAAATTAACATTCTGTCGGACACTAGTGATGTCAGAGCTTTAAGGGCAGCCTGACTATCAGAGAAGACGAATATTGTTTTGGACCTAACATTATTCAGACAGTTCGGTCTGATACATCTCTTAATGGCAAGATGATTTCCGCTTGAAAGATTGTGGCAAGCTGACCTGCACTGTGGGAGTGGCTCTCATTGGATTGTCCTCCAAAGATTCCAGCTCCAGTGCCTTCCTCAATTTTGGAGCCGTCCGTATACCACACATGGTCATTTTTGGATGGGCTTAGTTTCTCGTTTTCCCAATTAGATCTGGGGGGATAACAACGATGAAGTTTTTGTTAAAGCAGCTTTTGGGAAGCATGTTTTCTAGGGGCATGCAGAATTTCCATTCTCACTATAGGGTTGTAATTAAGGAAAGGTGTCCTTTTATGGAATGGTTCGGGACAATGTTGCCCAGATGGAAAAGTCTGTGCAGGCTGAGCTTCGTCTCCATCTGGATGTGAATGTGAAGTGGTGTAAGTCCTAAAATGACATTGAGGGCCGCTGTTGGCGTGGACCTGATGCAGCCTGTCATACATATCCCTGCACATCTTTGCTCTCTTCAACCGCTTGATGGTTGTTTCTAGGGTTTTCAACCACCACACTACAGAAGCATATGATAGTGTGGGTCTGACGATCAAAGCTTAGAGATTGTACATCATCTTAGGGCTTATTCCCAATTCTTGCCACAAATTCTTCTGCAGGTCTACAATGGAGGTCTAATGTGGAGGTTCCAGGATAATTTGCTGTCCAGGACCACTCCTAGATACTTTGCTGAATAAGAAATAATTTCTTTATCTCCAAAGAGTTTCGGGCGAGTAAGATTATGCTTACGTCGTTTTGTAAAAGGAACAATAACTGTTTTTTTTTTTTGGGTTAACGTCATATTCCACCCACTTATAACTGGTGGCATATTAAGTTGTTAAGTGTCCTTCTAGTGGACTCATATGACGTATTATTGAAGGCTCCTTCGATATCAAGGAAAGCGACGATACATACTATTTCCTTGCAGTCGATAGATTTTTCAATTGTGCTTACAAGGTCATTTAGTGCTGACTCTGTTAATTTACCCGTTTGATAGACATGTTGTGCCTTTCATACTACTAGCTATGCT
This sequence comes from Tetanocera ferruginea, assembly GCA_958299015.1. Classification (NCBI taxonomy): domain Eukaryota; kingdom Metazoa; phylum Arthropoda; class Insecta; order Diptera; family Sciomyzidae; genus Tetanocera; species Tetanocera ferruginea. The sequence continues at coordinate 100,199,179 of OY282641.1, read as the reverse complement.
GAAAAGTTTAAACTACAACAAGTATGAATAAAACATTGCTTGTACTACATAGCTAGTACTGAAAAAAGATAGCTAGCACTGGAAAATAAGAACATATGGCGCGGTTTAATCAGCTGACAGAAACTATTTGGAGTTGCCACTGTTTAAATATATAGCTAAATTCTAAATGCTCAAATTCTAAGCCAGTTGAACAATTTTGTTGTACTGTCAGTTTGTTTTGATCATTTGATATATATTTTGAGACACGATGGGTGACAAAAACACATCCATCCTTTTTATTTGACGAACGTTCATAAATGCAGCCATATTTTAATAAAAACAAACTGTAATGCACTCTGCAATAAAAAAACCAACAATTAGTCTTATTTGCAGCTCCTCAATAACATGCTTACAAAAATTTAAGTTTAAACTGTTTATTTTAAGTTCATACTAGTTTTTATTCGTCGTGACCGTGGCATGCAGGTTAAGTGTGTGGCTTAGCATGCTCGGAGTCCGAGTTCGATTCCCAGTCGCGGCGAAAAGTTTTTTCATTAAAAAAATTTTTCTGATCGGTCACTCTGCAGACAATGGCAAACATCAGACAGTAAATAATGCCATGTAAAGTCAGCATAAAACATGTAGGTCCAGTTCTTGATCAATTGTGTGCAAACATTTAAGGAAGGACATGACATTGGCCGTTTACCAATTTAATATAATTTAATTTAATTTAATTTATTCAATTTAATTTAAATTAATTTAATTTAATTTAATTTAAGTAAATTTAATTTAATTTAAGTTAATTTAATTTAGGGAGGGACATGATATGGGCCATTTTTATAATTTTGTATTTTAGTAAATATTCTTAAGACTCTAAGAAAAAAAATGGAAATGGAAAAATTCTGACGGGTTCAAAAGTTACAGCCGGATTAGTGAAAGCGCATTTTTAATTTTTCCTCTTATTTTTCTTTGTTCGAAGCTTTGTACGCGTTTATCTCGAAACCATGTTTTTGTATGACACGAACTTTTTTTTTAAATTTTTTTCGATTTTTTATTAATTTTTAAAGTCAATATATTTTTCGAAAAAACACACTTTCAAATTTGGAACATCACCAAAAATTGAAAATAAATTTAAAAAAAGCTCCTGTCATACGATAACCAATTTTGTTAAGATTTAAAAAAGTAATTTTTTCCAGATCGGACAATTTTTGCGACTCCGAGTGGTGCAACCACAAGGCCCCTTTTTTTCTCTGCCGCCAGTTTGGAGCTCAATAAAACCATGTTGGAGTGAAAAATATATTTTTTTTTTACTTTTTTTTCTTGTAATTTGTTCAACTCTCTACAATAATAAAATGTTTGTTTTTGACTGAGTTATGAATTTTTAAACAAGGTATGTTTTTTCTGTCGCGAATGTTATGTCCCTCCTTAATAACACACACAACACAATTGATCATAAGAAGCTCGGTCAAAGTCCTTTCAAGGGCTGAAATGCCCAATTTGTTTGTTTTTTGTTTTGTTTACTTGTTTTTATTCGCACTTATTTTCAGCAAACGCTGGACAAAACTAGTTTGTGCTGGACTGCAAGAAGCATTAGCTTTAACTGAAATTCTTATTCACCTCAAAACTAGTTTGACTAGTTCAAATTATCAAAGTTTAGATAAGCAAAGCCAATAAGGAGCAAAGAAGAGGTGAAGACATTGAACTATCATGCTATATTCATATTTTTTACATATAATATTGTCAATCACAATGCAATCAAACATGATTGACTGATTTGTGCACCCTTTTTCAACAATCATAATTAATCTAACACTTTTTTATTTTTATACAGGTTCGTAAAATTTTGGATACGAGACTCAAATAACCGTGGCGCGTGAGTTTTTACGCAATGATGGTGGTGGTGGTGCAATCAGAGGAGATAACGACACACAGCCTCCTATATAACAAAAATGTCCACTACCACCCGTCCAGAAAACTGATGTCAATCTTCAATCTATTCGCTATAGTCCTTGGAAAAAGTTTAACCATATAGACAAAATATTACAGTCCTGTGATAAACTTACTCAAAATACGATTATCACATCTTTATTCCAGTAAAAACCAGAAAAAAGAAAATTTAATCAAGACTCTATTCTTTAAGGCTGTTGTACTACTTTTCAATATGCATGCGAATGTGACATCAGATCGAGGTGCTAGTGGTGGCTCATGGCGTTTACCACCTGACGAAACATTACAAGTTCAGGATCCAAAGCAAAAAGATCAGGATCTCGATTTGGACGAAGGACACAACTGGCGAAGCATTATATTCTCATTACTTGTGATAAGCTTCGTTATTGCTGGTATTATAACAGCTATTTACCTTCTCGGGTAAGTACCGTAAATAAAACTTAATAACCCAGAAAACCAAAATATATCGTTTCGATATCGAGAATATCGCAACGATCTCCATAGAAATTAAATTAAAATTAATAAATAAAATAATAAATAAGTAAAATAATAAATAGATAAAACAATTTATAAATAAATAAGAAAAAAACAAAATAATATTTAGATATTGCTACGATATCGAGATTGAAAATGATTTCGATATCGTAACTATATCGAGGTTGAATAAAATTTTAATGGAAGTAGTTAACCCTATATCAAAGTCGCATAAATTTTATGACTGGTAGGTTCTGGTTCTTACCAGGATTTGGAAGACCTGTACACTTACATCACTATCTCGTTTAATTGTTTGCTTCAAACACCCTTCAGCCTTTTTTGATACCATTTCTTCTTTGGTTAATAATGCTTAATACTTGGTTTTCTCTTTGTCATTTTCGATTTGACATAAAACTTCAAAGCCTACAAAATCGCATAAATAATAACTTTTGTGCGATTTTTCGCTGAACAGATATCAATTCATCAACTTTTATTATTTCTCGTCATTGTCAAATGTAAAGAATTGGCGTGTTGGGATTTTTTTTCCACTGAACAACCACTGAAAATGACTGAAATGACGATAATGATATTAATATAAACTATATTATAACATAACATAGAATATTATAACATAGATAATCAGTTTCAGCAAAAGCATCAGATGTAGGTAGAATTATGCTTTTACTTTTTACAGGAATCTTATAAATGACATCTTATACATGGTTGAATAACAAGGTTGCTTCAAAACTGACTGTGCTCTCTTTCGCATATCCGAAAGTGTCAAAATCAAATGGCTGCTGAAAAACAACAGCAACAACAACAACAGCTCAAGCAGTTCGTTTTGACATTTACGGCAGTCACGCTCTCCGTCTTGCTACTACCTTATTCAGTGTACCCTGATCTTATAAAATTAACATAAAATATTTCACACGCTTTTCCTACCAAAACTGGTAGGTTTTTTCCGTTTGGTAGGATGGTAAGCTAGATCGGATTTTGGTAGGTTTTGCGATATTTGATGGATTTGCAAAAAATGTTTCACAACCCTGTTTCAAACATACTCATTGCATCCAAGTCAGAGTTTATTATGAAAGGAAATTTGTGTGCTGTTGTAGATGTTGTAGAAATCAAAACCACTTTTGTTTGTTTTTTTTTAACTTTGAGAGACATTTACAGAGAGATTTGATTTCAGCCACAAGGAAATAATAGCTAAAACCAAAGATAAGGAGATGGGAAACTTCTTTTTAATGGTGTTTTTTTTTCATGTTTCCCGCCATATTCATGATTCTTATTTAATTTTTTGGGTACTTTTGTAAGACTCACTTTTGTATGCATGATTCACCTCATAGTTGTCAAGTATTATTGTCAGATTATATTAATAGGGTTGCATTGCAAAAAAAAATAAATAAAAATGTACTATTAAATCAAAGTTGCTTTGAACTTAAATGCTGTTCGCAGTAGACTTATGATATTTTATTTTCCCGATAAAAGAAATCTAAAGAATACATTACATTTTTCTGCACCCTCTATGCAAAATGTGCAGAATATATTACATTTTTAATTTAGCCCAAAAACGTTGCCTTGTTCTTAGTTAATAAAAGTACAACAAACCAAATTTTGTCATAATTCTACTCTTAGGCCCACGCCCGTTTTTCGCCCTTTTTTTCGAGTTGGATAAGTTGGATTATATGTATATGGGCTTGCTAAGCCTAATGCTGGTAAAATAAAAGGACGCTTTTTTGGTTTAGGAGATAATATTCATCAAAATTCGAAAGAGCTCATAAAAATCACAGATTTTCTAACGAATATTCACTATTAAACAACAAGTTTAAGCAGAGAAACTTGCCTTTATTGTTAATTTATTTTAACAACAAATTATTTACCTTTTTAACCAGAGTGGCGGTAAAATGCATAGCCTCACACTTGTGCTTTAAGCTGATCATGCTCTTCTAGTTTGAATATTTGGAATATTTTTTCTCTTTTTAGTAAAAACAGCTTTGAAAGAAGAAAGATGAATGAAGGAAGTAAATATATTTACTTAAATCGAGTTTTTTAACTATGAAATATTAGTACGCGGACACCACTATTAACTGAGAAACCTGTTATACAACCTGAAATCTTCTCCCACAAAATCAAAAGTTTTGATTTTCTTGAGACCAACTGTTGAATCTTCGAATGTGTCTCCCAAAAAGACCACAAACGAACAAACATTTCATGTATTCATCCAAGTTCGCGAACAAGTCCCCCCTGTATGGGCGCCATAATAATATTTATAGAATATAATTTTACAATTTTTGCTGTAAGACCTTAAAAGTTCCAAATGAATTAATTTTAAAGCACCCTACTGTTTATACTGATGGTTTACATATTTTTAACTTGGCCCAAAAATAGGCACGACCTATGAAATACCTTTCATAAAATAGTACTAGAACCAGACTTTTTTAAATTCGTACTGTAACAATAAAACCTACTCCATATTTTAGAAAATTAAGCTTTCATGCAACTCTGCCTATTAGGTTCAGACCGTGGTGGGATACAGATTAAAGGCAGTGGCCGCCTTCAAGCGACACAAATGTTCTGACAGTGACACCTTAGTTAGCGCTGTTTTATATTATCAAATAGTTACGACAAATGTCAGGCATATTTCCCAAATGTCGAAATACAGGGGCATGTGTCAACTAGTTTAGCAAAATAACAACGAATGCTTATGTAATTGCAGTGTAAGTGCACTTTTTATAAACAAATCTTAAAATTTTAAGTGCTTAATAATCACTTCTTTATATTTTTTTAATTTTTTAATAGTTGTGACTTAATAGCATGCATATATTTGTTTGATTAAATGGCAACAGTCACTTAAAAATTCTTAAATTCAGCGCTAATTGGAAACATTTAAGTTCGCTGAATGCATTCAATGAGTTTCCACCGTGGTGAAAACCTGAACCCAATCCAGCTGAGTTGGATTAAAGCTGAACCCAAACTAGCTGAATTTTGGTGAACATTTTACTAACACACTTACAACATTTGTGTAAGTGTGTTTTGACATAAAAAAATTTTTGACATAAGGTGCACATTATGCTATCCCAATCATACGACGAGTTTCCAATCCTTTTATATCTGGTTCAGATCGTACTGAGATCCTCTTAGAAGCATTTGAGCATATGCAATGGAATATTTGTATACTGAAATAACTACAACAATAAAAAATTTCATCCCCCATAACATGGTGAGATTTTAATATATTTCTATTTCTCTCTGAGCAAGAAGTTAACTATAAATAAAGTAGCTTGTGAAACCATAAAAACAAATTTTTAATCTGAACTATTCTGTATAGATTTCAATCCCTCGAGATTGCGTTATTGTCGATGAATAAAATTTGCAATAAATAAAAAATAATAATTCGGTTATATATCGGGCATAACAGGAAAAAAAAGATTTTTTGACTATAAATATGTATATACAATTCATGTCTAAAACCATAACAAATACGATGTCAGATTGTTGGCAACATTGCTCAAGAAACCAAACTGAGAGCAACTCCCGACACATATGTGGGGATGTGGCAGCCGTGCTGTGTGGTGAGTTACTCTCACAGCCAGAGCTTAAACATTGGTTTTCTGCTGCTTGTACAGCATTAGCATGAATTAAAATACATGAATTCTTAAATAATTAAAGAAAAAGTTTTGTTAAAAACGTAGTAATCTATTTTAATTTCGCTTATCATAGCAATTGAATAGTGAAAAAATTATAAAAATCGGTTAAGCAGTTATTGAGAACACGTCGGACCAAATCCGTTTGTCTCTTTTTATATAATAGTATAGATATAGATGCGCATGTTCTTGTAGTTTTAGAGGATATTTTTAAAATCAATACTTTATAAATAAACTTAAAAGAGGCAAAGATTATAATTTCTTATGGCGTTTTCGTTTCTACCAAAAAATGTTGCCCTGTCGCAGTGCAAAATGTTTTCAATGTTGCCCGCAACCCTGTAAAAGTGCATGTTTTTGCCTACTCGAAAAATGTCAACTTAAATAAACGAATATAACCATCCTTGTCTAACGCACGCATGTCATAATATTGTTGTTTTAAAAACAGCTGATATGCAGGGCAATCATCTACCCTGAGAAAGTTTGCAGGGTAGAAAATGCACCTTTTTTGCCCTCTGTGAGTGTGACATTTTAAGAAACGAACACAAAATTTACTCACCCGTTTGCACTTATTTTAGAATCGAACACGAAAAAAGGCAAGGGCAATGAAAAGGCAACATTTTTTGGTAGAAACGAAAACGCCATTAGTTATAGCCTAGACACATTGACTGCGGCTGCAACATAACAACACGAGGTGAAAACGAAAATGTTGGCATATTGTCTACGACTTGATTATTTTGGATGCTGCACGACAAGCCGTATTTTCATATCTTTTTATTATTAAACATCGAACTATCATTAAAAAACAAACACTTAACACAAATACAATGAGACCGAACAATAAAAACACAAAAGAAGTACGAAATCAAACAAAAACATTAAGAAATGACGATGTTCTTACTCTTGTCGCACGTCAAAATAGAAAAAGTTCTAAATCGACGACAGCAACATTGCTGCAATGACGCATTGTCGTTGCAACATTTTCACCACATTCACCTCCATAAGAAAAGCATGTAAAAAAAATTTAACGTTAAAGGCAATGCTGCAGCCTCAGTCAATGTGTCTAGGCTATTAGGCTGCCAAATATTCGATTAACTGTTTTACATTTCATCAATTTGACAACTATTCAGAAAAAATAAGTTATTGAGAGAGCTGGATGTGACCAGTGAGTTTTTCACCAAACTGCTTAAATTTAAGGATACTGTTGAATTATGCGTTGAATACAGACATGCACAACGAAATCAACAAAATTTTTTCGTTTCGTTGATGCCGAAAAATAAATTATCAAAATTATTTCGTTTATTAAATAACGTTAAAAATTTATCAAATCAAATTTCGTTTCGTTGAAAAACGAAAAATTTTCTATAATTTTCTCCTATGCTAAAAAAAATTTCTTCTGATACAAAAAAAAACGAAATTTTTTTGTCGAAATTAACGTTATTTTCAACGGTTGATTGGGAAAAAAACGAATAAATTTTATATCGTTTTCTCCGAAACGAAGTAAATATTTTTCGTTTTTTGAATTAACGTTATTTTTTTTATTTCGTTTCAACGAAACAAAAAAAATATTTCGGTTACCGTTAAAATTAACGTTAACGTGCATGCCTGGTTGAATATGGTAACTGGGAAGTATGGGATTTGGTAACTGGGAAAAACGCAATGCTGCGTAAGGTCGGTCGTCCGTTGACAGCTAGACAAGAATCAACGAGTTCTTATGAAGCAACACAAAATACGACCTCATGCGATGCGTCGACCTCATAAAAAATAAAAGTAGGGGTAAAGAACGATCTGACGCAATGAGTAAACCAACGTTCTACTAGCTCGAGCGTTTGACATTCCATGGCCATGCAGGGTTGCAGGTAGCATTGAACACGCTTATATGCAGGGTTGATTTTTCTTTGAGAGATGTTTATATGTGGGTGTTTTTGTAATCTAATGGTTAACCAAGATTAGTGTCCGACCGAAACCAAAATTTTGGCCGAAACCGAAACCGAATTTCGGCCATTTTTGTAATATTCGGCCAAAACCGAAACCGAAACCGAAACTGAATGTATACATGAAAATTGTTTTAAAAACAATTTATTTATTTTAATTTTTTAGTTAAAAGCTTTCAAAAACATAACAATTGAAACAGATTATAATAACGTATATATTAGATAAATATTCTTTTGCCTTTATTCATAAAAATTTACGAACCTCTTATAAAGCCTTTACAAAAAAAAATTTCAAAAACAGTATCCATAAACGTCCAATAACGACAAAAATCTCTTATAAAGGCTTCTTAAATGAGTAACCTTCAATAAACCCTTGATAAAGCCTTTTAAAAATTTTTACTCTAATGTGAGCACAAATATTGTCAAATATACTTCAAACTGTTTCAAAAAATATGAAAACATGGCAAAACATTTCAAAATATTGAAAATAAAAATTATAAGTGACAATATTTTCACAGAAGAACATAGATCAAAAAATTTTTTGACTGTTTGCATGTCAAAGTATTGATAAAATTGTGACAAATAAACAAAAAATTATTGAATTTATCAAATTCACGAACCATTCTTGACACTGTTCCCATTTCAAATTGAGAGTGTTCCTATTTTAACAAATAAGCTGAGACAATATTTTTATGAATAACAAAATTTTAAAAAACATTTTATCTCTAAAAAGCTTTTTTTGACTATTGAGCACTTTAAATCTAGTACCTGGGCGACCGAGCTCCGCTCAGATTCCTGCCGTATATTCAAATGTTTTACGGTTTTTAATGTATCGAAAATGCAAACTTTATGTTAGAAACAACATATAAGATCATATTTTTCAATTAACTTTAAATGCATTTTTATTTTATGATAACTTCGTTTTTCAACTAAACGAAATTTGTTTTGGTTTTATATTTTTTTTTATATATGGTTTAATTATTTTGATAATTTACTTATGCCTAAGTAAATTTTTTTTTCCCAAAATTAACCTCATGCTCCTTTTCCACTTACAAGAATAGAAGTTATTTTTTTATGTCGCAATTTTTTCTAAAGTTATGGAGATAGCAATTTTTGATCAAAGTAAAAATCTTGAAAATGGAGTCATTTTCAATAAATCATACCTCTGTCATTTGTTACCCCTATTTTTGTAAATGAAGTATCGTTATAAAGCAATTGAAAAGCGATTATTAATAAAAAATAAAATACTTTTGGAATTTTTTTGCTAGAGTTGCCTACTTTTTCAAAAAAAAAGTAAACTGTTTATATCTCAAAAAATGCATTTTCGGTTTTTTTTTACGTAGAATTACGTCTTACAGCGCGGTTTGTATGCAGTCGTTTTAACAAATTTTTTTAAGGTCATACCTACAGCCTATAATATTCATCGTTCAAACATAATATTTACACTAAAGTATCAGATATATCCTGCGCTAAACGAATATCTAATTTTGGATTTTGTTACTTTTATATTAAAGCTTAGAAGAATAATCTAGATTTTTATATAAGAAAATCAATCATTAGCTGCTTGCATGTTGTGTCTGCTACTTTCTTCCCAGTAGACAATGACAGCGCTGCTAGCAGGCCTTCCTGTGGATTTTGTAGTACTGCCGCACTCATATACAATTACACTTTCTTTTTTATATGAAGTGGGAAAATTTCGCAGGCCTTACGCTCCGATAGCTCAAAAGAGGCCTGATAGAAGCACTTCTTAAGTATGGCTAAAAGAAGGGGTCAGCAAAAAGTATTGAAAAAAATACTTTTTTTTTTAAACCTTTTCCTTTTGTTTATAAATTCTATTACTTTATCTTCTCTCCTATGTTTTTTTATGTCAAATCAATTTCAACCTATAAACTTTGATACAGCAGTAAGAAGTTTTAAACAGCAGAATATTTCAAAACTGATATATATTTTGACTTTAAACGAAAAAGTTGCCCTGAAGTATATGAAAAGTTAGTCTTTGAAGGGAAAAAAGTTTGTTGTGCTGTCTATTGTGCAGAAAAAGAAGGCCTTCAAGAAGGGCTCATAAGAGCAGCGAGGAAAGGATGTGTTTGGTCTTCAAAAGTAGCAGTCAATGCAGGCCTTCGTTTGAAGAGCGCTGGTTTAATTGCCTATTGGGTTTGTTTTTGTTTTTGCTTGTGTTGGTTTTGTTTTGAACGAACTGATTCGCAGCATTGGTGCTCTGCTCCACGTTAAGAGGGTGTTCTAAGTTAAGAGGGTGTTCCGATTAGATTTAACACTTATGAAAAAAACTATTGACATTATTTTTCGTTATATGCTATTACCCAATAGATGTCGTTTTGTATTCACTTATTATGATCTTTGAATCTAAAACAGTGGATCAGTCGGATAAGCTGTTGTCGTGAAGACGTTAAACATCAAAGAAGCCTGGTTCGATCCTCAGCCTGGATGATGAGTATATTTTTTTTTTTAATTTTTTGAAGTGAAACTTCTTTGGCGGCGAGTGAAATTTCAAGGTTTCTTATTCGTGACGCTAGGCTAACGTTTTGAATTCATATGAAAATTTAAAAAAAAATTATCATTGCCATCGGGACTAGAACCCAGTCTCGATATTATGCATCTCCTAAGAGTTAATAGCTCTGACTCTGCGCCACTTAGGCATATGACAAATTAGCAAACAAAATGCAATTAATATTCAACGAGTTTTAGTCCGTGTATTACATTCCACAGACACACACCATGTCTGAAGAATGTACTGTACATTTGATCCGTACTGTACCATTTGATTTTCATCCTACAAGTATGCACGGAAATTTTATTTCTTTATGCTTGGAATTCTGTACATTACGTAACAAAATATAACAATTGTGCTTTTTTTTTTTGTTGAATATCGAATCCTAGCTAAAAGCTTAATTTGAAAGAGCATATGATAACGTTAATTGTTATCAAAAACTTGAAAGGTGATTGACAACATGCAAAACAGTTAATACGATATAAAATTAAAAGCAAGAAGTGTAGAAAGTGAAATAATTAAGACTGCAGAATCGTATTTGTCATGCCAAAAAATGTCCCGAAGCTAAGAAAAGTACCTTAAGAATGCAACTGCAGCTAGTCCACAACTCAGCTCACGAAAGTGCTTTTCCATTTTCTACTGATTCTTTAGAAATTAAAAGCTAACTGTTATTTTTTGCCGTGTATTTTTTTCGGGGAAAAATAAAGGTTACTTTCTACTTTTATTTTATCGGTCAAAAGTAACAATTATTTTGTGACTTTTCGTTTTTCGGTCAAACAAATTATGCAATTTGTGTTTTTTAAAAGGCCGCTTGACAGATGTTGACACCATCAGTAAAATGTCTCACCGATAAGATGAAAATAATATATCAATAGTTCTTAGTCGGTAAAATGACCTTTGAAAAAATACACATTGCCTGATATTTTTGACCGAAAAAATAAACGGCAGAAAAAACTTTATTTTTGACCGATAAAATAAAATTCAAAAGTAACTGTTCTTTTTGCCCAAAAAAATATAGCGACTTATGTGACTTTTTCGATAAAAACCATAAACGGTACGGTCCCTGGAAATAAATATTGAATAAACAGAATATTATTCCATTTTGTGTTGATTGATTTCCTTTTTAGATACTTTCTCTATATTTCACACTAAAATCTCTCATATATTTTACTGTTTAAGAAGTTTCACTTCTGCCACATGTACGTTGCTACACGCGAGTTTTTTTTTATTATTATAATCTTATTTTATTAATTATTTAATGTAACAATTGCATAGTGCAATATTTTTATTTTTTGTCACATCCTGTTGCTTGCGATATCATGAACGCAACTGTAAGCAAAATACAGCTTTTATTAGTCTTAGTTATTTTGTATTCAATTTTTAACCTAAGTAACCATAATTCAAATTGTATTCCCAATTAATTAAATTTACGTACAGCTTTGACTAAAAATATGTCTAGTATTTTTAATCGTATCAATTCTAAAAAAAAGGATTAACATATGTATTAGTTCATTGTATTGTTTAAAAATTACTCTTAGATTTTTAACCGTAAAGTTGTTGTACTATGTGGTCTGTTCACACCTTAAGATATTTATAAAATGTGAATTTGTCACTTCATCCTCCCCAGACGGCCGATTGAAAAATGTTAAAACTGTTTTAAGACCGATTAAAAAATTCTTAGAGTAAGTTTGATCTTAATTTATTTCGAATTTTTATAAGGCATTTAAAATTTTGTAAACTTACTGCAAATAAAAAAGAAGGAACTAAAAATTTTGTTCAAGCTTTTTACAGTTTTATGGTCCAAGATTCCTTTATTATATACAAAATAATTATTTGACCTAATAAGAAAAACATTTTTGCTGCAGATTTTATAACAATATCTCAAACGGTATAGAAATTATGAACGATTAAGTGAAATGTATATTAGAAAAAATTGAAATTACGAAAAGCATAACATTTGGCCATTATATTTTATTTTGGTGGAAACTTAATTTGTTTCTTTAAATTACAAAAAAAAGTGCACTTTTTGAGATGTGAGCAAATTAGATTTTTTTTTCAAAACGTAGGAAACTCTAGCATAGGAAACTCTTACAAAAATATTTTCCTTTTTAAAATTTGTTTAAGATTTAGTGTAAATTACTCTATTTGTAAGATTTCTTTTTATATCAAAAATTGGTACATCAAAACTGTACTAAAAACGTTTCTATAAAAAAAATAAATGAAAAATATAACAAATTCACCAAATCACTGTTTGGTGAAGCTTAAAAAATAAAAACAAAAAACTTATTGAGCACGGTGGGATTCGAACTCACTACATTGACATTATTGGACAGAAGCTCTACTCTCTGATCTATCACCGACATAAGAACTTAAGCAAACTTAACATAACATATTCGGCAGAAAAATTAACTTATTTATTAAATGCGTGAAAACTCGGAAAAACAGCTTTTCCCAGAGATGAGACCTAGCTGGATCGATTTTTCAGCCCCCTCTTCATCTATATTGTAAATTTCATCGAAATCGTTAGTGCCGTTTTCGAGAACGCAATTGCAAATATATATACAAATATTGCTCGTTTAATAGAATAAGATATTTAGTACTCTTTTAATACTCATATTTAATACTCTTTTAAGACTCAGTACCTGGGCGACCGAGCTCCGCTCAGATTCCTGCCGTATATTCAAATGTTTTACGGTTTTTAATGTATCAAAAAAGGCAAACTTTATGTTAGAAACAACATATAAGATCATATTTTTCAATTAACTTTAAATGCATTTTTATTTTATGATAATTTCGTTTTTCAACTAAACGAAATTTGTTTTGGTTTTATATTTTTTTTATATTTGGTTTATGTTGCGTCTTAATGGGCGCAACTGCAAATCCTTAGTCTTAACTTGACTAAGGAATAGTTGTTTAAATAATTATTCAAAAGTTAACCAGGCACTTTAACCTGTTCAACTAAGGATAATTATTTTTGTTTTTTTTTTTTGCTTTGGTTAACCAGGCACTTGAACCTGTTCAACCCAGAGGAATAAAAAGAACCGCTTCAAAGGTGTTGACTTTTAATATTCATTTATTGTTACTATTTAGATTCCTTTTATACAAAATTTGTTCCAATTTTACATAGAAAAAGAATATATAAAACTAATATGTAATATGTATATATGTTGAATTTAGCATATGATTAAGCATAACAACAAAATGCACACACAACAAAAACGGCCAAGCTGCCCTTGAAATAATTGTTCAGCACATTGCACTACAAAATTCTATTCATATTAAAACATAGCCAAACTGGCCTTGACTTTGTCCAGAACATTGCACTGAGACTCATGTGTCGTTTTTTTGCAGGCTCAGCTTTTTTGGTAGTTACTGGAATGCTTTGTTGTTTTGTGTTTTGCTGTTATGCTTGTATATTTGTATGACTACAACTACTTATTAATAACTTAATTTATTTGTATTGTTCGGAACTGAAAATTCTCCGCCCCGTTGAACCATGGGTTCAACAGCTGAAATTTAAACTTCAATCGTAAAATCCGAATCTCTTTTATGGCTTGTATCAGGTGCGATGACATGAATTCTTGGCGTGGGTTGTGGTGGTAAGCAATTGATGCTGTGAGATCTCCTGATGCGTTTCCAAACAAAGAATGAAATAATGCAACCAACCAAGAAGAGACATAAATAACTTATTGAGTAGTGATGAATGTCATGTGGTCGAATTTCGTTAGGAAGATTCAATTGTAGCTTAGATAATTCACTTTGGATAGCGGATAGTTGTTCTTGATGGGAGTTGTAACGAAGGGAAATGTTGACTGCTGGAGGTTCTGTTGACGAGAACACCAAATCAGATGTCTGAACGGTTGGGATATATGATCTGTGATTGGTTGATTTTAATGTCTTGTGGCCTTGAATGGTTATCAGTGGCTGTTTAATGACGCAGTTTTCATTCATAGATAGAAGTCCTGAGTCTTGAATGGTGAATTGCGTTAGAACTGCTTCACAAACTGCATTTACCACGACTTCGCTCCTGACAGAATATATCCATGTGTTAGGATTGTGTAGTTGAAGCCAATGGGGGCCGGCTTCCGCATGTTCGATGGAGCATGACGTGTTTGTTTCAATGTGATTAAGCAAGTTTAACTCACATATTGCTATGTTGGATCCTCGTTTATAAAGTGGGTGAATTTGTTGACAAAGATAGTGCTCACTTTCGGTTGACGTGCATATCCTTGAATCAGCTTCCTTTAATGGATAGTATTGATCACGATGCAGATTTACAATCAAAAATGAGAAGGGAGACTGGATTTTGACAAATTCATTGTTTAGATGCCACGGCACAGGAGTAAGTTGTAGTAACTCGAAATCTTCAGTTGATACTAGTGGAAGTTTCAATTTAAAAATTACGTAGTTTGAAGTGACTCGTCCTTCGATTGACATCAAGTTATATAGTTGTATCAATTCTTCGGTAGGTAACCTTAGATGGCTGGGAAGGCTGGCCTTTATGTGGAGTAGCTCTTCTTGTAGCTGTTGAGGTGAGATTAGTTCGGGACTTAATTTACCATGATGTGTGTCTATTAAAATGCTTAGAAGAGAATCTTGCACGCGTTGGAAGTATATTAGTTCCAACGTTGTTTGAAGAGCTAGTTCAGCAACTGATTGAGCGATGCCTTGTTTGTTTACTTCTTGTTGCACGTTCTCAAATCGGAATTCCAGGGTTTTCAATGTCTTTTCGACCTTTACAAATTCTTCTTCAATACTTTGTTGGTTCCATTTGCTTTTATATTGCAGTTCCTGAAGGTAATCTCGCGACCAACGCCTCCAAAATTCATGTTTCAGATGGGATACTAACTTCCATCTTGTTAGTAGCGACGCGTTGTTTGGCGTGGCATATGTGTCTACGGATGTTGTCAGTGGTTCGCCGATCAAAAAATGCCCTGGTGTTAAGGCAGTAAGATCCTTGGGATCGGATGACATTGGAGTGAGTGGTCTTGAGTTGAGTATAGCTTCAATCTCAACCACCACTGTTTCTAGCTCTTCATAGGTTAGCGACACTGTAGACACACTCCTTATTAACAAATGCTTGGCTGATTTGACTGCAGCCTCCCAGAGCCCGCCAAAATGTGGAGCCCGAGGTGGAATGAATTTGAAATCTATTCCTTTATCACTGCATAACCTTACTATTGATTCATTGGCTTTCTGGGAGTGGATTGCTTCATTAAGCTCATGGAGTTGGTTTCGAGCTCCAACAAAATTTGTAGCGTTGTCGCAGTAGAGGGTTTTACAATGTCCTCTACGGCTGATGAAACGTTTCAATGCGCCAATGAACGCATTCGTTGTTAAATCGCTTACCAATTCGAGGTGGACTGCTTTCGTAACGAAGCAACAAAATACAGCAATATAAGCCTTTGTTGCTCTTTTTCCTCTGATTTTATAATGAATCCATAATGGTCCACAGTAGTCAACGCCACTGTTAATAAATGGTCTTGCTGGAGTCACTCGGGTGTGTGGTAGATTACCCATGATCTGTTGACATAATTTTGGACGGGCCTTGCTACATCGTATGCATTGTTGTACAGTTGCTCTGGCTGTTAACTTTCCTTTGATTGGCCAAAAACGTTGCCTTATTGTTGCTAATAATGTCTGGGAGCCACAGTGTTTGTTGTCCTTGTGTATCATAGTGAACAAAAGTTTTGCTAACGGGTCGTTGTAAGGAATTAGCATTGGATGCTTAGAGTCGTAGTTTAGTGTTGATGCTTCCAGCCGTCCACCCACTCGAATGATGCCTTTATCATCAATGAACGGAGTCAAACTGCTAATTGAACTTGATTTGTCAAGTCCTTGATGATTTTTTAATTGTTTTAACTCGCAACTAAAGTCAGACATCTGCATGCTTTTTATGATAACAAAAAGTGCATCATCCATTTCTTTGGGGTTAAGCGATATCTGTTGTTGCCTCAGATTCTTTTTGACTTTTGTGTGGCTTATAAATCGCAAAATATACCCTAGGATTCCTTGTAATGTTCGGAAAGAGTTTCTATGCCTTATTGTATACACTAATTCTCCGTTAATATGTGATTGCAGCAATCCTTTTTCAATCTCTGTTGTAGCAATAGCGACGTCGTTACTGGGCAATACTACCAATTGCTTCCTTTTTTCCAGGTCGTTTGGAATTTGAAGTTGAGCTAAAAAACGTGGAGGCCACAAGTCCTGTCTCCCATGTAAGAAAAATGGTCCTTGAAACCATAGGTCACATGCTGCGAGAGCTTTCGCTGTTAATCCCCTTGACAGCACGTCTGCTGGATTGTCTCTTGATCTGACATGTCGCCACTGCTCCGGCAGGGTTAGCGTTTGAATTGTTGCTATTCTGTTAGCCACAAATGTTTGGAATGTTGAAGATTGAGCATTGATCCAACTTAGCACAATTTCTGAATCGGTCCACAGAAATAATGGTTGATCCTTGGTTTTCATGTCATCCCTGAGGCGAGTTGAGAGCTGTGAGGCTAATACTGCAGCGCACAGTTCCAGCCGTGGTAGTGTTTGCGTTTTAAGTGGAGCTATCCGAGTTTTTGCACACAATAGTCGGACTATTACTCTACCATCCTTAAGAGTTGCTCGAATATATGCTGCAGCACCGAAAGCCCTTTCAGATGCATCAGCGAATACATGAAGCTGAGTTGAGGTTGGTACTTCTCCTCGAAATATGTGTCTAGAAACTTGGAGGTTGTTTAGGTTTGTCAAATTATCTCGAAATATGGACCATTTTTCCTTCATTTCTGATTGTAACGGTTCGTCCCATGATAAGTTAAGCTGCCATAACTGTTGAATAAACATTTTCGCCTTCACAATTACCGGTGCCAATAATCCTAGTGGATCGAATAACTTGGCCAGATCAGAGCTGACGGTTCGCTTTGTAATTACTTTAACTGGGTCCAGTTTTACCTTAACGCAAAAATAGTCAGTTTTTGGTAGCCACAGCAATCCCAGAGTTTTAATTGAATCGTTGTTGAGATTCGTAAAGTCCAGATTCACTTCTTGATCACATTGTGGTATATTCTCTAGGAGCTGCGAATGGTTTGCACACCATTTTCGCAAATTGAAACCATGCTTCTTTAATATATATATCAGTTGTTGTTGAGCTTCAATGGCTGTTATCAAACTATCAGAACCTCCCAGACCGTCATCTACATAAAAATTATCTTGTAGAATTTGAGCTCCCAACGGGTAATTATTGGCATTTGCCGTTGCAATTCGCTGTAAACATTTTGTTGCGAGATACGGTGCTGATCTTGTTCCATACGTCACAGTGGTTAATTGATAATATTTGATTGGAAAGGCTGGATTCTCTCTCCAAATAATTAATTGGTATCGTTGATCATCTGGATCTACTAAAATTTGACGATACATTTTTTCGATGTCTGTAGTGAACACGTAGCGTGGTAGCCGGAACCGAAGAAGAATTGAAAAAAGTTCGCTTTGAACGGTTGGTCCAGTGTACATTAGATCATTTAGTGAATATCCTGATGATGTCTTGGCTGAGGCATCAAAGACGACCCGAAGTTTCGTTGTCGTGCTGTCGGGCTTGAATACACAATGATGTGGAATGAAATAATTCGGAGTTAGTACAGAATCGAGATTCACTTCTTTCATGTGCCCAAGTCTTTCATAATCCTTCATAAATTGAATGTTTTCCTTGCGTACGATATCATTTTTTAGAAGTCGGCGTTCTAGACTCATAAATCTGTTGTGGATCATGGCTTGTGATTGCCCTAAGGCTGATGTGTTTTCGATAAAGGGGAGTTTAACGACAAAGCGGCCTTCCTCATTGCTACGAACATTTTGAGCAAAGTGAGATTCACATCGCTGCTCTGCTGGTGAAAGATATTTCTTACTTGTTTCAACTTCTTCTATTTCCCAAAATTTTTTTATCAGTTCATTTGTGGTTTCTTCTTCTTGACTGAATATACCACATGTGACAGCATCGTAGCTTGTTGATCCCACCATTCCTGCTACTATCCAACCAAACACTGTATTCTGCAGTATGGGCAACTGTTCACCGATGTTGATTTGTTCTGGTCGGATCAAGTGATAATACAGTTCTGCTCCCAGTAGAACATCGATCTTGTCAGATTTGAAGAATTCAGGATCTGCTAACTTAATGTTTTCTGGGAGTGACCAGGTTGAAATGTCAATGTTCAGTCTTGGTTGAGGTGATACGATGTGAGACAGGACGACTGCTTCGAGTTTGGATGTGAAGTTTCCAGTTCTTGAATGCATATCTACGTTTACTCGCTGAGTTGATTTATGAGTACCCTTTCCAATGCCTTCGATACAGAGCGATGATGATGTTGTTGATAGCGATAATTTCTTAATCAGTCTTTCAGTTATGATATTAATCTGAGAGCCGGAATCCAGAATTGCTCGAACTTCACACGATCTTCCATTATTTGCTGAGATTTTAATTTTTGCTGTTGCTAGTAGAACGTAGTTATATTTGTTAGTTTCATTTTGAGCCGCAGCTACCGTGAAAGGCACAGTGTTGTTATTTGACTGATCAGGAACTTGATGATTTAATGTTGTTTTCTGAATTTTAGCATCTCCCTGTAAATGCAGTAGTGTGTTGTGCTTTGCTGAACATTTTGTGCAGCTTCGTGATTTACATGTCTTGGCTGTGTGATTTTCTTTGAAACAATTGACGCACAGGTTTTGTTTCTGTATCCATTTCAGTCGTTCTACGGCGGACATCTTGAGAAACTGTTGGCAATAGTAAAGAGGATGGCCACCTTGCTTACAAACCTTGCAACTGTTGTGATTGGATACTGCTGTCGATGTTACCACTCTTTTGATATTACATCCTATGGCTTCTAATGCTTGGAACCGATTCTTTAAGAATTTGAGAAAGGTGCTTATTTCTTGAAGCTTTCTGGGGTCTTGAAGTGATTGCTCGTAGAGCATATGGGTTTGGTGATCAAATTTCTTTATTAAAATGTGCAACAGCAGAGGATCCCAGCTATCTGTCTCGACTCCAAGATTCTTGAGTGCGGCTAAGCTTTCATGAATGGTGTCATGAAAGTTTCGAATAGTCTTGGCTTCTGATGTGAGGTTTGGAAGGGATATCAGCCGTTGTATTATAGCTGATGTAAGCATTCTCTTATTGCTAAAACGATCTTGTAGAGCTTCCCATGCGATGTCGTAATTATCTTCTGTCAATTCGAGATGACCAATCGCACGTTCAGCCTCCCCGAATACATTGGTTTTGAGGTACCACATTTTCTGGATTTTTGGAATTTGTTGCTGATGTATCATTCGCGTGAATATGTCTGCGAAAGTTTGCCATTTCAAGTAGTTTCCGTCAAACTTCGGTACTGACATTTTTGGTAGATGCACCAATTGGTGATTTGTTGCCTGGAATTCATCATTGATATTCTTATGTTTTGTTAACAATTCTTGTCGGTGTATGACTCTGGCTTCGAGTTCTGAGTATGCCAGTATGTCATATCCTTTTGCTGCCGGGTCCTCGAACAGTTCCCATAATTTATAGTGAATTTCTTCAACTTGGCTCCACAGCTTGCTTAACACGATCAGACACTGTGAAGGAGCCTCTTGTATTGAATTGCCCGCTAGTAGACGTTCCAGTGATGACATCATCGCCTTTTGTCTCCTACACATGGCCTCAAAACTAACTTGGACTGGAGAAATTGATGACGACTGATCCTGCTGAGTTGTTGGTGCAACCGAGGATGCATCTTTTGTAAATTCTCGTATGTCTCTTGGGGTTGCCTTTGTAGGTGGTTCCAATTGGGGTGATGACTTCGATTCCAGGTTTTGTATCTCGGTTGTAAAAATCTGTTTGTACTTATTGGCCACAGTCAAAATGTTGTTATAGTAGTCTGTTTTAAAGTATTCATGATCTAATGATAGATCCTTTATCGTACGAATCTTCGTGTCGTTTTCTTCAAATTGATCCCACACTTTATTTAGACGCTGCAGTCGCTCTTCAAAATAGATTGATGTCGTCTTTCGATCTGGAGAATCCTTTTTGAAATTCTTCACAATTTGCTGAATTTCATTGCCCGCCAACTTTTGCAAGGCAACCAATGATGAAAAATCTTCCATGATAAATGCTGATGAAACTGAACCACCAGAATGATATGTTGAATCTGCCTAAGAAGTGTTGCAGATCACGTCGGGGTCACCAGAATGTTGCGTCTTAATGGGCGCAACTGCAAATCCTTAGTCTTAACTTGACTAAGGAATAGTTGTTTAAATAATTATTCAAAAGTTAACCAGGCACTTTAACCTGTTCAACTAAGGATAATTATTTTTGTTTTTTTTTTTTGCTTTGGTTAACCAGGCACTTGAACCTGTTCAACCCAGAGGAATAAAAAGAACCGCTTCAAAGGTGTTGACTTTTAATATTCATTTATTGTTACTATTTAGATTCCTTTTATACAAAATTTGTTCCAATTTTACATAGAAAAAGAATATATAAAACTAATATGTAATATGTATATATGTTGAATTTAGCATATGATTAAGCATAACAACAAAATGCACACACAACAAAAACGGCCAAGCTGCCCTTGAAATAATTGTTCAGCACATTGCACTACAAAATTCTATTCATATTAAAACATAGCCAAACTGGCCTTGACTTTGTCCAGAACATTGCACTGAGACTCATGTGTCGTTTTTTTGCAGGCTCAGCTTTTTTGGTAGTTACTGGAATGCTTTGTTGTTTTGTGTTTTGCTGTTATGCTTGTATATTTGTATGACTACAACTACTTATTAATAACTTAATTTATTTGTATTGTTCGGAACTGAACAGTTTAATTATTTTGATAATTTACTTATGCTGAACTTATGCCGGCCATTTCAAGCCTAAGTAAATTTTTTTTTCCCAAAATTAACCTCATGCTCCTTTTCCACTTACAAGAATAGAAGTTATTTTTTTATGTCGCAATTTTTTCTAAAGTTATGGAGATAGCAATTTTTGATCAAAGTAAAAATCTTGAAAATGGAGTCATTTTCAATAAATCATACCTCTGTCATTTGTTACCCCTATTTTTGTAAATGAAGTATCGTTATAAAGCAATTGAAAAGCGATTATTAATAAAAAATAAAATACTTTTGGAATTTTTTTGCTAGAGTTGCCTACTTTTTCAAAAAAAAAAGTAAACTGTTCATATCTCAAAAAATGCATTTTCGGTTTTTTTTTACGTAGAATTACGTCTTACAGCGCGGTTTGTCTGCAGTCGTTTTAACAAATTTTTTTAAGGTCATACCTACAGCCTATAATATTCATCGTTCAAACATAATATTTATACTAAAGTATCAGATATGTCCTGCGCTAAACGAATATCTAATTTTGGATTTTGTTACTTTTATATTAAAGTCACAAAATAGCAAAAGCTTAGAAGAATAATCTAGATTTTTATATAAGAAAATCAATCAATCATTAGCTGCTTGCATGTTGTGTCTGCTAGTTTCTTCCCTGCAAACATTTGTAATCGTCTGAGAATCTCCAGCGAATCGCTTGGAAGATGAAACGATCGCCGGCGAGCTCTTCTGAGAGTCTTCCGGGAATCGCCGAATGTAAGCAGCTGAGGCCATAAAAGCGATTCGCCGGGAAGATTCGCCGGCGAATCGCCAAGAGGAGTCTTAAGCGATTCGCCTGGAAGATTCGCCAACGAATCGCCGAGAAGAGTCTTAGGCGATTCGCCAGGAAGAGTCGCGAACGATTCGCTGAGAGGAGTCTTAAGCGATTCGCCGGGAAGATTAGCCAACGAATCGCCGAGAAGAGTCTTAGGCGATTCGCCAGGAAGAGTCGCGAACGATTCGCTGAAAGGAGGAGGAGAAGCGATTCGCCAACGAATGGCAGAAGGGGTTTTTGTTTGTTGCAGAGCATCGTTGTTGAATGTTACAAGTTGTTGCATGTTTGAACTAGCGGGCTCTTCAGACTTTGTTTTATCCCAGTTTCACGAAATTTTTTAAAAGTTTAATTTTTTTGATTAATTTAAACGATTTTTCAGAGCCTGCTTCATATGACAATGATAGATTTTGAAAAGCTTTTTAAAAAGCAATCTTCCAACGATCGCCGGAATGAGCGAAGGAAGATTTTAAAATTTTTTTGAATCGCGCATTCATCCCTTGGGCGACCAAAAAGCGATCAATCTTCCAACGATCGCCGGAATGAGCGAAGGAAGATTTTGAACATTTTGTTGTCAATCGCGCATTCATCGCTTGGACGATCGAAAAGCGATCCATCTTCCAACAATCGCCGGAATGAGCGAAGGAAGATTTTTAAATTTTTTGAGAATCGCGTATTCATCGCTTCGGCGATCGAAAAGCGATCAATCTTCCAAAGAACCCTTAGGCGAATCGCTAGCGCGTCGCCAAACCTTCTAATCTTCCAATCGTCTTCCAAATGTTTGCAGGGTTTGTTTTTGTTTTTGCTTGTGTTGGTTTTGTTTTGAACGAACTGATTCGCAGCATTGGTGCTCTGCTCCACGTTAAGAGGGTGTTCTAAGTTAAGAAGGTGTTCCGATTAGATTTAACACTTATGAAAAAAACTATTGGCATTATTTTTCGTTGTATGCTATTACCCAATAGATGTCGTTTTCTATTCACTTAATATGATCTTTGCATTCAGAGTCGTGGCTCAGTCGGATAAGCTGTTGTTTTGATAACGTCAAAAATCAAAGAAGCCTGGTTCGGTTCTCAGCCTTGTTGATAAGTATGTTTTTTTTTAATTTTTTATTATTATAATCTTATTTTATTAATTATTTAATGTAACAATTGCATAGTGCAATATTTTTATTTTTTGTCACATCCTGTTGCTTGCGATAGCATGAACAAAATGTAAGCAAAACACATCTTTTATTAGTCTTTTAGTTATTTTGTATTCAATTTTTAACCTAAGTTACCATAATTCAAATTGTATTCCCAATTAATTAAATTTACGTACAGCTTTGACTAAAAATATGTCACCTTAAGATATTTACAAAATGTGAATTTGTCACTTCATCCTCCCCAGACGGCCGATCGAAAAATGTTAAAACTGTTTTGTTTTAAGAACGATTAAAAAATTCTTAGAGTAAGTGTTTGTTTCAAAACTCAATAGCTCAATTTAATTTTTGATTATTTCCAACAGTTTACGTATAAAAAGGCCAATGTGAGAATCGAAAAGTTCTAATTTACTTGTTGTATTTAAACTTACGTAGTAAGAGGATTCCAGTAGAAGAAATGACTTATACAAAATTTTATAACTTAAAACTAAGCTGCCAACGTTATATTAACATTATGTTTTGCCTAATGTTAATATGATGTTAAGCAAATTTAATATCTAAAGGTTGGTTTTCAATGCTTCTCGAACTTTACACTGTAAATTAAAAATGGGTGTTTTGGCTTAAACATTGCCGCCCACCTTGCAGTAATATAACTGTAAAAAACGAAAATATATTTATAGTAAACAATTCATCAAAACTTAATATACAAAATTCACTTATTAATAGGTAGATTGTGACTATATTTGATAAATAAAGTATTCTTTATGAGCAATTTTTTTTTTTTTTCAAATGAATTTATTCAGGTTAAAATTAAAAAAAAATCAAAATGTCTAAAAGGACATTTAGTGGTTTATTTGATGTCTTAAAGGACATAAGGGCCAGAAAGGACCCAACCAAAAATGGTATTGTGAGCAAAAGGCAGTCCGGTTAGTGTTATCATTTCAGGACGAATGACTTTACTATATATATCAGCGCCAAATACTATGTCGATTGCCGATGACGTAAAAAAATTTGGGTCAGCTAACACAAAGCTGGAAAATTTATCCTTTAAGGCCGCATTTTTTTTTTTTTTTTTTTTTTTTTTTTTGTTTGGATTCGCCAAAGGAGTGAGAAATCTCATAAATACGTATAGCCCGTACTATACGCATGCACGACTTACATTCTACAACATTCCGGATTAACCGGAAAGATAGAATGCACCTACGTACTAAAAAACACACCCAGTTGGCGAAGTATGAATTTCCACTAAGCACATAACTGGCTTTTCAGCGGAACTTAAAAATTTTATACAAAAACACGAATTTATTAAGAATATTTCAATTTAAAAAAGTAAACAACATCAAATAATTAGTAAACTTTACATAAAACTCTAAAACAAAGAGACCAAAGTAACTATAAATAATATGAATATTAGTAAGTTTGCGGCAACTATCCAACCCAAGATCCTACGTGGAAAAGAGAGTAAACTCTTAAACACCAAACCAATTCCAATTATAACGGAGATATATATAAATATGTACAAACATATATGTGTATATATATACGGGTCACTATGTAATTTTGGAACACCGTGCTAATGTTATTAATTGGATATGTATTTGGGCCAACGCAGGCATAAACTTGCATGGAAAAGAGATAAACTCTTGCGCACCAAACTAAGTAACTAATAAGTCAAAATGAATAAGAAAAATTAAAAATTTTTTTTTGATTAAAAACAAACAAGTTTAAGCATACATATCATATTCGATGGTGTTTACTTCATCAAACGCAATATTATAAAGGAAAACAACTGAAACGGTCTCGAATATATGGAATAACTTCAGCCAACATTTCAACAGAATATAACAATATTATTAACCGAGTTAATGTTTGAAACAAAAATTCTAAAATGTATCAATTATTTAAATGTAAAATCATTTTCCGTTTCAAGGCATCCACCGACTCACAAAAATTAATAAAGTTGTAGCTATTGTTGAAATCACTACACATACATCGTAAAGGGTCATGAAGGGCAAAATTTGAAGTGCACTGGCTCAACTTAAAAAGCACAAAATGTCTAGATCCTCTTCTTGGGATGTTAAAGTTAAGAGATGAGAGAATATATTGGGAGTCAATTTCACCACAAAGTAATTTATATAGGAAGGTGACATTAAGCACCATCCTTCTGCTTCTCAGGGAAGGCAGTAAAATTTGTTTAAGGCGGGTTTCATACGAAGGAAGAATAATATCTGGGTTCCAACGATGATGACGTAAAGCAAAAAGTAAAAACTGTTTTTGAACCGATTCTATTGCATCAATGTGGACGTGATATTGAGGGTTCCATACTACGGAAGCATATTCAAGAATAGGTCTTACGAGAGATATATATAGTAATTTAGTTGTGAAGGCATCATTGAATTCTTTCGCCCATCTTTTAATGAAACCAAGAACACCTCTAGCCTTATTTACAGCCAAATTTATGTGGAGATTGAAGCGAAGTTTTGGATCCATAATTACACCAAGATCAACAAAACTATGAACAATTTCTAAGTGGATGTTATTTATAGTGTAATTTGTACTTTTAAGTTAAGGTTTAATAGGTTGAAGTTACACCAATCCACTAGTCTGTTTAAATCAGATTGTAAAAGGTGTTGTTCGTCGAGTGACTTGTAGGTAAGAAAAAGTTTCACATCGTCAGCATACATTAAGACGTCACAATGTTTAATTGCCGAGGGAAGGTCATTAATAAATAGTAAGAACACGCATTGGCGTGTCTTTTTGGAGTTTTTAAATTAAGATAAGACGTAAGACGTGCGCAGATAGTTAATCGTACAGAGGCATCGTGCAACGAACACATGTTCAGTTCGCAAATCTGACCATTTACATTAACAGCTGTTGGCATCTTGTGTCGATTTACGACTGTTGCGCTGATTTTAGTGATTTCTGAGCACGGATCCAAAATAGCTCGCAAGGTAACTGGCTTATTTTGTAGGCGCACTTGGACAAGAGTAGTTGGAAACAATGCTAATGATTGATTGACCGGAATAGTGAGTTGCTGCGTGTGTCTTACGGTTTTATCCAGTCGACTGTGCGCATGAATTAAGCTGTTATGATCTCCTTGACAGTATATGCATGATTTTGTACTTCGACATTGTTTAGCTAAGTGTGAATGAGCTAAGCATCGGGAACAGTAGCGATGCAACAATATGTTTCGGATTCGCTTTTCGTAGTTCATTGCCAAAAATTTGTGGCAAAATCGAAGTGGATGATTGCGTTTACAAACTCGGCAAGTGTATTTTATTGCACTACGCACTTGAGATTTTGTAACTTCCATTATGATCTAGATAGAAGAGTGAACAAAGTAAGCAAAGCAAGAAAATGTAAAATAAAGTAATCGAAATTTAAGATGGAAGAACGACAAGTTTAACTACAGAGCGTGTTATGATGCCCTTTTGTGTATTGATGTCAGCTACTCTAACTCGTTTATCATTTCCGTAATAAAATTTTGTGACCCTACCTAGTCGCCATTCTGTGGTAGGAAGATTTTCTTGTTTAACAACAACTAGGTCGTCAACAGCTACGTCTCTAGCAGGAAACTTCCATTTGTAGCGCTTATGAAGTTCCTTCAAATATTCTTCTTTCCAACGAAGACATAATTGTTGACTAAAGGCTTTTAAACGTTGCCATCGGTTTGTTAAACTCAAAAGATTTTCAGAAATATGAGGTTCTACAGGTGCCAGTAGAGGGCAGCCAATGAGGAAATGTCCAGGAGTTAAAGCAACATTATCGGAGACGTTATTAGACATTGGGTCTGGAGTTAATGGTCTGGAGTTCAGACACGCCTCAATACGACTGAGTAGAGTGGAAAGTTCTTCAAATGTATATTTATGGGATGAACCCATCTTTTTAAAATGAACTTTAAAGCTCTTTACACCTGCTTCCCATAATCCGCCCATGTGTGGAGAGCCAGCAGGTATGAAGTTCCAAGTAATATCTTGGTGACTATAATTAGAGCAAACTTTTTCTTGGGAAGAAGTTAAAAATTTATGAAATTCCTGTTTAAAAACTTTGGATGCTCCAACAAAATTAGTGCCATTATCAGAAAAGAGCTTCCTAGGACAACCTCTTCTAGAAACGAACCTCGTAAAGGCCGCCAGAAAGGTAGTTGTGGACAAATCGCTTGTAGCTTCCAAGTGTAAAGCCTTTGTAGAAAAGCAAATAAAAACACAAACATATCCCTTCGTGATTAAACAAGCGCGGCCTGTATAATTTTTAACATCAAACGGACCAGAAAAGTCCACGCCAGTAGTTTCAAACGGTCTGCTTAAGGTTGTACGCTCAACCGGAAGTGCTGCCATTATTTGGGTCTGTTGCTTTTTCTTTTCTAAAACACAAATTTTGCATTTGTTTATTATAGTTTTTACAAGGTTTTTTGCTTTCGGTATCCAGTATTGTTGGCGTAGTAAACGAAGTAAAAGTGTATTTCCTCCATGTAAGGAAATTTTATGCAGAAATTCAAGAAGTAATTCAGAGAATTTACAGCTATAGGAAATCAGAATTGGGTGGCTTTCGTTAAAAGAAAGATCAGGTGAATAAGCTAAACGTCTATTAACACGAAGTACGCCCTCTGGATCTATATAAGGGTTGAGCGTAAGTATTTTGCTCTTCGAGTTAATTAGAAGATTATTAGATAGATTGAAGTATTCATCAGAAAAGTGAACTTTTTGACTTAATTTAATAAGACGTTTTCTGATATGGACAATTTCACTTCCTGTTATTGATAAGGAATCATAACGATTTTGATTTCGATATTTGATTTGTGTGTTATAAAAGAAACGAAATATGTAGGATAAAACTCGAAAAGCTCGAGGTAAACAGGAGAATCTTTTATGAGGGTCCTCATAATTAGTAAAGAAACTAACGTGAGTCTTTACGGTTCTCGATTCCAATGTAGTTTCAGTTATACATTTTTGTGAAAATGGCCATAACGATTGATCTTGATTTAGCCAGTGGGGCCCATGAAACCATAAGGAATTTGCAACGAGATCTTGTGGAGGAACACCGCGGCTTCCTAAATCAGCGGGGTTATCATGAGTATCTACGTGATGCCAACTTTGGCTGCCTACTTTTTCCTGTATCTTTGATACGCGATTTGCGACAAAACAAGTCCAAGAACAAGGTGGCTTTTGCAGCCAGGAAAGAACAATCGTAGAATCAGTCCAACAGTATAAATTTTCAATAGAAATATTGAGTTCTGGCAAAAGAGAATCAAGCATTTCTGTCACAAGGAGAGCACCACATAGTTCTAAACGAGGTAAGGATACACTTTTCACGGGAGCTACTTTTGTTTTAGCCATAAGCAAATGAGATTTTATGGACGACTCATTATCGATTCTAATATAGATGGCCCCGGCGTATGCCTTTTCCGAGGCGTCAGAAAAGGCATGGATTTGAATTTTAGAAGTTAGATTGTAAGAGACCCAACGTGATATTTTTATGAGGTTTATTTTGTTATAGTTTTCAACAAATTTTTCCCACCTTAAAAGTGTTTGAGGTAGCAAATTTTCATCCCATCCTGTTTGATCCAACCAAACTTGTTGCATAATAATCTTGGCTTCGACCACAATGGGGGCTAGCCATCCAGCTGGATCAAACAGTTTAGCTGTTGCAGATAACACCTCTCTTTTGGTGATAGATTCTTTACACTGTAAAGGTTGCGCAATAAAATAAAAGAAATCATACTTTGCATTCCATCGTATCCCAAGAGCCTTTGCATTGCTAGAGTCGTCAATTTCTAGAAAATCTGTATCTAGAAGGTGTTCCTTGGGAAGGTCTTTCAAAAAATCTTTTGAATTTTATCTGTTGGAATGACTGTTGGTTTAGCCAATCTGTTGATGATAAGTTAAATGTTCTTGTTTCACACGTTATATATGCTTTTGATAAATTTGTTCCTGTTCGTGAGTCTATAGTTGGTAATAAGTTATGTCCATGGTATACGTCACATGTCAAAGTAGCCATTAATAAAAGAAACAAACTTTATGTTAAATGGAAAAGAAACCCTACTAATGAAAACTGGGATATATACAAATGTGCACGCAATAATGCTGTGTCCATTATTAGATTATCTAAAAAAAGGTTTTTCTTTAAAAAACTAAATTGTGCTCTTCCTTCTAAAATTCTTTGGAGGAATATTCGTTCCTTAGGTATATATAGTAATGATGATCAAAAATGTGAAATTGAACCTAATAGTCTTAATAACTTTATTCTTTTTAAATCAACAGCAACAGAGTGCTATTTCTAGATGGGCTACTAAAAATGACCTCTGCCTGAATGCCAATAAATCGTTTATTCTTCCTTTATCTAAGGATAAACTTGACTTCAACCAGATTCCGACAATTTGTCTTAATGGCAATCATTTACAAATAGTTGACAAGGTAAAAAAATTTAGGTTTTTATATTAATTCTAAACTAACTTGTACTGACCATGTGAATTACATAATAAAAAGAATATATTATACGCTTAGGTGCCTGCGGTTAACGTCTAAGTTTACTCCTACTTTGACCAAAAAAAGACTTGTTGTTCAACTTATTTTACCCATAATAACTTACTCTGAGTTGGTTTACAGTAAATTGGACTCTCACTCGGAGCACAAAATTCTTGTTGCGTTTAATGACATGACTAGATATATATTTGACTTAAGACGTTTTGACTCTGTATCTGTTAAATGTAAGAAAATCTTAGGATGTAGTTTAATAGAATATTTAAATGCTAGAAACTGCATATTTCTGCACAAGTTGGCAATTAATAAGACACCGTCATACCTTTTTGAAAAACTTCGCTTCAGTACATCGAGTAGAACATCCAATTTTATAATACCACGATACTCTTGTTTACAGTCTAAGCGGCTGTTTTTCATCAACGCCATCAAGCTCTGGAACTCGCTTCCATCAAACATTAAAAATATTGTCAGCACGAGCAATTTTAAGTCTTCTATTTTTACCTATTTTTCTAACCTCTAATTTTCTTCTCTTTATTTTCTATGCTGCTTTGAATACTTAATTTTCTCCTTTTTTACTTAGTTAAGTTAAGTTAAGTTTTTAAATTTATATAGACATTTTTTTTCCCTTTCTCTTATTTTTTAATAAATTTTAAATTGTTTTTGTTCTGATAAATCTTTAAGTATTAGCTTTAAGCTTGGTTTGTGTTTCCTGTTGATTATTATGTTCTTAAATCTTAAATTTTAAATTTTTTAATTTTTAAATTTTTAATTGTTGTACGCTAAAAGACCTTTATTGATCTTACTGTACTAATTTTTAAGTCAAATAAATAAATAAAATAAAAAATTTGCAGTCCATTTCCGCAAAGAGAAACCTGCTGAGTCTAATGCATTTATAAGCTCATTCCTACTTTTAATAGCAGTAGAAATATCATGGGCACCAGCTAGCACGTTATCTACATACATGCACCTTTCCAAGATGAACGATGCTAACGGGAAAAGACTGCGAATATCTTGAGCAAGCTGTAACAATGTGCGAATTGCTAGATAAGGGGCGCAGTTAACGCCAAAAGTGACAGTTTTCAGTTGATAATCTGTCACTTGTTCATCTGGAGATTCTCGAAAGAGAATCCTTTGAAACGGACGATGAGAATGTTCAATGAGAATTTGCCTATACATTTTTTGTATATGGCTATTAAAAACGTATTTATAAAGTCTCCATCGCAACATAAGGAAAGTAAGGTCTGCTTGAAGCATTGGACCGACAGAAAGAACATCATTCAAACTGTGGCCATTAGATGTTAAACTTGATGCATTGAAAACAACTCGAACAGCAGTAGTTCGGCTTTCTGGTTTAATGACAGAATGGTGTGGAAGATAACAATGAAAAGGAAAATTTTCAAACTTAGGCTGATCAACTTTTTCCATATGATCAAGTTGTAGATATTCCATAACAACGTTATCATAAATAGTTTTAAGTGAAAGTTTTTCTAATAAAGAAGCTTCATTGCGCAGAAATTGTTTGTGGGCGATGTGACGAGAAGAACCAAGTTTAATATTAGCAGGAAAGGTGTCTTTAAATGGCAATGAAACGATTTATCTGCCATCCTTGTTTCTTCGAGTAGTTTTAACAAAGTGTTCCTCACATCGCTTATCTTCCTCAGTAAGAAATCTTTTCTTTGGAAGCTCTTCTAGCTCCCAAAATCGTTGAATTTGTTTATCAAGAGAAATTTCGTTGGAAAACGACACTTTAGTAGAAAAGCAGGACTTGCTTGTGGATATGGTTCCAGTGAATATCCACCCAAAAACGGTTTCTTGTGCAATTAAAGCACCTAAAATAGAACGTTTAACGCCTTCTAGGATAACAATGGGGTATAAGTCCCCACCAATTAATGTGTCAATTGGACCACTTCGAAGAAAGTTTGCATCCGCCAATGGAACATTAGGGAGCTGGTCCACTACAGAAAGATCGATAGAAGCAGATGGAAGATGGTTAGTTATTTGAGGAAGCACGAGAGCTGTTGCCTCAATTTGCAAATTTGAGTCGAGAGAACAACCCAAAATAAAATGACAAATTTGCGAAGGATTCGCAGATACTTTCTGATTGACTCCAGAAATTGTTGCATGAACTCACGATACTGGAAGTTTTAGCATATTTCGAAGTCGCTCAGAAATAAACGAAGCCTCGGATGCCGAATCGATAAGAGCACGAGCAGAGTAAGTTACCCCAAGATGACATATAAGAACGGTAGCAGTCCCAAGAATGACATTACTACTTCGAGAAATAGGGTAAGATTCCTTCATATGGAGTGAGGTGGAGTTAGTGGACTGTATTTGATGATGAAATGATTTAGAAATGTTTTCGGAAACAGGACGTGATCCTGATGTTGAAGGTATATGATCGGAATTATCTCGATGCAATAGTGAATGGTGTCGCTTTTTGCATATTGAGCAGTTAAAATTACTACGACATTCTTTGACAGAATGGTTTCGATTGAGACAATTAGTACAGAAATAATGTTTTTTAATAGTGGAAAATCGATCAGCTACTGTAAGTTTCAAAAATTTTGGACATACGCGCAAATTATGTTGTTGTTTTGAGCAAAGAACACATTCCGTTAGCAAAACGTTGGTTTGGTATGAATTTAATTTTTTTTGTATAGGTTTTTTAGATTGATTTTGTGACGCTGAGAAACCTTTAATATCTACAATAGACTCAAGAGTTTTATGACGTTCAGTAAGAAAAGCATCTAACGCACTCCATTGGGGAATAGATGTTTTATCTTTAAGACTCTGTTCCCATAGTGCAAGAGTGTCATTCGGCAGCCTTTGACAACAAAGAAAAACCAATATCGAATCCCAATGATTTGTATTAATTTCGTACATCTTCAAAGAAGTTATACAATGATTGATTCCTCTTTGAAGGCTTTGAAGTGCCTCAACATTATCAGTTGCAACTACAGGAAGATCGAAAAGAAGCTTTAATTGGCTGTTAACGAGGATTCGTTTATTTTCGTAGGTATCTTTAAGGTTTCGCCAAGCTAACAAAAACCCATTGTTAGTTAAAGGAGATTTTTTGACTATGTCTTTGGCATTACCACTTGTTTTATGAATGAGGTGATACAATTTTTCGACGTCACTGAGTCTAGAGTTTTTAATATACACTGCCGTAAACATGTCTCTAAACGTTGACCATGATAAATAATCGCCCTTAAATACCTCAGTATCACAAGGAGGTAACCGTAGATTATTTGTTGGGCCATTTTCTTCTTGAAAACTTTCAGAGTTGTCTGGTAAGGGTGTTTCTAGATGCTCTTGCAAAAGTTGATTTATTTTTGACACACTAAACACGTAAGTACGGAAAGTTGTGGTATATTTACCCTTGACCACTGTTAACTCATCGCAATCCTTTTTGGTTTGTATGCTTTCAATACATTTCCCGTAAGAAGCTTTTGCTTGACGCCACAAATTTTTAATTTCATCCCTAAATACTTCTAAAGAGAACTTTGTATGATCGGTGGATGCAATTTCGGAAAAAGTTGCATCAAATTCAATGATTTGATCAGAAGCCAGTATAAAGTCATCAAGAGCTACCATAATAAGAAACTTTAGTTTCCAACGATACAAAAAAAAATGAGTTTGAGCTGAGTAGTTAACACACTTAACTTATTTTGCTAAGACTGGTAAAAAAAAAAAAAAAAAAAAAAAAAAATTATTTAATTCACTTATTGTTAGTTAAAAATAGAACATTTTTTCTAACATGGTGTCACTTTCTGCACAGCTCATTTAATTCGTTATGAAAAAAAAAAACAAATTTATTCTGTAGATATTAAGCACTTTTCTTGTTAGTTAGTAACCCATTCGTTTCCTTGGTTAAAAACAACAACAAAAAAAACAAAGCAAATGTAAGTTAAAGGCAGCAGAAAAAAAAATAATTTTAACTTAAGTTTAAACAAAATTAAAATTAAGTTAAAATAAAGAGCTTTAGGTTGTATGAAATCTAGTCAAATAAACTAAAACGTTTTATAAGAAGACTTTATATGCTTAAAATTTCTTAATCAAACAAAATTATCTTGTTGTTTTTTTTTTTACAAAATGCTCTTAAAACACCTTAATAAGACAAATTAATAATGGCAACGCTGTATAAAGCGACTTAAAAAGTGGAG
This sequence comes from Tetanocera ferruginea, assembly GCA_958299015.1. Classification (NCBI taxonomy): domain Eukaryota; kingdom Metazoa; phylum Arthropoda; class Insecta; order Diptera; family Sciomyzidae; genus Tetanocera; species Tetanocera ferruginea. The sequence continues at coordinate 100,165,271 of OY282641.1, read as the reverse complement.
ACTTTTTCTCTTAATTTGTTTCTTAAATGATCAAGATAGTTGAAACTCATTCATAGTGCTTTGAGTTTGCAGCTTAAGAGAAAAGCTGCAGAAGACAAAGAAAAGAACGAAAATTCTTTTTTAATTTGTTGCACCGCTCTCTCTAACCGCTAGCTTTTTATATATAACAACGGTTAAATAAGGTGACCAGATGTGGTTTGTTTTTGTGAACTGTACCTTAATGTTAATATGTACGAACGAGTTTTAATATAGCGGGATAAAATGTATGTGTCTATGTATATATAAATGTAATATAAGTTTTTTATATAGCGAGTTTTAATATAGCGGGATAAAATGTATGTGTCTATGTATATTAGACCGTACCACCTCCTATGCAAAAAAAAAAAAGTGCGCCGTAAACCAGCGAATATGATGCATTTGTGCAAGACAATTACGAAAAATATTTTTTTTTTTTTTTTGACCGAACGTAGGGGTCGCGCATTGACATATTTCTTCATATCTCTGGTGTTTACAGTCGGATTTTAAAGTTTGGTACAACAATGTTTTTGTCTCAAGAATATCAATATGACCTCTTTAGAAGTCCTTGACCTCAGGTGTACCGTTCTAGTACTAACCCTCCAGATCTCAGTTGCTACCATCCTAATGTACCATCCTTATATTAAAAAAATAAAGCTCTTAAAATATCATTAATCTTTTGCCCAGGAAGTATATCGAAATTTCAAGCAAAATTTCGATTTTAGAAATTTGGTATTATTTAAGTCACTCGCAATAAAAGACATTTGTTTTTTAAATGTTTTTTGTTCGATTTTTATTGAAAATGATCAAAACTCTATAAAACTCTCGTTTGAAATAAATATTAGACAGACGCAATTTTCAACTGTTTTTTCACGGGGAAACACGAATTGCAATAGCCAGTGTTTGAAATTGATATTTTCGATGTGGCTGTGAAACTAATAATCCATTGAACATTTAGAAAATCACAACAAAAAAAGCGTTGAAACCTTTTTTAGAGCTCTTTACGAGCTTTAAAGTTCCTCAAAATCAATTAAAGACCTTCCAAGGACTTGTAGGAATATTTTTTTTTATTTTGGAATAAAAATAATTGGTCTCTTTTAAACAAAAACATCGATATGTCATTCAATATTATCAGACTTTTAATACCGAAGATATGATGAAAATGAAAAAAGGGAGCCCTACGTTCGGCAAAAAATTTTAAAAAATTTTTTAAAAATAGTTCTGCTTGAAATTTCGATATACTTCCTGGGCAAAAGATTAATGATATTTTAAGAGCTTTATTTTTTTAATATAAGGATGGTACATTAGGATGGTAGCAACTGAGATCTGGAGGGTAAGTACTAGAACGGTACACCTGAGGTCAATGACTTCTAAAGAGGTCATATTGATCTTCTTGAGACAAAAACATTGTTGTACCAAACTTTAAAATCCGACTGTAAACACCAGAGTTATGAAGAAATATGTCAATGCGCGACCCCTACGTTCGGTCAAAAAAAAAAAAAAAATTTTTTTCGTAATTGCCTTGCACAAATGCGTCATATTCGCTGGTTTACGGCGCACTTTTTTTTTGAGGTACGGTCTAATGTATATATATATGTAATATATATATGCATGCATGTATATAAATTTACTTCTTTTTTTTGTATATATATATATGTAATTAAATTTTTTTACGTATTTAGAAAGAAAAATTAAACTCACCGCTCGAAATTCGATTTTTAGCACAGTTTATGTTACAAAAATTTGAACATTTATTTGATGCAGTTTTAAATTTTAATTGATTCGAATTGAAGTTTGAATGTATGCATCAATATATTATATAAATACGCACTTATGTGATATACAATAAGTCTTGAAAGTTTTTTTTTTTTTTTGTATTTATTTTTTTTTTTTTTATTTTTACTAGATATATGAAACGCTATTTATTGCATTAAGACTCGCGCGTTTTTTTATCGTTCACAAATGCACAAATATAATTTTGAGGCCTTTTTTAATTTATAGCACGCACGTTGTTTTTTTTTTTATGCGTTCTTTACGGGAATAAATTTTTACTCATTAAGAACCTTAACCGACCGAAATGCTCAGAATACTAGAATATCAAATATTGCCACAAACCTTGTGATGCTGAACTGCGTGGGTTTTGGTGTCCGTCCGATATAATTGAAGCTTAAGAGCGCAGCGTGTATGTATTAAGGCGATCAGCTATTGATATCCAGCAGAGAAGTCAGCGATGTAGGCCAAGAGTTGATCGAAGCCAAAGAGGCGATAGTAAGAAATGGATTCTCTTAATTAAATTTTGCTATTGTTTAAATGTCCGGCTCGAGAGGATCAAAAAATGTTTGTTTCAAAACTCAATAGCTCAATTTAATTTTTGATTATTTCCAACAGTTTACATATAAAAAGGCCAATGTTAGAATCGAAAAGTTCTAATTTATTTGTTGTATTTAAACTTACGTAGTAAGAGGATTCCAGTAGAAGAAATGACTTATACAAAATTTTATAACTTAAAACTAAGCTGCCAACGTTATATTAACATTATGTTTTGCCTAATGTTAATATGATGTTAAGCAAATTTAATATCTAAAGGTTGGTTTTCTATGCTTCTCGAACTTTACACTGTAAATTAAAAATGGGTGTTTTGGCTTAAACAGTAAGTTTGATCTTAATTTATTTCGAATTTTTATAAGGCATTTAAAATTTTGTAAACTTACTGGAAATAAAAAAGAAGGAACTAAAAATTTTGTTCTAGCTTTTTACAATTTTATGGTCCAAGATTCTTTCATTATATACAAAATTATTATTTGACCTAATAAGAAAAACATTTTTGCTCCAGATTTTATAACAATATCTCAAACGGTATAGAAGTTATGAACGATTAAGTGAAATGTATATTAGAAAAAATTGAAATTTCGAAAAGCATAACATGGCCATTATATTTTATTTTGGTGGAAACTTAATTTGTTTCTTAAAATTACAAAAAAAAGTGCACTTTTTGAGATGTGAGCAAATTAGATTTTTTTTTTCAAAACGTAGGAAACTCTAGCATAGGAAACTCTTACAAAAATATTTTAAAAATTTTAATTTGAAAGTAATTAATTTAAGTTTTGAGTAATTTTTCTTTTTAAAATTTGTTTAAGATTAAGTGTAAATTACTCTATTTGTAAGATTGCTTTTTATATCAAAAATTGGTACATCAACTGTACCAACAAAATTGGTCCATTTTCCTCGTGGAATACCAAACATTTTATAATTTTGTATTATTAAAGGGCATCTATTCCTTATGGAATAATAGTTTATGCAGCAGGATTTAACATCCAAATTATAAAAATAGTTAAATAAAATAATTTTCAACTGTAATAAAAACGTTTCTATAAAAAAAAAATAAATGAAAAATATAACAAATTCACCAAATCACTGTTTGGTGAAGCTTAAAAAAAAAACAAAAAACTAATTGAGCACGGTGGGATCCGAACTCACTACATTGACATTATTGGACAGATGCTCTATTCTCTGAGCTATCACCGACATAAGAACTCAAGCAAACTTAACATAACATATTCGGCAGAAAAATTAACTTATTTATTAAATGCGTGAAAACTCGGAAAAACAGCTTTGACATTCGGCTTTTGACCGAAGCCTTCGTGAAATGCACGTTACGTTCGTTTTACAGAAAGATGCTATAAGTCTTTGATGCTTAATTTTTAGCTATGCCATTTTTATGCTATATATGTAAATGTAAATGTTTTGCTCATTAATACATACTTAAAAAGGTAGATCCAAAATTTGAATAAAAAATTTAAAGACCAGTAAAATATCCAATTTTAGTTCAATTTTAATTCAATTTAGTTCAATTTTTAATTCAACGCATATGAATTTATTTTTATTCATATGCGTTTCCTAACGTTATTTTTGATTATAAAATTATATTTTAATTAAAGCCTTGATTATAAAAATCGGATAAGTAGTATCCAAGATAGACTTGAAAAGAGCGAGAAAAAAATTTAAAATATTGGCGCACAGTGTTATCAATGTGTGGAAAGATGTGTTCGCATTTGTTAACAGGTGTAAGTGTATTGATACGATACTGAAAGGTGTGGTAAAATTCATTTAAAAAATCCTTAAATTAATTTAAATGGAACAGTTTTCATCCCGATGCTGCTTACTTTAAAACAAGATGTTAAAAGTTACAGATAGATAGATAGATAGATAGATAGATAGATTAAGTTTTAGTTCGTGTTAAAGAATTAAAATGTCGTTTTTGAGAAACGAATATAGATTCCTGAGCTGAAAAAAGGTAAAAAGCTCTTTATTTAGACTTCACAGATCTTACCGGATGTAATTTCGTTTTTGGAGCGAAAATTTAGTGTACTTGAAAATCTCCTATACAAATAAAAGACGTACATGACCGTCCTAAAAGTAAAAAGTAAAAAGTTAATGCAACTAAACCAAAAGCCTTCAAATATTTTTGTAATATTTAATTTAATTTAATAGAGTAATTTGCACTCACCACTTCCGATTTGGCTCAAATTTTTTTCTTGGATTGGTTTAGTGTTTTAAAAGAAAATTCGGAGTTTGAGATTTAAAGAGTTTTTTCGCGGACCCACAGCCATGCGTATGCCTAAAAAGGGTATATTTTGAGACAACATTGCTCTGTCAATTTAAATTCGATTTTTGTAAATTTTATTTTTTAATTTTTTTAAATATTTAATTTAAAAGTTTAATGCCATGCCAGCATCAGACGTTATAATTTTTTTGTAACTTTCATAATTTAAACTTTTTTAACGTTTCATTACCTTAAAATGAAAATAAACTTTATAAACTTTTTAAAATGAACTTCTAAAACGTATGTTTGATTTTCTATAGTAAACATTTTAAATTGAGTTTTTAAAACGTTCGTTTTATAGTTTAAAATTAACATTTTACAAAATAACTTCTAATTATTCTTCAATTCTAAAATGTAAATTTTAAAATATCAAATGAACGTTTAAAAAACTCATATTAAAATGTTTTTTATAGAAAATCAAACGAACGTTTAGAAGCTCATTTTAAAATGTCCGTTTTTAAAATGAAAATAAATTTTAGAGGAGCAAAATCTGGGTCAAACGTTTTCAAAAGTAGCACGTTTCTGCTTTTCTGGAACGTTACGTAATACGAAAGGTTTTCACATTTTTCTTTTCGTAAGTAGAAGTGAATAACGACATAAGAATGCATTCATTGAATACAAAATTGATCCATGAATACAATTTTGAATTCATATCCAATTTTAAAAAATGTATTTATCATAAATTTTTCGTATTCCGAATGTTGAATTAGATTTTTTATTAAAATGAATGCTTTTAATAAGGAATGCAGTTCAGTTTCGTTATTCATTTAGCATTAATTGTTTTTCATGAATTTATTTTTTGTTCATTATTTCGTTTTGTATTGTTTTGATTTTTTTATTTATTATTCAAGTTTTATTCATAATCCCTTTCCGACAGTATATGTACAATTGCGACTTAATATGACTTAACTTTTTATTATTTCAACAAAATGCTTCCATTGTGTGATTAGACCTACAGCACATAATTGTATATGATGTTTTTTTTTAAAGAAAACCAAAATATGCCCTTATATGTATTTGCGAAAACGAGTCGGAACAGTAAGTATTAAAATTTATTTAAATTATTTAAATTAAATTATTTAAAGTTTGATAAATACCATCTAATAAGTGTTTTAACGATCAAGGCATTACAACTTTTAATTAGAAAATTATATTCGATTTTGAATTTGTAATTTCATTTATTTTTTAGCCACTTTCAAACAAGTGCTTGTCCTGAATTTAAAGGATTATCGAGCAATTTGATATAACAGTTTATTTCTTTGATTTTTATGAATTTAAAAACGGCAGGTTCTTAAATTGTATCAAATTTTAATCAACAGTTCTTGCGTAGATCGGAAAGGGTACTTAAATTTTAAACAAATTTTTTTTTTCATTTATTATTAATTTTTATTCGATAAGTATTTTTTATTCATGCGTTTGGTTTGTATTAATTTTTTAACCAAAGTAGTATATTTTAAATTTGGTTACTAACCAAATTCGATAGGGCTTAGACGGTTTTTTTAGTTGTAGCTTAATTTATAAGTAGTAATTTAATCAGGGATCGTACCGGTTATGGCTTTTTTTTTTTAAATTTACATATTAACTGTTATATTTTAACTTTTATTTTTTCAGACAAAAGTACAAGTTGTTTTGTGCCTTTTTTTCGGGCTAATATAACAGTTACTTTTGACTTTTATTTGATTAGTAAAATATAACAGTTATTTTCTGCATTTGATTTTTTCGGTCAAAACTATCAGACAATTTGTATTTTTTCAAAGGCCATTTTACCGTCTAACAAACTATTGATAGCATGTGTAAAATATGCGCACCGATAACATGAAAAGAAAGTAATGAATCCTAATATTTTTGACCGAAAAAATAAGTCACAAAATAACTGTTATTTTTGACCGATAAAAAAGAAGTAAAAAGTAACCGTTATTTTTGCCCAAAAAATAAAAGGCACTAAATATCAGTTATCTTTTAACTTTTATAGAATTAGTCAAGCATTTTAAAGGCACATTCTTAGTGGGCCTGCAGTGGGTGCAATAGCTTTTATTCCCAGGATTCCAATGATATCGTCAGATTTACCATTTCAATTTAAAAGGGTAAATTTTCCTGGAAGAATATGTTTTGCCATGACTATAAACAAAGCTCAGGGATAGTTATTCAATGTTGTTGGTGTTGACTGGCGTAATGATGTGTTCTCGCATGGGTAATTGTACGTTGGACTTTCACGTATTGGAAATTCTTCAAACCAATTCATATTACATACTTCCAAACTATGAATGTTTTACCAAAAACGTAGTTTGTTCAGAAGTTTTTAGCAACTTAAAATTATGTCTTAACTAAGTTCTTTTATTATTCTCTTCTTTTCATACCAAAAGGTCCTTTTAGATTTGTTATTAACATTTCAAAAGTGGGCGTGTTAGTTCATTAATCTTTCATACTTCGTTTCTGCGCTTAATAATTTTATTTTACATATGCTCCAATGTTTGATATTTAATGTTGTCATGTACAAGTCTTATTCAAGTAATATTATAAAATAATTTTAGGTGCGATAATTGGAGGACCTCCACCAGGTGTATTTAGTGGATTGAAGTGCCACACTATTGCATGGGATGTCTTTCGATGATTTTCACATAGCTTCACGCAAAAAATAAAAACTATTAATGCTGTTATGACACTAATGCTATTATAACACACTATTTGTAAATAAAAAAAGTAAAGAACAACTCTAAAGTTGGTCTACCCCGATTATCCTAAAACCTCCTTCTCCGAAAATGAACACAATCATATTTATTGAAGTTTGGACAGGACAACGTCTGTCGGGTCTGCTAGTACAACTATAAATAAGCAAACAAAAATTGGTCGATTTTCGGCCCCAGGCGGTACAAGTCATTATAATTGCAACAAACCAACAAATAACCTCAACCGACTTTCATGAAATAAAACTGCCACGTTTAGTCCACTTTTAGTAAGGAACTATTCAAATTCAATTATTTCATGAACTTTAAATTTGGCAGTGTATATAGGTGAGCGAAACTAAGGTTATTGATATCAACACTGTTTTTACTCTTTGTAGTATTGACATTTTTCCACTTATTTCTAAAATGTTTGCTATCTTTGCCACGCTCAGTGTAGCAACAGCTGAGCGAAGTTTTTCTACACTGCGACTATTAAAAACATGGTTACGTTCAACTATGCAAGAAGAACGATTGAATGGACTCACATTATTGCATATACTAAGAGACATTAAAATAAATATTAACGAAGTTATTGATAATTTTGCAATAATTTTGTCATATAATAACACAGAGTAACAAAATTAAGCTTTATAAAAGGTGCAGAGATCTCTATAAACAATTCCGAATGAATTTTGGCTGCCGAATGAAGTCAAATATGGACTTCGTTTTTCTCCATCAGCTTGAGTTATAGGCAAAAATATGAAAATCTACCGATGTGTATTACTATGACTGATTTCAATGAAGAAATACTAGACTTTTCCATTTTTGCAAATTCAATAACAATATATTTGACAGTTTCGAAGATATCGACGTTCAAAGTCGAAAAATTTCACAATTTTACGTAGGCTGCTCTTTTGAAACCCTGCATCTTTGATATTTTTCAACAAATTTACAAAAACTTTTTTTACTTGGTAGAAAATATCTGAATTTTAATAAGCATTTTAGTTTGTTTTATTATCTTGCATATTTTCAAAGAAATTGAAAAAACAAACATTTTTGCACATTCAATTTTATTACCACCATATCATAGTCGTATCGTCAGAACAATGAGTTTCAAATTCCTTTTATTTTGTTTTAATTTGAATTGAAAGAACTATGTTTTTTCATTGCACATACTTAAAAATATAATTGTGCAATTTTTTTATAATGGAATAAATGTGAAAAATTTGAATAAATCAACCTTAAATCTAAAATAAGTTAAATTTAGTTTTTATTTACTTTTCGCTAAGACATTATTCCAGAAAAAGGGTGGAATAAATAAATACGGAAATAGGCGTGTATGTGTCTGGAAAAAAATGCTTATTAAACAATTCAATAATTTCAATTAAAAAAAAAATACAATTTGTCTATATGTACAAAGACAAAATTTTCTCAAATCGAAAATTTGTGTCTTTGATAATTTACCCCCACCCCAAGATTTTTTTCCAGATGCGCCCCTGAGAGCAGCCCACGTAAAATTGTGAAATTTTTTTGACTTTGAACGTCGATATCTTCGAAACTGCCAAAGATATTGTTGTTGAATGTGCAAAAATGTCTAGTATTTCTTCGTTGAAATCAGTCATAGTAATACAAATAGGTACATCAATATAATCGATTTAGCAAAATTATCAGAAAAAGAGCTGATTTTCATATTTTTGCCTATAGCTCAAAAACTCGAGCTGATGGAGAAAAAGGGAGTCCATATTTGAAATCAGGAAACCCAATTTGTCTATAATCAGCTGAAAAATCTTCGGCACCAGAACGTCCGTCGCGCAGTGTAATCAGTATTCATTTTGTATTGTTCTGTTATGTTACTGGGAAAAATGCTTCTTAAGCAATTCAATAATTTCAATTCAAAAAAGTACAATTTGTCTATTTGAAAAAAGACAAAATTTTCTCAAGTCGAAAATGTGTGTCTTGGATAATTTACCCCCCCAAGATTTTTCCAGATCCGCCCCTGCGTTTAGGTGGCAAAACGGTTGTCTCCAGATCATCGGAACATCGAATTTCATGTATCGTTTTTTACCCGAGCTCCATTCAGACAATACAATCAGTCTCTGAAAATTCACTTTCTGCACTTCCATTTGAATTTTTTTCCGAAGAATCTCGGCGACGAGAGCGACGAACATGGGGAAAGATTCCGCCAACAGATGAAAGCAATTGAGTATCGGTACCAAGGATTTTGGGACGAAGGAATGATGGGCGACTATTGTTGGTGTCTCATCAGAGAAACCGATCCCGAATTAAATCAACGACAAAACAAGAATTCTAATCATTTTGAATTTCTGAATGATAAATAAAAATTATTTACAATGTAAATAACAATATAAATGATTTAAGGGAACAATAAAAATTATTAATAATAATTATATACAATTTAAATAATGTAAAAATAATGTTAATTATTAAAAGAACAATGAAAATGAAGAATATATGATTTTATTACAACAACCTTTAGTTCTCATTTTTTTATGGCAATAAAATAAGTCCAAATGCATAAATTGATAATCACACAATTTGGGTGATTTCGTTCCATTGAACACAACTTTTTCATTTCTCAATAGATTTTCTTCAACAATAGCTTATTTTTTTTGGAAAAATAAAGGCTTTAAGTAAAAAATATCAAAAGTAACAAAATATTTTGATTTCTTAACGAAATTTGCAACTATTTTGTCTTTTTTTGGAAATTTTTCTGAAAAATAAAAAAAATCCCCGAAATTTGAATTTATTCCGCCAAAACTAACAGCTCGACCAAAAAATGGTGTTTGCATTGTTTGTAAGAAATTTTATTAGCTTTTATTTCATATATCATTTGTTTGAGTACTGTTGTTGGTTCTGGAGATACATGCAATTAAGTGGAACAAACTTTTTTTTTTCGTTGAAAACCCTACAGTGGGCAATATCTCGAAAACGGAGTGACAGAAAAAAAAAATTATTTTTCGGAATTAGCGACCGATTTTACATGAAAAAAGGATAGTGGCATTCAAAGTTGCAAAAAATTTTGTGCCCTATATGCATTTTCGTAAAAATTGGATTCAATATAAATAAAAAACTACAGGATCAGCTAAAATACATTTAAAAATGCAGAAAAAGGACGTTTCAAATATTAATATATTGAAGTTTTTAAGCGGATAGCTTATAAGATGTATGTTTTATTCAAATATGAAACTTAAAGCGCTGATTTTTCCACTTGCGTTCTTGTTTAGATCAGGCCAATACTGAGGTGACGATATGCTGAAAGTTTCCCCTTTCCAGCTGCATCTTTTTCTTTTTGGGAAGCTTCCCTTTTGACTTGGTTTGAAGCACATTGACTCATTGAGGTCTTCTGAGAAAGCTGTTTTAATTGTGCAGTGAATCTTGTGCTTCCTGTTCTTGTTGGAGAAGCAACATTTGCAAAATCATTCAAAAGAATTCATTCTGACTTTCCTCTGACTCCTCTTCTTTAAATTCGACTTCTTCGGAATCAATCACGAGCTGCTCAAATACACGCCCACCTTGCTTATTTCCAAATATTTCTGACAGCCTATGGAAATGCGGGCATATTCTCTAAAGCTTATCTCAAAAGATAAATGAATTTAGTTTTTGTTTTAGTTCACCAAAAAAAATGTGTGTAATACTTTGCACAGTTGCACAGCCTTCATCGCTTTCCGGCAGGCCTTCGACGGAGGAATTTCGCAAATCCTTTGCTTTGAAAAAAATCTGCGCAGTTGGTGTCTTTAAAAGGGATAGAAAGAATTTTTTCGGTTCATCAGTTCTCCACATATACAAACTTACCTCAAACTTACCTCACGTCAGCCACCTCCCAAAAGTCCAAAATTTTACCAATTTCTTCCTCCGTGCATTTCTTTTTTGGATTTTTATTTTTGTTTTCCTTTTTGAAAGTCTTTCCATTTTTAACTAGATTTTATTTTAAATATAACTTTTTGGCGCTAAAAATGCAAACAACGCAATCAGCTGATCAGAAGATTCTTTTCAAAAAGAACTGACCACCTCTGTCCCAGCCCCAAAAATTATCCAAAAAAAAAAAGTTTATATACCATTCGAAAGGGCTCAATTTGCACCTTCCGAATATAAGCATTTTAGAATTTGCACCCTCGTACTTTTTGCAAAAAAAAATGTCAAAGTTTGCAATATTCAAATGCTCATATCTCGGCAATTAATTGATATTTCGATGTGCACCTTGCGTTAATAATTTGCGACTTTACTCCTCTAATTTGCACCACTGAGCAAAGTCGAAAAATACATCGAATTTTTCTTAAAATGCAAAAAAATGTTTTAATTCGCATTCCACTAGGGACTTTGTTCTGATGAGGTTTATCTATTTATAGTTTATAATACTATCTCTGTTTTTAAGTATTGATAAAAAAGTATAGACTATAATAGTATTAATCTTATGATAACAAAAAAAATATTGTGACAAATCAATACAGTACAATAACAGGTCTTACTGTGATCATTTGGCCTCCAATATCAACTTTAGTAAATGCATCAGTGATGAACTTTATATGTACATTATATATACTGATTTTGATGTAGTCATATCTAGATCAGCCAGACCTTGCCACAAAAAAGACCCTAGCGCGCACCGTGCACGAGAGTCGTATAACTACGTATATGTTTTCTGGAAAGCGCATGCGCAGTGTTGATTTATGTATTTTTACATTTTTTACGAAGAACCGATTGGTTTTCTACTATTTTAACTAAGGTGCAAATTAGAATAACAAAATTGCAAATTTTTGGGCCAAGGTGCACTTTGAAATATGCATTTTTAAGCGAGATATGACAGTTTAAAAATTGCATCATATACTCCATTTTCAATCTAATTTATTTTAAAAACTATAAGGGTGCAAATTATAAAATTAACATATTCTGAACGTGCAAATTAAGCCCTTTCAAATGGTCTATACATTTTTTTCTTTTCGATAATTTTTGGGGCTGGGACAGAGGTGGTAAAGAACTGTCGTGGTGTTTAATGCAAGATAAGATAAGATAAGATTTGCATATGCAACAGCCCTATCTTGCAAATGCATGAATGTTGCAAGTGCATATCAATGCTTTTAGTTGTTTTAAAAGGAGCTTGTTTTGCATTTGTAACGATGCAACAAGATTGTGAATTACCCCAAAGGTCTACCAGCTCGTGCGTTTGACATTCCATGCTGATGCAGGGTTGTAGGTAGCATATGCAGGGTTGATTTTTCGTTGAGAGATGTTTACATGTGGGTGTTTTTGTAACTCGACGGTTAACCAAGATTTTCATGGGACTTGTCATAAAAACATGGAAAGTTATAATTTATGTAACTTTTTTATATATAAATCTGTGTCGACAAGGAATAACCGCTAAAGTTGAGTTAGGACAAAGTGAGGTTATTACTTTGAATGAGTTTTTTCGCAACTAGTACACTAGTACGCAAATTTTTATGATTGTACCTTGACAACTGAATGTTTGAAGCCATCAAATCTAAACAGCAAAAGACAGGGTACCCTCATATAAGAGAGCAATTTGAATTTGAAAAGTGCTCTCCTGATATTTTGAAAATGAGTTTAGCTGTTATTCCTTGTCGACACAGAAATATAATAAAAAATTGATTTTTATGAATATTATATGACTAACAGAGTACCCGATCTTGTTCGGATACAGCCAATTTGATTTGAACTGAATTAATAGCAAAGAAGGATGCATTTATATTCTTTATGCTGGAAAAAATAATTTATTAAAGTCTATGTATAAAGTCTTGGAGAGTCTGCTTACCATATTAATTTTACCATAACTTTTTTATCGAAATAAAAAGTAAAACTATTTGTTTTCTTTTTTAATTTTCATAAGTGTTTTAATAAAAATCAAGAGTTATGAAGAATAACAGTTTTGTAAAAATAATTTTATTTCAACATTGAATACATATGTTCTAATCAGGGACAGAAAATAATTGTTATTTTTTATTTAACAGAAGAAATTTTATATTTTAACCCCTAAAAATTTTCGTTTTTAAGAAAAATGTTTTTTGGTTATTGCATAACTTTTATTTTTGAGGAATAAATTTTTAGGTTGACTAATAACAGTTATTTTCTGATATTAATTTTTTTGGTTTAAGTGTCAAAAATCAGTTTAAATGAGTAGCCAATCGCATACAATGCCACTTTTAGGGATTCCATGGAACATTTGGACCAAAATTGGATGATTCTTTGGCCAAACGGATGCAATGGGATTATCTGAGGTCACAGATGGGTCATTGCGACTTTTATGGATTCCATGGATTATTTGGAAAAAAATGGATGATTCTTTGGTCAATCGGATGCAATGGGATTATCTGAGGTCGCAGACGGGTCATTGCAACTTTTATGGGTTCTATGGACTATTAGGACAAAAATTGATGATTCTTTGGCCAATCGGAAGCATATACAGAATAGAAAAATTTTCATTTCCGAAAGATTTTTCTCTATCTTGGCATTAGGTAAAAATACACGTTAAATAAGAAAATTAAGAAAATTAACTAAAACTACTTCTGGAAAGAGACTTATCGTAATTGCTAACACGTTTCAAAGAAAATTAAACAAAAGTTTAGTTTAAGAAAAACAAATTTAAAACCGCCTAAATTCGACAGAGTTTTGTTCGAAAAGTGGATTTTTTTAATTTATATCTCCTCTCTTTTCAGACAATTGCTATTGGAGGAATACATAAAACATAATTATGGTTCGATCAATTCATAAATTCGATCAATTCATAAGCTCTTCTCAAACCAAATTTCATATGGATTAAAGGGCGGCTTTGTAGAAAAATTTCATTTCTATTTTATAAGGTTGTGAGTCCCTTCAAGGGAAACCACAGCTTTTAAAAGGGGTTTGCACATTTTAAGCGTAAAAATAATTTAATGACATATGAACCATTAAAATTGGTGTATTGGTCTTGGAGGAGTTGTAGTCTCAAAAAAACTTAGCATTTTAGTTATTTACTTAGATTAAGTTCCGTTAGTTAGCCATATCATACAGAACTGATAGTTCTTCTAAAGTTGGTTTTTCTATATATATTTCAACACTAAGCACTACAATAGAAACTGTTTCTATTATTTTTCCCACCACTGTGTGTATATACATATATGTATGTATCAAAAGCATACAATGAAAAGAACTCCAAAATGTTAAGTTTTCAGAACTTCGCGAGAGAAGGTGACCGAGAAGTCACACATGCTTCATTCATTCCGTTCTTCTTCTTCTTTTTGACTCGTTGCCTTATCACGCGAAATTCTAGTAAACAAACATTTCGGAGGTCTTTTCTGCTTATGCTTTTATTAGGTTTGTTTCCGTACTCACTTCAAGTAACTTGAAGTTACTCGAAAGCGTTTCTTTACACATTTTTCCAGCACGAGAGAGAAGAAGAACAAGCAAAATGTCACTTTTTGTCGCTCTCTATTACTCGAACTTTACTTGAAAAATTTCTTCGAGCACGAATATCGAGCTTCAATATTTTAGGGGCGGCACTGAAGCTTAATAAAGCCTTTTACAAAATAAATATGTGTACAATATCATTTTGAAGTGTACAAACAAAAGAAAGAACTAAACTTAATGAATAAATTTGGCCACCACTGTAAATGTAACTATATTTATGAGCTACGTATTGAGTACAACCAAAATATAAAATCGTTTTTCGAGTCTCGGAATTAGTTGCCAAAGAAGTAAAAAAAGACATAATAACTATTTAGGCATGTGCGAGTAGTTGAATTTTCGAGTAATTCGGTTGCGACTTGAAACTCGCATTGAATAACTGGTGTTTTCGAGTAACTCAAAGTTTTTTGAGTTTTAAAGTGCTTTAACTTATCAGTGGAAATGCCCAGTAGAAAAGTGGTTTAACAGAATAACGTTTTCCAACTAAGGTATATTTGGTAAAAATAGCTGTTTTTGCTTTGATGTGTTGAGTGTTGGAGGAAGGCGGACTTTTCGTTTGATTATGGCGAATTGTAAGTTCAGAGTGCATATTAAGAAATAAGACTTTTGCGTATAATTTTAAGTCGCATCTATTATAATTTTTTGTGATTTTTGAAGGGATTTCACTGTTTTAATAAAATCACTTTGGAGAGGAGTTAGGCGTGGTCTATACTGATTTGGGTCATTTTCGGATTTAATAATTTAATTATTACTTTGAAGAACTGATTTTGAGAAATGACCCGAAGGTTTCAGCAGCTTCAAGTTCTTACTGAAAAATACGCAATTCTTACTCCTTTGATTCTCCTGAATGATAAGTTGGAATGTAAACTGAATGAATTCCGTCACGAAGAAATTGACAAGGAAGAGTTTCTCGTTGAGAGAAAAATACTTCAGCATATTGTTTCTATAGCTCACAAAGAAACTGATTCTTGTATGAAAGGTCCACTTGAACTTTTAAAATTTATTTTTAAATTAAGTCTAGAAAACGCAGTTCCAAACATTGTTATACTTTTACGAAATATGCGTACTAACCATACTAACCATTGCTGTTAGTATTGCCACTTGTGAGAAGAGCTTTTCTAAGCTTTATTCTAAGCTCTTATTCATAAAAACCTACATTAGAACTACAATGAGAACGTCTCGCCTACAAAATCTTGCCATATTATCTATAGAATACAAGTTAAGTAATGAAATAGACTTTGAAAGTGTAATTAACCATTTTGCTAATAAAAAACATGAAAAACAATAATTTAATAAAATATTAAATTAAAAAAAAAAATTGTTTTTGTATAAATTTCTTTTTCGGTGTCATTAAGGAATAAACTTTTTTATCGTTGGCCTAATTCTAATATGACGTAGGTCAACATTTGGAATAATAGCGATTATTAACGTTTAAGGGGACCTGACGCCTTCAAAATTTTGTTTATTTTAATGTTTTAAGGCGGTCTTCTCATTCAAAACCCGTTTTTTGGACCCTTTTTAAAAAATTCTTATTTGAAAACGCAAAGAATAATTGAAAACTTTTTTTATTTATTGTATTACAAAAGTTTCAAAGTAAATAAAAAAATTTTTTTTGCCTCAATACGTGGGCTGTTCAAAAAGTAATGAGACTTCAAAGTTGGTGGTGAAAAAAAAGGTGTCGTCACGGCGGCCACGATTCCGGGTCTCCGGAGCGTCTGAAATGAAAAAAAACGGGGTTATAATCAGTATAGATGTAATTCTCGGGTGAACTTCAAGCTTAATTTTGTGATTTTTTTTGACAAAATGGCGGCCATTCAAAAAAAAAAATTCAATTTCTGGCTTTTTTTTGTAGTGTAGTGTAAAAAAAAAAATAGTAAAAAATTTTTTAAAATTATGGTCGAGGTTCACCCGAGAATGGTGACAATTCTGCGTCGATTCCACTTTGTTTCATGAAAATCGGTTCAGTTGAACTGGAGATATCATGGCCGCCAGTTCGAAAAACGTGGTTTCGAGATAAACGCGTTTAAAGTTTGAAAAAGCTCATTTTAACGAAGACCTTGCTTCACAAAAAAGGCTGTATCTTCTAAAGTATTTCGAATTTCTAAAAATCCTTATTTGGGGCATATTCACAACTACCCAAGCTATAAATAAATGCAAAAAAAAAAGTCGAAAAAAAAGTTGCTCAATGAGAAGACCCCCTTAAAATGTGTATAAGTTCAATAAAAATAAGAAATAATTCTGAAAAATTACAAATATATTTTTCGGAAAAAAATTACGTAAAAAAATTTTTTTTATTGTTTTACTGACATATACTGCTAATGGAATTTTTTTAAAAAATCATTAAAAATTCATGGCGCTTTTAATTTTATGTTTTGTTCACCACTTTATTATCATAAATAAATTTTATTTTCAACTGTAGGGTATAAGTGTAGGGTGTATGCAATGACAAAATTTTATTATGCCAGTTTACTCCTTAAAAAAAATCTTGTTCAGGTGTCAATATATCAGATTTATATTTTAGTAATTATAGAAATCTCCCGTGATATAACATAACCAAGTAACTTGTTTTTTGAGAAATTGAGGTTTTGCGTTATATCATATAATTCTTTCGGTATATAAGATTTTTAACAATTTTTTCAAATTATTGAAGAGTGCTACCCAAATTATTTTGCGTTGCAGTTTTTTAACAATTAAGTCGAACTTAAGATACTGAGAAATGTTTGTAAAATTTTTTTTCATTTCATATAAACAAGATTTTTGTGTTTTCACAAAACCAAGCAACTATGAAGTTACTTGAAAGCAACTAAAACATTTTTATGTATTTTAGAACACTTTATTCTTTCCTGTTTTTTCAAAATCAAGTAACTTTAAAGTTGCTTGGTTTTGTTGTATAATATCAATTAAAACACAATTGTGTAGAAAATAAGTTGAACTTTTGTTACAATTTCAAATTGCAAGTTATTTAGGAAAATTGAAAAAAACTTTCACAAGTATCTTATTAAGTAAATTTTATATTAGATTTAGATTAAACTCAATAAAAAATCTTTTGTTACTATTTTTAACAAAATTAATAGAACATATAAATAAATTCATGAATGTTGGTATTTAGTCATGGCTTGTTAAAACAATAGAAAGATCCTTAGCTGCACATTCCTTAAAATCTTCCCAAAAATTAATTTTTGTGTTATCATGTTTTAAATGAATTAATTTATCTATAATATCCTTCTTTTAAGATGGGTTTTTCACGATTTCCTTTAATTGTATTTGAAAATTTCAGAAGATCTTTTTGATGAACTAATGTGCATCCAAAAAGCTTTGCATCGGTTTCGAAGGAAGTTTGGTCGGTAATTGCTGTATGCTGGATGCAATAATCTTTTCTTTGTAGCACGATTGAAAACAAATGTTTGAGAATCCTTTGTAGTACGATTGGAAAAGATTGTTTGAGAATCTTCAGATCGAGTATCCATGAAATGATTGTCCATGAGCTCCTCTTCGTCACTTTTTTTTCATTTTGTGGATCAAAATCAGGATCATAGTACGACGATGCAGGACTAAAATCAATTTTACTTTCTACTAATATTTTACTTACTTATATTTTTGTAATAATTTCCAAAAAAAAAAAATTCAAGGAACTTATCAAGATACTTGGTTTTGATAGATAATTACTAACAAATTAAATCGAAATTTTTTTCAAGTGACGACATTGTACGCTTTTTTATATTATATTCGATACGTTTGAAGAAGATGTGACTATTCAATAAATTTTCAAGATGTTTTTTTTTTATATTGCATATGAGAAGGGCGGCAAATTTGGAATCCGCACCGGGCGGCTTAGCCTCACGGTACGCCACTGAACAGACCTATTATGTTAATACAATTTTAGCAGTGACTAAAATTGCATCCGATTAGCCAAAGAATCATACATTTTTGTCCAAATAATCCATGGAACCCATTAAAGTCGCAATGACTCATCTAGACTTTCTTTACTTGTTTTTATATAATTCCATACATATATCCAAGCTCTTTTATACTGCAAGTTGGATCCATTTTTATACCATAAAAATATAAGGTGATGTGATTAACTTTCTGCAAACGTTTGTAACGCATAGTAATAAGCGATTCCGGTATAGAAAAGTATATATATTCTTGATCAGGTGTCATCTCGTAATTTATACCTACATGTCTCCGTTCATCCGCTCGTCTGCGTGTTGTCCATAAGCATAGTATAAGGAGAAGTTGAGATAACTCCATCTTGGTACACATATGTGTATATATATATATATATTGTGAATATATATTCAAATGGATCTACACTATCGAAAATTTTTGGAATTCAAGCTCGGACACGCCCACCTCCCATACAACCCAAAAATTTAAAACTCCATATACAAGCTTATGTTTGGCCAAAAAGAGATAAAATTTGGTATATTTGTATTTAAATCAGAGAAGGGCACAAATTAAATTTCCTATCCCATGTGATTGAAAGCAAAATTCTGCTTGCGCGACGTCGACACATGAACAGTATAAGCTACCCAGTCGGAAGATCGTAAGGTGTTTACTAAATAATTCATGTTTTCCTTTAGCTTATAGTGGTGAAAACAGGATCATGCTGAAGTAAGTATGCTGTTTGTTACATTAATGGCTGAATCGCAAAGACGCGTTAGGTCGGTCGCGCGTTGATCGTACTTTGCACGTACTTTGCTCGACTTTACGGGAAAAACTGTCAAATCGCCCGACTTTATAATTTTGAAATCATAATGTTGCGTTGACAGGTCGGGCGTCTATCACTTAGATGATGCCACTGTACGCAATCAAACTAAAAAAAATCCCACAAAGTCTGAAATCCCCAAATCACAATATATATGGTGGAAGTACATGATGGTTGCATTTCTTTATTGATTTTAGCAATTCATATACGAATAGCCGTCGAATTAATGATTTAATTATATACTTCATTAAGTAACATTAATATTATTAATATTATATACTAAAAATATAAATAAGGATATAAAAAGATTTTCCATTTTTGGTTTTTTTCTATTTTAGTGAACTTATCAGCTGATCAAAAACACATACAAGTGTGCTCTTTCTTGTGCAATGTTGTTTCTTATTTCGTTCTATTCTGAATAAAGAACAGATTTCAGAACTGAATTCCATTCGTTCTGTTCTTTATCCGGAAAACGTGTATATTTTTAGCTATAACTTTTTTGTTAGTAAACATTTTTGTATACGTATTTCTCACATATTAAAAATTATTATAACTTAAAAGAAAAATGTTCAATTTTTGTTTCTAAGGTTTGCTAGTATCTTAAGTGACAAAGAAGCTATTTTTGTAAACTGGATATTTTAATTTACTTATTACGTCACCTGTGAGTGCATTGCTATGCAGACAAATAATTTTTGGTCCAAAATAACAAACCATGAAATGATATTTTTGTACTCTCTTAAAATTATTATTAAAATACAACGCTTTTATTAGTTTACTAGCGGATGTAACCCGGTGTTTTTCGGGGTTGTGCCTCGAGCACAGAAAAAGGACGATTTTCAAAAAACTCTCATTTCAAAATTTTTTAAATTATCAATTAAATTTTAAAATTTAAAAAATTATTTTTTTTTCGACTCCCGTCGAAAGTGTTAAGTCAAATTTTCGTAAAACTGTACCTGCAAGACATGATTAAAAAAAATTACATCTTCAACGTCTCGATCTGACGTCTGGTTTCTGAGGAAAATGGTCACCAACACTCAGAAAAAACATATCTATCTCCGGTGAAAAATGTCTCTATTTTCGATTTTATTTCGATAATAGCAATATTCTCTTTTTCAAATAAAATTTTCTTCAATTAGAATAAATTTTCACATTTTCGAAGAAATATTTCTTCACTTCTAGAAAATGGAAATATTTCAATGTCTCTTATAATGATAAATATTTTTCTCGCAAAAAAAATTCTCATTTATAGAGAAAAATTTTTGAAAATGGAAAAATTTTTCCTATATTTTGATTAAAAATTCACTATGAGAAGTATTTTCTGCAATTAAAACAAATGTTTTCTCAAAAATAAAAAGTCTTTTTCTCGAAAAATTAATATATTTCTCTTTTTCTCGGTATATTTTTATATATTTCTCTTTTTCATAGAAGCATTCTTTGGAGCAAAGTCTATAGACTTTTAGAATTTAGACCATTTTTCTCTAAATATGATGCTTTTTATATCATATTCCGATAAACTTTTTTCTGAGTGCAGTTTATAAAGTCATTTCGAGAACAATGTGTTTTAAGTTTTTCTTAGCATGCATGTAATATGCAATTTTATCTCAAAAAATTCCAATTTTTAAAAATCTTATAAGCATTATGGATAGTCTGCGTTCAACGTACGGAACAGGCAGACAGACAAACATTTGATGTTAAACGAAGTATATATAATTACAATTTATTATATTTAATAAATAAATTTTTCTGCATATGTAACCAGCGTAGTAGTTATAATATTATTTATATAAACTAATTTGTTGACAAAAATAAATCCCATGCAAACACGCAAGTTTGCATACAATAAACAACAACAGCATCAACAACAAAACAAACAGGTAAACTACTCGCTTCAAACAAAGTAGCAACCATAACATAAGCAGCTACTGATGTTATGAATGTTTAAAATAGTCAAAATTCAATTAAATTCAATATAAACTAATTTGTTGACAAAAATAAATCCCATGCAAACACGTCCTTACTACTGCATGAACAATGTTCATATATTAAGCTAACTCAATGAAAATACAACCCTGCGCTAGCGGCAAATGTCAAACGCACGACCGAGTTGAACATTTCTCAACTTTTTTCGGCAGGTCGCGCTTTGATCGTACTTTACCCCTTCCTACGAGATTCGACAATATTTACGATACAAAGTACGATCAAAGCTTGAGGTCGAATTATGAATTGCTACATAACAACTCGTTGTTTCTACTTTAGCTGTCAAAGCGCGACCGACCTAACGCGGCTTTGCGATTTGGGTATAAGACAGTGGTCATCAACTTATGTTTTCTCATAGCCCGCGGGCGTCGTGTGTTTTTGAGCTTTTGATCACGAAGTAGCATTCGGCTCGCTGTCAACGTACACTGCGTAAAAGTTTGTTTTTTCTGCTGTGCCTTAAATTTTTAGTCAGTCTGTTTTGAGCGTTCATGCGGTGAGGTTGCCGCTCGCTGGTTTGTTGATGAATACAAATATTTTACAATGTTTCAGGAAAGATGGTTTTTACAATTTTTATTTGCTGACAATTTTTACAGTGAACCACAATGTGGATATGCTTTTTTCGTCGAACTTCTTACAACATTATATCAGAGACCCAAAATAACAGTTATTTATTTTTTTTAGGTTGAAAAAGTTGTCGATATTTTGAAAAATATTTTATACGTTGCTTCATAACAGTTATTTTTAATTTATATTTTTTACGTTGCCTCATAACAGTTATAAACGAGAAAAAATTTTTTACGTTGCTCATAACTTTTATTTTCAAAAAAATTTTTTTTACGTTGCCTGGTAAGAGTTATTGTAGAGAAATAAATTTTTACGTTATTTCTATTATATAAAAATTTCGCGTCACGGTGTTTGTAGTCGAAACTTTTTTATATATTTGGTAGGTATGAGAATAGGTCGTAAAGTTTGTTCTCACCCTCCTACCCGCTAGTGCCATTGCATTTTTTAAGAACACAAATTTTCGGTAAAGTTTTGACATATAACTGACCTAGAACTAACTATTGAGTCGCGCCCTTCGACTAATAAATTTGAGCAATCTTTGGAAAGGGGGCATGGCACCGCCCTTATTGTCACTATCCAATAAAAATCTTCCATTTGCATCGTTTTTAGTTGCTTGTTTTTTACTGTATTTTAGTTCTTTCTTAAAATGAGTAGTTGGTTCTTCGTGTCATTAAGTTTTATACAAAATTTGAATATTTTACTTCTATGGTTAAGAAAAATCAGAAAAAGAAGTACAGCAACTGAAATTATACTACTGTTCGCCTAAACAAAAAGTTTATGCTATTCAGGAGTCTAGTCCAAGTGCAATTGTACTTCTCTTTCTCTAACAAACAATTTAAATACGTTTATATAAAATTGTGAAATCCGCGGTTACTCGCTGAAATGACATGTGAAATTACTGAAATGAATGATTTTTTTAATGAAATATCAATTTCTTCTTTGCGTTCTCATACTAATGTAACTAATTTTTTTCCGAAAAATCACTTGTACTGCTGTTGCCCAAAAATACGATTTAAGAATACACTTACGTTGCATTCACAACTGCATTTTTTTATTAATGCCTTATTTTGTAAAAAGTCCTTATTCTCTTACTGAGAGCAAGAAAATAAAATTACAATTGATAATCTTACACATGTTGCCGTAAAAAAGGAACAAAGATTTTTTATTTCATAAAAATTATGAGCAACGTAAAAATTTTTTCTCGTCTATAACAGTTATGAGGCAACGTAAAAAAATAAAAATTGAAAATAAACGTTATCAGCAACGAAAAAATATTTTCTTCATTCATAACTCTTATTTCAGAGAAAAATTATTTTTTTTTTAAAATAATAGTTATTATTGATAAATAATTTTTTTCTTACAATATAACTGTTATGGTCCAATTTTTAAAGATATTTCTTATAACAGTTATGACTCTGCATTGTATTCATT
Organism: Tetanocera ferruginea; assembly: GCA_958299015.1. Lineage (NCBI taxonomy): Eukaryota > Metazoa > Arthropoda > Insecta > Diptera > Sciomyzidae > Tetanocera > Tetanocera ferruginea. The sequence goes on along the minus strand of OY282641.1, from coordinate 100,141,894 downwards.
AACTTTTACCATAACTTTTATCTATTTTGCTTCTTTCTATGTTTTAACATCTATCCTATTATTTAACATGCTATTTTTATAGCAACAAACAAGCACGAAGTTAAAAACACAACTTTAGAATGTTAATCGAACACGCGACAATATTTGCTTAAACCAAATGATGCGAGAGCTTTTGAAAACTTCTTGTTTCAGTGTAAAGCTCTGCACTCGGAAAGCTCTCTTTGTTGTTGTTTGATCAGCGCGTTGATGACCACTGCATTAAGAGCACTTTACGTCTTCGCTTACGACTGCAACTGCAAAAGGAATGCACGTTTAAGCCGATCATGTGTTCGTGTGATTTCCATATGTACATTCCCAGTGTGCCAAATGGATCCGTTTCGAATTCGAAACGGACTCACTTCTTCGTACATTTTTTCCGAAACGGATTGCGTTTCGGATCCGTTACGGGTCCGTTTTCGTATGAAATTCCTCTCAAAAATTCGAATCGTTTTTACAGTTTCCACGGATCCGTTTCGAACTCGAAACGGACTCCATATACGCGTCCGTTTCGGACTCGTTTTTTTTAATAATGCGGGTCCGCGACGGACTCGTTTTTTGAAATAATGCGAATCCGCAACGGACTCGCTATTTTAAATAATGCGAATCCGCGACGGACTCGTTTTTATTTAATAATACGAATCCGCAACGGACTCGTTTTTGTTTAATAATACGAATCCGCAACGGACTCGTTTTTATTTAATAATACGAATCCGCAACGGACTCGTTTTTGTTTAATAATACGAATCCGCGACGGACCCGTTTTTTTTAACAATATGCATTCAAAGCGGAACATTCTGAATTTATTGAAATATTTTTGCAAAATTTTAATTTTATGATTTTTTTATTTCAATTCAAAAATTCGCATAATGTGTATAAATGTTAATATTAAAATTATTAAATATGTAAAAGTAATTGTATTTACAGTGGCTCACAGCTTATTTCGTGCAGACGATGTGTTAAACTTTGAAATGCTATAACTTGGTAATTAGTACTGGTAATGAAAAAATTTAAACGACATTTGTTTGCTTGTAATTATATATTTATATATAAACTTTCATTTCTTTATATAATGGTCTTCTAAAAAAATAATAATCAAAAAACTGAAAAAGCAGCAAAATTCAACGCCACAGCTTATTTCGTGCACTCCACTGAATCTTAAGAAAATGTAATATGTTTGTCTTTTTTAATATTTTGTGTGGCCGCCATTTTGTTAAATTACATCTTTAATCCATTTACTGGCTATCCATTTACTCTACTAATTTTTTGTAATATCTGGGGGTATTTGTTGCCATTCCTCCATCAATGCATTTTTTAATTAATTTTTATTGGAAATATTCCGCTTGCGAACGCCACTCTCCAAAATTTCCCACAAAATTTCTATTACATTTAAGTCGGGTGACTGTGCAGGCGGATTCATAAGATGCGGGCAATTCCAAATCAACCATGACTGGACGATTCTCGATTTATGTTTTGGGTCGTTGTCCTGGTAGAACCGAAATGTCTCTCGTACGCCCAAGGTGTCGATACTTTGAAGCAAATTTTCTTTTATAAAATCTAGGTACATTGTCTTGTCCATAATGCCTCCAATAAAAAATAATTTTCCAACGCCCGATGCAGCCATACAGGCCCAAACAATTACGCTGCCGCCACCATGTTTTACTGTAGGCTTGAGATGGTTATTGTTCAGCTCGGTATAAGCCTTACGCCATACATATTGCATTCCTTCGGAGCCAAAAATATTGAACTTAAACTCGTCCGAGAAAATGACGTCATTCCAGAATGTCCTAGAATATAAAACGTGTTATTTGACGAAGTTCAGTCGACATAGCTGATTTTTTTTTTTAATATAAGATTTGTTGCGTGTAACTCGACCATTAAACTTGTTGGCCCGCAGCAGATGACAAATTGTTTCGGCACAGCATTTCTTGCCCACCTCCTTCTCAACCTCCTTGGCCAATTTGGGACCCTAAAGCCTCAGATTTTCTACGATTTTTCGCAGAATAAGTCGCTCGTCCGCTTCTGTACATATTTTATTTGGAGCATTTCTGGCCTTACCAGCCACACGATTTTCTTGCAAAAAGCGCTGGATGATGTACTGCACTGTAGAGGGTCTCAATTTTACTATTTCATCTATTTGCGGTTGGATTTTTTCTTTTTTAAAGTGAAATAAAACTATTTCGTGCTCTTATATTGTTGTGCGACGGCCCATTTTTTAAACAAATCAATTAGTGCACTTAAGGTTTTAAGTCCAGACTAAAAACAACTGTTAACTCCGATCAGAAGAATCAGGACATCAGTCAAGATAAAAACAGCGAACGAGAAAAAGAAAATAACGGCATCACGTTCAAAAGCTTACATGTAAAAACAGTGTGCACGAAATAAGCTGTGGCGTTGAATTCTGCTGCTTTTTCAGTTTTTTGTTTATTATCTTTTTAGTAGACTTTTATATAAAGAAATGAAAGTTTATATTTAAATGTATAATTACTAGCAAACAAATGTCGTTTAAATTTTTTCATTACCAGTACTAGTTACCAAGTTATAGCATTTCAAAGTTTAACACATCGTCTGCACGAAATAAGCTGTGAGCCACTGTATATATATTATAATAATTTAATAATAATTATTAATAATTATTAATAATAATTTAAGAAAAATCAGTTTTCTTCTTCTTTGTAACGCGATCATTCGCGTAATGGAAGAACTTTTTGGCAACGTTCTCCACTGTCCATATACTTTCATTTGGGTATTTTCTTTGAAATGCATTTACAAACATTTATTAGCTCGGATAGGATCAACGACAATTAAATTTTTTGCGGCTTTTTTCTCCTTCATGCCCAGCCAGATCACCTTTTGTGCTAATTCATCAGAGAAAACAACATGCAGACACGTCCTCAAGTAGGCTTGTGGGTTTTTACCACTTAACCCATTTTAGTCCGCTGGTAGATTTCCCGACCACTGACTTTAAAACTAATTTCTGAAAAAAATATTAAAAATATTTTCAAATTCTTTCTGCAAAGACTTAATTTGGTTAAATGGAAATTCAGAAAATAAATATAAATTTCCAAATTTTCCATTTTACATGAACATGTATTATTTTTTAATATTTTTTCCATAAATTAATTTTAACGTTAGTTGTCGAAAAATCGACCAGCTGACCAAAATGGGTTAAGTTGAACGCGAATCGTATCTTAGCCCAGTTAATTAATAATAAAACCATGGTAATTTAGGTGTTATTAATTTATGGTGCTGTATGAAAAGCCAATTTTAGTGGGAATTATTCCGAATTTTAACTGGCAACCTTGAGCAACAGTAACAAATATAAAAACTACAAAACAACAACGCCAAAGCAATGCAAGTGACGCCGTTATTTTCATGTGCCTTTTTTTTTGCATTTGCTTTGACACGAACAGAACCAGCCGATAGAAATACCAGTTACGTAGCGGCAACAAACAACAACAACAAAACAAAGCAAGGCATGCCATTTCAAGTGCGTTTCTTTTTGCGAAATAGTTTTTAACACTTTAAATTGTTTTGCAAAGCTCTATCAAAAACTATACAAGTCCACACTTTTTTACCTTAATAATAAACACAGTTCAACACAATATTTGTTATTTATTAGTAATATATATAGGTACATAAAAAAAAATTGTGCTGTCCACTTTAACACACAACCTATTTGTTCAAAGGCACGCGACAAACAAAACAAATAGAAACAAATTCTGACTGATGAGAAAGAAGAAACGAAAAAAAAGAAGAAAAATTCAATCTTTTTCTCTCTTTATTATAGACATGAGTCAGTCCGTATTTTTTTTTTGTTTTTCAATAACCAAACACCTTTTTGCTTGAATCAATTCAAAATTTGCTATTTGAATTTATAATAAGTAAGCAAATTATTGCTAAAATTTATTTAAATTTTGCTTTTTTCAAATTATATCGTCGCTGCGCCTAAAAATTCAGTTATGTGTTTTTCGACAACTTTTCAGGACAGCAAAAAAACTGATTTATTCTCTGCACTTCCAAATTTATTGCAATTTCATAATTTTGTATTTTTTGCAATAAAATTCTAGAGATAAGTATTAAAAAAAAACTTAAACTTCTTATTCCAGCACGAAGCGAAGATGCATTCTTCCATTTTCAGACACATAACCGATTTTTTTACGGGCATTCTGTTTTTACTATGATCAAATTTTTCGAGCACATAACCGATTTTTCAAATTTTTAATTAAAAATTTTAAAAACTCTCCAAGGAATTTATTGCAAAAATATCTCCAATGTTTAGATCAAAAGAGATAACGAAAAGCCGTTCAGCGCACAGATCGGCATTGAGTAGAGCTATTCGCAGCGACGATATGAGAATTAATTTCAATTTATAAAACGTTTTCTAAAATCGAAACGCGATGGTTGATTAATGTTTAAGTTCTGAATATTATTTCAAAACATAAAAAACGATTCCTCGTCGACGGACTCGTAACGGGTTCGAAACGGATCCGTCAAAACATAAAAAAACGATTCCGCGTCGACGGACTCGTAACGGGTTCGAAACGGGTCCATCAAAACATAAAAAAACGATTCCGCGTCGACGACTCGTAACGGGTTCGAAACGGGTTCGAAACGGGTCCGTCAAAACATAAAAAAACGATTCCGTGTCGTTGAACTCGTAACGGGTTCGAAACGGGTCCGTCAAAATATAAAAAAACGATTCCGCGTCGACGGACTCGTAACGGGTTCGAAACGGGTCCTTCAGAACATAAAAAAAACAATTCCGCGTCGACGGACTCGTAACGGGTTCGAAACGGGTCCGTCAAAACATAAAAAACGATTCCGCGTCGACGGACTCGTAACGGGTTCGAAACGGGTCCGTCAAAACATAAAAAAACGATTCCGTGTCGTTGAACTCGTAACGGGTTCGAAACGGGTCCGTCAAAACATAAAAAAACGATTCCGCGCCGACGGACTCGTAACGGGTTCGAAACGGGTCCTTCAGAACATAAAAAAAACAATTCCGCGTCGACGGACTCGTAACGGGTTCGAAACGGATCCGTCAAAACATGAAAAAACGATTCCGCGTCGACGGACTCGTAACGGGTTCGAAACTGATCCGTCGAAACATAAAAAAAACAAATTCCGCTCTGACGGACTCGTAACGGGTTCGAAACGGATCCGCATCCGTTTTTGTGCACATTGGGATTATTCCGGAAATGATGACATGACGGTATTTGACTATAGTTACGAAGATCTTAAGTGTAGCAAAAAACCAAAAGAAAAAACGAGTAAAGAACAATCTTATGGTGAACGGCGGTGTAGTCAGATCATTTGTCGTTGCGCACACAAAAATGTTTAAGTGTAAAAATAAGATTTTTACTCTTCAATATCCATATGTATATTGTTAGGAACACTAAACGATTTAAAATAAAAAATAAGGTTGGTCTAACAATTATATATCTTCTCTAAAATATAATTGTTAGATATAATTGTTCTCTATAATAATTTAACCCTTCATTTAAACCTTCTTCGCAACGGAAACTGTAAGCACTGCTTACGTTTACACTTACAAAAGAAGGTGAACGTAAGGCCACAGCTTACAATTTCCGTTGCGAAGAAGGTTTAAATGGATTATATGCACGTCGTATATCAATAAAATACGGGTGCCTTACGCTTTCATGCATACATCCTGCTTATAAAATAAAGTGCATAAGCATGGAAGCCCGATTGATTCCGATTGTCGTGAGTACATTCCCTGCACTTTATTTTAGTAAAGGGTCACGTAAGTACGTATGATGCATATCATACATTACAAAATGAAGCTTATAGTGGCGATCATGCCTGTGTAAAAGTAATGGGCATTTAGTATTGAAGTTTTCATGCCCGGCGGATGAAAAATAAGGAAAGAATAATTCATTACGTAAGGATGGATTTTCACACTGGGCTACTTCGTGTGGCTTACGATCGTGTGCATTCGGCTGTTGCTTTGTTTTTATTTTGGCATCAAATCAGGTCAGTTGCTTTTCAGCATTTGTCGAAATAATATCTCAGTGCGCAATTTTTTAAAATATAGCGAATAAATACGTAAAATTTACCTTCGTTTTTATCTGCTTTACACACAATCAAAGAATGTGATAGTATGTGTGTGCCCGTCGCTGATTTAAATGTATATATGTACTAGCAACCATCCGCGATATGTTTTAATATAAGAAACAATGTTTTTTGTGATTTTTTGTATTATTGTTCGAAGAGACTTATTTTTCTAATGTATTAAAAATTCAAATTACATATTTGAAAACTTATATAGCTAAGAACAATATTTTTGGTTGTCTTTCTGATATAAGGAAGAATAAAATGATTGGATGGATGTCCTATCCTAAAAAGACTTAATATTACGGAAAAACAGTTCTGCATTAGATAATCACGGACGATTTGAAAGGATTGAGCTTGTGCTTGGTTTATTGCCATAATAAAAAAAAAAAATCTTCGTACAGGAATTGTAATCGCTTAAACTGGAACGGTAAATCTGAGGGGATCAAAGGGATTGGAGGCATTAAAACATTTTCTCCTTTGCTTGACCAGTCAGAATAATATCTAAAAACAAATTTTTAATAAATTTGGTAACACGTAACCGAATTCCATTGCATAAAAATTCGAAATTAAGTCATCTTTTGTTTTCAGTGCAATGCTCAAGCATGAAGCAAACTTTATGCCATTATCCCACTGTCAGAACTGTTGAAGCAAAGGTACCAGCTTTCATGTTACCGCAAAGTTGCACTCGAATATTCTTGCACAATTATACAACTTGCATCTTATGCCAAAACAATGATTTTTTTAAAGAAGCTATTTAAAATCGCCCGAAATCGCCAGAAAAAAACAATATTATCCAAGCAATACTTCATAAAATCAACGAATATCTTTTTCGTTAAGGCCATTATTCGTTCTTTTTATTCTCGATTTACATATGTAAGTTGTGTTACTATACAAACCTTAACAATAACCTACATAGCTTTTTAAAATTACTAATACCGACCTTATAACTAATTGTAAAAAAAGTTATTGTGTGTTTGTGATATTACCGAAAACCAAATAGAGCAACTTTGAAAAACTTTACTCTTTTTTATTTTATACCTCAGCCTTTGAAATAAAACTCGTTGCAGTGGTTTTTACAAAATGAATGATAATATCGATAATTTCCTTCTTTCAATAATAATTATTTCTTAATCGTTTGTGACTTAACAAAAACAGAAAAATTTTAACCGTAAGACTTAACCGACTTTGATAAGTATCGAATCATTTATATAAGAAGTATGACTTTACTTCTGACTTCTTTTTATAGTACGAAAAGATCTTCAGTTTGTCTAAATATATTGCATTGACTATCTATATATCAATTCAAATAAAGAAAATCCTAATGAAAAATAAAGCAATTTATGAGATATCATGTTAAATGTTCAACAATTGTTTAAAATCGTAGATAGAAGATATTTTCACTTTTTAATAATTTAAAATTGTAAGTAAAAATTTTATTTAAATCAATGATAAAGTTCATGAGTTATTAAACAAACAAAACACAAAACGAATCTTTGAGATTAATTTTTATATAATTCCATACATATATCCAAGCTCTTTTATACTGCAAGTTGAATCCTTTTTTATACCATAAAAATATAAAGGTGATGTGATTAACTTTATGCAAACGTTTGTAACGCATAGAAATAAGCGATTTCGGTATAGAAAAGTAAATATATTCTTGATCAGGTGTCATCTCATGAGTCGATTTATCTATGTCTGTTTATCCGTCCGTCTGTGTGTTTTCCATAAGCATAGGATAAGAAGCAGTTGAGATAACTTCATTTTGGTAGACATATTGAAATGGAGCCAAGATCTTCACTTTTTCGAATTCACCCATGGACACGCTTACCTCCCCTACAACCCAAATATTAAAAAACTCCATGCATAACCTACACCAAATTTTATGATGTCCATCTTTGTTTTGTCAAAAAAAACACACGTGCCAAATTCTATATCTGTAAGTAAAACAGAGGCTTATTTATTTCGTTTTCAATTTTTGGGTTGCATGGGAGGCGGGCTTGTCCGTGGGCAGATGACACCCATTTTTCGAAGACATCTTTGTGTTGATACAAAACACATACACTCCAAATTTTACTTGTGTAGGTTAGTTATGAGCTTATTTATGCAGGTTTCAATTTTTGGATTGTATGGTAGGTAGGCGTGTCCGTGGGCGGATTCCAAAACTATTCAATAGTGCAGATCCTTGGGTCCATGTGATCATGTGTACCAAGTTTTATCCAATTATCTCAACTTCTTCTTCTTATCCTGTGTATACGGACAACACACAGACGGACGGACGGACATGGATAGCTCGACTCACGTGGTGACGCTGATCAAGAATATATATACTTTTCTATACCGGAATCGTTCGTTCTATGCGTTACAAACGTTTGCACAAAGTTAATATACCCTGATCTTTCAGGTTTAGGGTATAAAAACATAAAGTGAATCTTTGTATTGTATCCTTTTAAGGCAAATGCACTTGAAAACGTCATGCTCTTTAATTTTAGCCTTAAATTTTAAAAACAAATTCCGATTCCCCTTTTTCTGTAGCTTTACTATTCTGCACACAGCAGAGAGCGAGCAACAATTCTATGGTTTTTATTTGCACAGAAAAATATTCCCACTGCAAATAATGATTACGTTGAGACAGCAACAATCGAAAAACTCATAAGAATTTTTAAAATAAGAAATTCCAATTGAAAAAAAATAAAGCAAAGTCATAAATGCAAATACCTATATAAAGCAAATATTAATGTTTAACACTTGTTTCAATTCAATGTTGCTTTATTTATTTTTAAAACAGCGCGCAACCGCTAATCAAAACAACATATTAAGTCGATTTCGCAGTCGCAACTAAATTATCTCCTTCTCGTTCATCGACTTTGCTTAACTCTTTCCGGCGCGGTGGTATGAAAACTATAACACTTATCTAATTAATTTTCCTACATTCTGTGTGCAATGGTATATTCGAAATACCACTTCTATATGTAGATTTAAGCTTATATTTAAAAAAAAAAATAAATATACCAAATGTTTGAAAGAGATAGATATATATATTTTGAACTAAACTTGAGTACCATCTGTCAAGTGTTGACAGTGTTTTCCATTATTTAGTAAATTTCTGCAAAACACGTGCGTTAGACTTCATACTTGTATAATTTTTGATCAATAAGATAGTGAATAACGTGCTTGAAAATAGTAACATCAAAAATAAATAAAAACTTTTGAAGTAGTGAAGGTTAAAGTTGATGGTATAAAAATAATACCACTGCGCATTATATCCATGGCTAAAAACAATAAACTCAAAGACAGTGATATTTCCTATATATTGGAAACAATCGAGGATGAAGTTGTTGTGGAAGAGATTCCATCAGACGCTGAGTCAATTATCGATGATGTTGAGGACCTCGATGATCAGAACCAAATCCAGGAACTTTTTGATAACATCCTTGCAGTCGACAATGAAGATAAACACTTTGATAAAGGTGAAAACCCGGGATGTAGTGGAGTTTTAAATTCGTGTGAACAATTTGATACCGACGACGATATTCCTTTATCTTATTTATTTAGCAGCCTCGTAGAAGTCACCCCACCAAATTGGAGTAAGCAAAATTCAATAGAGATACCAATTGCATTTACTGGCATGAAACATGGACCTACAGAAGTTGTGGAAAACGTGGCATCCCATGATAGTTTTAATATTTTTAGTAAAATTATAACAAAAGAAATTATTGAACATATTGTATTTCAAACGAACCTGTATGCTCAACAATCTGGCAAACGCTACACTTCAACAAATGCCTTAGAAATACAAGCTTTTATTGGAATTAACTTTCTAATGGGAATAAAACCCCAGCCCAGTTACAGAGACTATTGGTCATCTCGTCTGGAATTAAATGACGGCTATATATCGAAAATAATGCCTATAAGAAGATTTGATTGGATTTTATCTAATATACATTTGAATGATTCTACCCTAATGCCTATAAAAGGATCACCTAAGTTCAACAAGCTGTATAAAGTTCAACCGTTTCTGGATATGTTGCTAGAGAGATTTAAATTGTGTTTTAATCCAGGTGAATATCTAGCGGTAGATGAATCCATGATTAGATTCAAAGGTAGGTTCCAAGACATATATATTTATGGATTTATTTTGTTTAGAGTTTACTGTTTTATAGGTCGTTCAACTCTAATTAAGTATATGCCAAAAAAAGCAATAAAAAGAGGGTTCAAAACTTGGATGTTATGCAACAGCAGCGGTTACGTTCAACGTTTTGAAATTTATACAGGCAAAAAAAGTGAACTAGTGGAAAAAAGGCTTGGCGAACGTATTGTTCTCGATCTACTATCAGATTTTGGTGGGAAAAATCATAAGGTATATTTTGATAATTTCTTCACTTCCTACAACCTTATCCTGGAATTGAAAAAAAAGTTAATAAATGGTTGCGGGACAGTGCGAAGTAATCGAAAATATCTCCCGACCGATATTAAGCCTGACAAGCAATTAAAAAGGGGAGAATATGACTGGCAAATAAGCGATACGGGTGTGCTCTTTATGAAATGGATTGACAAACGAGCGGTCACAGCTTTGTCCAGTTTCCATGATCCAAATGAACTTGTCAAGGTAATGCAACGTCAACGTGATGGTACAGTGGTGGAAATTGATAAACCAGGTATTATACATGATTATAATATGCATATGAACAACGTCGACAAGTTAGATCAACTAAAGAAATATTATGAGTTGAATAGAAAGAGCTGCAAATGGTGGCATCGAATTTTTTTTCATTTTCTCGATGTGGCAGTCGTCAATGCTTATATAATTGTCAAAAGTGCTGGGTATAAGTTACCACTAAAACATTTTAAGCTGGATATAATTTCAAGTCTGTGTCATTCAGGTTCATGTTCATCCGTAACTTCTGCAAGGCCAAATAAAAAAAACACTATTCGACTAAAAAACAATAAACCTTTTGTAGATGCAAGCATACGAGTCTCGTCGTCCCACCAACCAGTAAGAACCACACTACGAAGATGTGCGCACTGCAGCAAGACGGGACACCAGAGAAGAAGTCAGTGGATGTGCTCTATTTGCCATGTTCCACTTGGCAAACGAAATCCTGTTTTAATGAATTCCATAAATAAAGCTATCACATAAGCGCGGTGGTATTAAAATCATACCACATCCTTGCGCGAAATCCTGTTAGGAAATATTTTTTTTTTTACATTTTTTTCAATAAATTACTTCTATAAATAAAAGCAAATAAAAATTTTCTTTAATTTGTGACGATTTTATATAGTGCGCCGGAAAGAGTTAAATTTCAGCACAAAGCAGTTGCAGCATTTTGCAGAAATTGAAGCAACAATAGCGGTTTTCACGATCTGCACTTTTTGTAGTATTTTAGGTAAATTAAAAAGAATTTGCTACAGATTGTGAGCACTCCTACAATGCACTGCTGCCATAGACCGTCAAGTCAGCTGTTAGTCAAATACACAAATACTATGCAGAATTAACAATAGGATTCCACCATTGTAAATTTAGTATTTGGAAAATGTATATGTGTTGTTTGTGTGCAATTGTCAAATGTACTACTAATATCAAACTTATCAAAAATACAGAATACAAGACCATAAACTCCAGATCGTGAATACCGCTAATGTGTGCGTTGCAAACAACGATAGACATCGAAGCTATCAACATTCAACCTGCTTGCAAGAAATTTGAAGGAAAATTAATAAATTTTTAACTAAATATCAATTTTACGAAAAAACGATTGCTCTGAGATACATGTCACCACTGACTTTTTTGTTGGAAATGGCAAGATCTTTCATTTCCTGATACATCATGCCCACCTAACTGTTAAGGTGTAGCCAGTAGACATGGGTAACGCAGCGTTGCGTTGCGTTATTGAGTTGAAGCATTTAAATGCGTTACTGTGTTGATACACTTCTTTTAAAAAAAATTAACGCAATAGCGCATTAAAACAAATGCAACACTCAAAGCAAACAGCCAGAAAAACATTGAAAGCAAATGTAAAAGTTGTACAGTTCATCGAGCACTGTTGAAAAAGACAGAAAGCTGAATCAAACAAAATAAAATATGCTTGTATTATATAGAGAAGAGGCTGCGGGGAAGATGCTGTTAAGCATGAATTCTTGGAGCATGTCTGATTGGATGATACTTGAGCACACATGTGTGAGCTTATTTCAAATTGAACATGTTCGATTTAAAAAGTATAAGCAAGCTTAAATCCAACTTCAAACTTGTTTTGCCCAGCAGAAATGTGTAATATATCTGTTTGAAAGCTCGATTTAATGAAAAAAAACATAACCATCTGCTTACTTTCTTGAATTTTGGGTTTTTTAATTTTTGGTGGATGCTGAAATCTGCACTTTATTTAGTTAAATTTTATACTAACTACTATTTATTATATTCTTAATAATAAATATAGCCATAACATAAATATTGTAAAATAATTTTTGATGTTTTTTTACTTTCTATGTGTGAGCTCTTTACCACATGACTCAACGCACTATGCAATGTTTTACTGTGAAACTTTCTGTGCTGACAGGCGTTTTAATACCATAACATTTTGAACAAGGGCATGAGGCAATTGTGTTAACGCATTTCGCTGATACAGTTAACTGCGCTTGAGTTAGTGTGTTAGCGCTGCAAATTTTACTGCGATACCCATGGCTACTAGCCAGCAATTGGAAATTAAGCGATTAATTTAATAAAAATATTGACTTAATTGATATTATTAGCCAAAAACTTCTTAGTTTTTTAATAACTAAAAATTCCGAGGATACGAAGACCGTCTAGAATAATTTATTGTTCGATTTGTGAAAATTTCATTCAAAGCAGTAGAGTGGTTCCGGAGATCCTGAATGACAAGATGAAAAAAGCGAATCTTGGAGTTTAATTTTCATATAATGGTATAGATAGATATATATATAAGACTGTAAATCTACCAAATTATTGTGTTGTCACACTAACGATACGAAAATAATGACAACCAAAGCTGTAACTCAAATGTGATAAAAATTGTGTAGTTATTACGGTAGAACTGTTTTTTGTTTTCATAATAAAAAAGAATTAAAACTTACTTCAAATATAATATTTATTCGTATTTATATGACTTCAGCGTTATGTGACTTCCTTCAAGCGTATTTTAAGAGCCTACACTGAGAAAACTACATTTTCAAAACTAGCAGAAACGTGCTACTTTTGAAAACTTTTAACCCAGTTTTTGCGCCTCTAATGTTTATGTATATTGTAAAAACGCACATTTTAAATAAAGCTTCTAAAACTTTCGTTTGATTTTCTGCAATAAACATTTTAAAATGAGCTGCTAAAACTTTCGTTTGAATTTCTAAAATTAACATTTTAAAATTAGATTTGAAGACATTCGTTTGATATTTTAAAATTAACATTTTAAAAAGAGATTTAAATTGCCTCGGTTGCCTACACTTAGCAAATGAAACATAATCACCTTCTACTAAGTTCGAGCTTAGCCGATCCAGCAAGTGGTCGAGTTTATTACTCAATTACCTTTTACTAAGTTCGAGCTTAGCCGATCTTGCTAGTGGTCAAGTTTATTACTCAACCGTCCAGGGTTCAATTCCTGACGAAGCCAGCAAGAATTTTTTTTTAAAGCACATTTATTTTTGATATATTTTGATAAATTGTTTTTATGATTGTAAGCCCGAAATTATTTCGAGGGTTTTTTCTGGCTTATGAGTTAATGAAGCAATTCGAATTAGAATTTTAATTATTTAATTAATACTTTTGATACATACACAGTCAGGATGCGAACCTACGTCCTCTGCATGCTAGTCTAGCACACTTCCACTGAGCTATTGGTAACGATATGTTGACTGTAGCACAACTTATTTATAAACTGCTCATTTTAAATAGTGTTGGTATTATTAGAACCAGGGACCGAAAAAAATAGTTATTATCGAAAGTTTCAATTAAAAAAAGTCAGACAGAAAGAATTTGTTTATTCGATATTTTAATATAGCAGTGCGATGCTTGTTAGAATTACAAACTTTTACCAACTACCTCTTTTTTTTGCCTTAACATAAGCTTAAATAACTAAAAAGGTGAGCACACACACACACACACACCTTGGTCACAAACAATCTTGGCTCCGCACTCAACTCAGCAGCGACTTAAGAAATCCGACTCCGCTAGCTTGATCGACGCCAGCTGAAGCACGTATTTCCAAAATGCTGATGTCGTTAGTGCAATGAACTGACTGCTCGTGGCCATAGCTTGCACAAACCATTGGCCCTGAACTCGGTTAGCTTCAATGACAATGAAACTGTATCTGTTCCAGTGACCATGGGATCATAAAGCTAGTTTGCAGTCTATTGAACGCAACATTTCCTTCCATTTTTTTTTGCAAGAGAAATATTACGCTTTTTTTTTTGTTTAGTAAAAAAAAAAGGAATATTTCTCAATTGCTGTCGTTCAACAGTCCATGTGTGTGGCCACATTGGATTTTTTATAGATTCTAAATTTTTATAAAATGAAGATCATATAAATCGTAAAGTTAAGTCTGAATTGAATAAATGTAATTATTATATTTTTTTTGTTTTTTAATACACTTGAATAACTTAAATTTTGTTTGTGTTATGACCGTAACAGATATACATTTGATTTTTTAACTTCTAAATTCTTATAAAATTTAAATCGTATAATTATATATGTATATATATTTAATTATTCTTTTAGAATATACTTGAATATGCTACTTAGTTTTTCTTTTCTTTTTTTTTTTGTATCATATAATATTTGATTTATCATATAAGATTTTTTTTCACAATTTCTTAGATATTTATTGTTCTTAATATTAGTTAATTTTCTTAATTTTAGTTAGAAGTTACGTGTTTCAGTTGGTATTGACTCATTCATGAATATCTTGTTTTTTTTGTTTTTTTTTTTTTTTTAGTATTTTTTGTTTTTGTAATTAATTAAGTAGAAGTGGTCCCCTTTTTTTTTTGTTTTTTTTTTTTTAAGTTTCGCTCACTAATTGGAACGACGTTTTGGGCGTAAATGTCATTGATCTTGCTAATGGCTTTCTTGGTTTAGGTGTTATGTGAGGGTTATTGTCCGTAGGAGTTTCAATCTCCTGAAGCTGAATATCTACAACAGGTACTATAGGTGATATTTTTGTTTTTTGTAGTTTCTCTTTTAATAAATTAATGATTTTGTAAGCAATGTACATTGCCAGCAATAGCACTTGCGAGCTTGAAAAAGAGATTGAAGTTAGTGCGATCTTATGATGGTGTGAGGCGCTTTTTTCTTTCCCTAATTGAACTAACTTTTTGTGTACCTCTTCTAATGTTTTTGTCCCTTTATTTATAAATTCGTTTGTATCCTTGCCCATTAAGATTTGTATTGATCGGTTGCTTTTCATTTGTATAAGAGATTTTGTATAGCTTGTGTTTAAATTTTTTATGTTTCTTTGTTCTAAAGGGGAAAAGTCTGGTTGTTTTATTTTGAGTGGATGTCTGTTGTGTCCTTGAAACTTAATTGTATATTCTTCAATTTGTATTTGGCAGGGTTGCGTTATGGTTATTAGCATTTAGCTGGGTTACATTTAGGGGTTGCTCCATGGAAAATCCCTGGGTTAGGCCTATCGCCATTAAAATTAAGCACCACTCCATTTTAAACTGGAAAAATACGTATAGATATGATGGACATCATTAAATTGGAATATTTAAATTTTCGTTTTTATTATCAAATTTATTAAAAAAAAATTTTTTTTTTTTTGTTTATATTTTTTGTTTTATTCGTAATATGGTTTTAACCTGTTGTTGTGTATAACTATTCGTTTGTTTCCTACTTGTACCTGTGTATTGACAGGTCCTTTTACAGCAATCACCCGGTAAGGTCCTCGCCAAATGGGAGCTAATTTACCCTTTCTATTTTCATTTTTTACTAGGACCTGATCTCCTACATGAAAGTTCTGTGGTCTTATTGAATGATCGTAATAAGACTTTGATTGTTGTTTGCTCTTTAATAGGTTATGTCTGGCAATTGCATATGATTTCTGCAGTTTGTGTTTGAGTACGTGGTAGTAACTTTCGTGGTTGTAAATGGGTTCTGGCTCACGCTTTAAATTAGATGGGATATCCGATGTGAACCCATATAAGCACTCCATTGGTGTGAGTTTTGTGCTATCATGGAAACTGTTGTTATATACAAATGTTGCTGTTCGTATATATTGATCCCAGGATTGCGGGTTTCCATCACAAATGCTTCGTAGGTATTCAACTATTGGTCTATGTGCTCGTTCAAGAGCACCATTGGATTGCGGGTGGTAAGCTGAAGTTTGTAGCTTTTTAATTTTTAATAGCTTACAAAGGTCTTTAAAGAGGTCGCTTAAAAAGTTTGTCCCCTGATCGGTTACTATTTGTTTTGGAATACCATAGCGCGTAATAATTTGGTCGAATACCATTTGAGCCACTGTTTGGGCTTCTGCATTTGGGATGGCGTAGCAGTCTACCAGTTTGGTGAGGTTATCTTGAAACGTAAGAATATATTGATTATTTGTTAATGTTTGTTGTAATGGTCCTACGATATCCAAATATATCTTATCAAAAGGCTTTTCCGCGATGTCTGTTATAACCATAGGCATTTTTGTTGGCATTGATGATTTCATTATTTGGCATTTTTTACATTTTTTCATGTAAGTCTTAATGTCGTACAGCATTTTTTTCCACCAATATTTACGACGAATTTTTTTATACGTTTTCAATACACCTTGGTGACCCCCAAAAATAGAATCGTGATAGTCCTTAAGGATAATTTGTATCTCCTCAGGCTTACTCAAAACTTCTACTTTTAAGTTTTCCTTTAGTATGTTGGGTTTAGATTCTTTGTTCACACTCGTGTTATTCTGTTCGGTTAGACTGCTGTCTGTGTCTATTGTAGCAGGTACTTTTAAACTTTTTGACTGCGCTCGAGTTATGACATAGCATTTTAGTTGGTTTGCTTCAGATGTCGTAATACTTTCTTCTGGTCTAGTGTGTATAATAGCTGTTGTAATAAACTTGGTACTATCGTTTATTTCCGATGGTATTCGGCTTAAAGCATCTGCGTTGGTATTGTATTTTCCCGGTTTATATTCGATTTTATAATCATACTCCGAGAGCTTGTGGTGAAACCTTACCAGTCGCGTGGTAGGATCTTTGGTGTTGAACACGCCTTTGAGTGGTTTATGATCTGTATAAACCGTGAATGGTCGTCCCTGTAGGTAGCATCTAAAATTTTTTGTAGCCCACACAATCGCCAGAAGTTCTTTTTCTATTGTCGAGTATTTTTGTTCGGCTTTGTTTAGAGTTCGGCTCGCATAAGCAATTGGCTTATCTCTTCCTACTTCGCCTTGGGAAAGTACAGCACCAATGGCATCATTGCTCGCGTCTGTTGTAAGATTGAAGGGTCTGGCAAAATCTGGATAAATTAGGAGGGGAGGTGAAATGAGTTCATTTTTAATTTTTTGAAATGCTTCTTGACATTTCTCTGTCCATTTAAATTTAACGTCCTTGCGCAGTAGGTTGGTAATTGGTTTCACTATTTTAGAAAATGCCGGTATAAACTTTCGGTAATAATTTGCAAGGCCCAGAAACGATTGAAGTTGACGCACCGTTTTTGGCACTGGAAAATTTTTAACACTTTCTGTTTTCTTGGGATCGGGGAGTGCTCCTTTCTCTGAGCAGATATGTCCTAAATAAACTATTTCCTTACATAAGAACTGGCACTTTTCAGGCTGGAGTTTGAGGTTATTTTGCCTTAGCTTGGAGAAAACTTTTAGTAGTTTTCTATTATGGTCCTCCAAGTTTTTTCCGTAGATGACTATGTCATCCAAGTACACGAAGCATTCAATACCTTGTAAGCCTGTTAATACATAGTTCATCAACCGTTGAAACGTGGCTGGGGCTCCTTTTAATCCAAAAGGCATACGTTTGAACTCGTAATGCCCATAGTTTGTGCTGAAGGCCGTTTTGGGTCGATCTCTTAGGTGAACTTGTACCTGGTGATAACCACTGGCGAGATCCAGTGTCGTAAAATAACGTGAATGACCTAACTGATCCAATATGTCCTCAATTCGTGGTAATGGGTAAGCGTCGCCAATAGTTTTTTCATTTAGTTTACGAAAATTTACTACGACTCGCCATCTTTTTTCTCCATCTGGTCCTGCTTTTTTGGGAACTACTAAAAGAGGCGAATTCCATGGACTTTTGCTTGGTTTAACTATATCGTCATCTAACATTTCTTTAATTTGGTCATTTATTATTTGTCGTTGTGTCTCAGGCAACCTATACATTTTCTGATTTATTGGGGCTTGATCTTGAATGAGTGGTATTTCATGCGATAAAGCCCCAGTGTTTGTCAGTTTGTCACCTTTTAGGTGGAATATGTCATTAAATTCGCGGCAAAGATCTAGTATGGATTTTTTTTCTTCATCATTTAAAGTGTGTCTGACTTTAATTTCCTTTTCGAGTTTAGTCATTCGTAAATTAATTTCCTCTGAGTATATTTTATTGAACAAAATTTTTTAACACAGTCTGTATCAGTATCTTTCTCATCATTTATTGTTAATTGTACCTTTGATGTATTGGTAGTGTTAATTTCGTTTAGTATTGGAACTCTTTCGTATCCCAGTGCAGACGCCAGTTTTAGAGTAAGTTTAGCAAGCCTTACTGTATTATTTGTGGTATTAAGGACGCCTACTAAGGGCTTTTTATTGCCTGTGGGTAGTATACAATTTGATAAAAAGACCCCTTCTAAAAATTCCTGTGATAGGCAGATCATTTCTTCTTTGAAATTAATTGGTAGCTCAATAATCTTATGACACCGCTCCGGTATGACGACAGGTAAATTAAAAACAACTGTTCGTTCCATGACTTCATGTATTTGGCTTTTATTATCTATTTTGTTTTGATTATTGTCTTCGGTTAAGCAGCCAGCTTCCCTTATGGAAGAAGCCTTAAAGACATTACAGGTGGTTTGTATTACCTCCTTGGGCTCCACCTTGTCAGTGTAATGTCCTATTTCGACTGCCCTCTGACAGAGTATTTGATTATTACTCTCAATCATAGATAAGCAAAACTCTTCTGCGCTCGACTGTGTACGAGTGAACTTGAATTGCTTTAAAGTGGTTTTTGTGGGATCTTGTCCTCCGTGATTTTAAGGTTTTTCTCTAATGTAATTATGTCTATTTTTCATGGGTATTTGCAGTTCTTCACTGTTAAACTTTGTACGTGGAAATATCAGACGATCATTCGGTCCATCGACATTACAGTGTTTGGAAAGGAAGTCATTTCCTAATAGGCCATCGTCCGACATGCCACTAATACCATTTATCACTTGAAAAGTGCAAGGGTAATTTTTTTTGGAGTTTATAGTTATATTTCCCTGACAGTTCCCTAGGGTCGTGCCCTTACCAAAAGCTGTCTGTAGAGTGCATTTATTAATTTTTTCTATTTTTGTGTTTTCTTTTATATTTATTTTCTTAATTAAACTAACCTCCGCACCCGTGTCCACTATAAGACTTACTGTGTCTGGATTTGCGATATCTATAGGCACTCTTATGGTGGGTACGGATGTAGGTGGCTGCAGTTCCCCTGTTTTACTAATGTGTTCTTTTATTGTCGAGTCGGGGAGTTGTGACTCAACCGCGACTCGTTTCCCTGATTCATGGCTTCCCAACGTTGTTTTTGTTGGCATTCAGCTACTAAATGACCATTCCTTCCGCAAAAATCGCATCTAGTGCGTACATTATAAATTCGCGGAATATTTGGGGTTCTCGTGTCCCTGTTATAACCGCTGTTCCCTGCGTGTATTTTTTGCGTACTGTCAGTGTTATACTTATTGTTGTTTCCTGCCAAATTTCTATTGAACTGTTCACCTGGTCTGTATTGTTCGTTGCTTAAGTGTCTGGTATTTGTGTTGTTTAATCGTCGACAGTCTCTAATGTCATGGTTATATATTTTGCAATTAGTGCAAAAAGGTGTATTTTTCCTAGTCAAACACTCTGTATAAGTGTGACCTTTTTTCCTACAAAAATTGCAAGTAATTTTTGCGGCAAAATGTTCGGCAGCTCTAATAGACCTATTTAGTGCCTGGCTTGGTTGTTGGGGGTATCCATTAGGAGGACATTCATTGAATTTCCATGGTGGAATCGCAGTTGATGCTGTTGATAGATTTGGGTATGCTGGATACATTTGGGCAGTCTGAATAGGCAAGGCCGTTTGTTGTAATTTTTCCATATCTAGTGCCTTTCGTACTAATAAGTCTAAGGGCTCATCCTTTATTGTTAGTAAGTACTGGCTTAAGTATGGATTCGTAACCGAGCTTTTTAGAGAGTTCTTTGCAAAATCTTCTAATTGTGTTCACGGGTGCAACTGTTGCACCATATTTTATTCTCGCCGCTTCCTTACATTGTTGTAGTATGTTGCTTATTCGTGCCGTATAGGCAATAAGAGTTTCGTTTGGATGTTGTCGTAAGGTCAGTAGTTTGTTTACTAATTCTTGGTATGTTTCTCTAGGTAGGTATGTGCGGCTTAATAGTGTTTCAATATCCTGAAACGAAGTGGGTGGGTTTGAGGCCACTAATTGATAAGCTCCCCCTCGTAATCTTGTGGGTATTATATTTAGAAAGGCTTCCCGTTCACTTTCTTCTAGACAGTCAAGTACCTTTTTCGAACAACCTAAAAACATTTGAAGGTCACTCACTACTAGGGGGCTTTGGTCACCAGAAAATATGGGAACCAATTGAGCCGTGAGCTTAGCAATTTTTGAATAATCTATTGCCATTTTTTTGTTTGCTGAATCTATTCGGACCGCACTGATAAGGTCTTGATCTGACTTAGACAGTGAAACACTTAACCAATTTAAACTAACACTTAAGTTACTATCACCTTCTATTTTTGTACAATTATTGTTACAATTACTAGAGCTATCTTCACTTACTTTGAAAGAGTGTGAGTGGGTTTGAAATTTTACCAGTTCTTGCCTGAAGTTTTCCGAATCTTTTCTAAATTTTTTTATTTGTTCTGATCTTCTTTCTTGTGTTTCAGTTAGTTTTTTTTTCTATCCGATCGCAAGTAATCGTGGATAATTTCTCACCCCCTTGCACTCTTTCAATTTGCTGTGTTAAATAAGATTTTAAGTTAATACCGGAATCGTTGCGTACCTTTCCGCTCCTAAGCCTTTTTGGTGACCTCGGTGTAGAGCTTTGCATTTACAGTTGATGGTTTTTGCTTCGTTGTTGCTTTTGTTGTTTTTTAATGCGGCAATTGATTGGTGTTTGGTGTAACTATTTTATGTTGACGTTGATTTCTTTATCCTTAAATGTGGGATTATAGCGCTTTCAATAAAAGGAACGTTTTGTTGTTGTTGTTTTCCAGTTGTATTTCAGTTGTTGTTTGTCTTGTACTATTGATGATTACTTGGTTGTTGTTGTTTTCCAGTTGTTTTTCAGTTGTTGTTTGTCTTGTACTATTGATGATTACTTGGTTGTTGTTGTTTTCCAGTTGTTTTTCAGTTGTTGTCTGTGTGTTTGCAAGATAAATCACAATATATTTTCACTTCATAGTTATTGTTTTTTGTTTTTTTTTTTTTTTTTTTTTTTACTTGTCTTGTTCTATTGATGATTACTTGGTTGTTGTTGTTTTACTTTAGGATTGTTTGAGATTTTTGAAAATAGATATTTATTTTTATTTTTATCACAGTTTCTTTTTTTTTTTTTTTTTTGATCTATTTAATCACAATTGTTGTTATATGCTTTGACAATATTCACCAAATTGTTTTTTTTTTTTTTTTTTACTATTGACTTTTGTCAGAATTGTCAAAAATGCACTGAATTTCACTTTATTCGGTTGTGACTTTAGTTTTTGTTTTGTTTTTTTTTTTTTTTTTTTTTCTTTTCTTTTGGTCCGACAGACCGGCTGCGCCAATTGTTGGTATTATTAGAACCAGGGACCGAAAAAAATAGTTATTATCGAAATTTCAATTAAAAAAAGTCAGACAGAAAGAATTTGTTTATTCGATATTTTAATATAGCAGTGCGATGCTTGTTAGAATTACAAACTTTTACCAACTACCTCTTTTGTTTGCCTTAACATAAGCTTAAATAACTAAAAAGGTGAGCACACACACACACACACACCTTGGTCACAAACAATCTTGGCTCCGCACTCAACTCAGCAGCGACTTAAGAAATCCGACTCCGCTAGCTTGATCGACGCCAGCTGAAGCACGTATTTCCAAAATGCTGATGTCGTTAGTGCAATGAACTGACTGCTCGTGGCCATAGCTTGCACAAACCATTGGCCCTGAACTCGGTTAGCTTCAATGACAATGAAACTGTATCCGTTCCAGTGACCATGGGATCATAAAGCTAGTTTGCAGTCTATTGAACGCAACAATAGTGTCAGAAAATCTTGTCAAAAACATGATAATTCTTGTAACTGTTTTCCAGTGTGGCCACGACCTGAAAACAAAATAAGCTAAATTGGCAAAAAAAGTCAAAAAAAGCTAAAAGTTTTGAAAAAAGAAGCTAAAAAAAATCCAGACTTTTCATACTACTTCAAGTTTTATTTTCGTTTTAACGTTTTATTTATTTTTAATACAGGTACATCAGTACCTTAATATAGGTACATCAGTACCTTAATATAAGTACATCAGTACCATAGGTACAAATTTGTAAAAAGTAAAAAATCATATATATATTTATAAAGCAAAATTATATCAGCCTTTTTAATTCAGAATGACTAACTTTTCATTAACTACACCAACTTTTCATTCTATTACCTTTCATTTGATCATTTAAATATAAATGAAAATAATATGTATATCGAATTGCTGTATATTGATGTGTAGTCCTATTTAGAATAATTTGCTCATGGGAATCATAAAAGGAAGTTCTCATTTTTAATACAGCAGGATACAGACATCACATGTTGTATATTAAAACACTCAGGAATATTCACGGTTGTTGAACGAATTTGTATTTAAAATTTTCCAAAATTTCTTGAGCCTTAAAAATGGAGAACTCCTTTTTCCAATTCCCGGGAGAAAATTTTAAATGAAATTGAAGGTTTGAAAAATTGGTCACTGTCGTGCTAGGAACTTATTCAACATGGTTTATATCTCAGATATAATTATTTCCTCTTCATCAGATGAATCGGAGGAACTATAGCTTGCACAAGCACTACGTGAATCTATCAGACGTATGATATCATCAGTTACCTCAAAGTTATGACAACATTTTTGTAATCTTTTCAGTGAACATCGAATATTAAGCAACGAGTAAGGTTGCGGTTATAGTGAGCGCCGAGTCAGACAGGCAGGCAGGCAGGCAATGTGAACAAGCGAGATAGATAGCTATCTGCATCTCGTTTTTTCACACAGATTTCAGCCTTAGGCATTTTAATTTTAAATTTATTTCTTTACTTAGTTTTTACAATTTTCACTGCACTAAATATTCTTTCAACCTCAGCGTTTCTAAGAGGTAAAATTAAAAAACTGAAGACCGAATTGACGAGCTCAGAAAAAGGATTTTCATGCAACGAGTTTTTAAAGTGCTTTACTTCTACCCAAAACTCAATTGTAGAGGACAGGCTTGACCATTTGCGTGTCAATAGCATTGGCATTGAAGCTCAATCGTGGTTACTTCGTCTGCGGAATATTTGGACTTTTCATTTGCAAAATGAGATAAAATATTTGGCTTTAGAAAAAAAAATCAATCTTTTGCAGCGCATACGGTGTCGTAGCTGTTGAACTAGCTTAACTAGGAAGCTTTTACAATTTTCGCGGATTGTTTTCTCGTCGTCTTCACTTATTTTTTCATAATTATACCCTGAAAGGTCAGGGTATATTAACTTTGTGCAAACGTTTGTAACGCATAGAACGAAGCGAGTCCGGTATAGAAAAGTATATATATTCTTGATCAGCGTCACCACGTGAGTCGAGCTATCCATGTCCGTCCGTCCGTCCGTCTGTGTGTTGTCCGTATACACAGGATAAGAAGAAGGAGTCGAGATAATTGGATGAAACTTGGTACACATGGTCACAAGCACCCAAGGATCTGCACTATTGAATATTTTTGGAATCCGCCCACGGACACGCCTACCTCCCATACAACGCAAAAATTGAAAACTGCATAACTCAGCTCATAATTAACCTACAACAATAAAATTTAGTATATATGTGTTTTGTATCAACACAAAGATGTCATCGAAAAACGAGTGTCGTTCGCTCACGGACACGCCCACCTCCCATACAATCCAAAAATTGAAAACGCAATAAATAAGCTTGTGTTTAACCTAAAGAGCTAAAATTTAGCACATATGTTTTTTATGACAAGACAAAGATGTTTTTGAAAAATGGACATCGTCCGCCCACGGACACGCCTACCTCCCATACAACGCGATAATTGAAAACTGCATAACTCAGCTCATAGTTAACCTACAACAATAAAATTTGATATGTATGTGTTTCATACCAACACAAAGATGTCTTCGAAAAATGGGCGTCATCTGATCACGGACACGCCCACCGCCCATACAACCCAAAAATTGAAAATGAAATAAATAAGCCTGTGTTTAACCTAAAGAGCTAAAATTTGGCACATATGTTTTTTATGACAAGACAAAGATGGTTTAGAAAAACGGACGTCATCCGCCTGTGGACACGCCTACCTCCCATACAACCCAAAAATTGAAAACGCAATAAATAAGCCTGTGTTTAATCTACAGAGGTAAAATTTGGCACATATGTTTTTTATGACAAGACAAAGACGTTTTTGAAAAATGGACGTCATCCGCCTACGGACACGCCTACCTCCCATACAACCCAAAAGGTTAAAACTCAATAAATAAGGTTTTGTTTGTCATAGAGAAATTAAATTTGGTATGTATGTATTTTATACCAAAACTAAGGTGTGTTCAAAAATTGGGAGTAGTCCGTCCATTAACACGCCCACCTCCCATAGCGAAAGCATAATAAAGGCATTAACTGTGAGCTACAGGAATAAAACTTGGTATGTGTACATTTTTCTTCAACATTTAAATGCATATAAAATATAGGCTTCATGCGCCCACGGACACGCCCATTTACAATAAAAATTTTTTTGTTTTTGAAAAGTGGGTTTAGGGTATTTCATAGTCGGCCTAGACCGACTTTAGACTTTCTTTACTTGTTTTTACTTGCTTTAATGTGTTCTTCAAAAATGTAAGAAAAATTCGGAACGTTTAATGAGAAAAGTTCGATTGGAGACGATGAAGGATCAAAGGTCTCCCAACGTAACACAATCTGATAACATTAATTATCGAGCAATGAATTAACATTTGACCAGTAGTCGTCATAATTTGAAATGAAAGTGAGACAAAACAATTACGTATCATCTCAAACATTACAGCTTCACCACTGATTGTCGAATGAGCGAGATAACATTAATTTACATGTGAAACGAGAGAAATCTAAAGGGCCCAGCGTTGCTGCCAGATGTAAATTTACGTGACTATTTATTTTTGCCTTACAGTATTGCATTTAGACAGCCAATTTTTTAATTGTTAGTAAATCTAAAAAAGGCTGTCTTCAAAGTAAAAAAAGGCTAAAAAATCACGAAGCTAAATCGTAAATTTTGAGGCTAAACCGCAAAAAAAAGGCTAAATCTAGCCTCGAAAAGGCTAAAATGGCCACACTGCTGTTTTCAGTTGATTAAATATGTTAAAACGTTCATTGCTGTTTCTAAAACGGTTAATTTTACTTTTGTATTTAAAAATGTGCGTTTTTATTTCGGCATGGCGTAAGCTGTTTGAAAATATTTATTTTAGCGTACTTAATCATTGTAAAAGTTTGTTGTTGTTTCTAAAACGTTTCACTTTACTTTTGTATTTTAAACGAAGCATTTTCATATTTGCATGGCGTAGAATGTTTTTAAAATAAACATTTTACTAACCATTTTTAAAATGTGTATTTTATTTTTTTTTGTTTTCTCAGTGTACGTGGTGCCAAGGTTGGGCTTTTTACCAGCTTTAGGCGAAACGTCGTGCGTTGTTTTTTTCCATTAAAAAGCAACATCATTTATTTTTATAAAAAACATTTTTTTCGGGAAACAACTTTGTATTTCATTTAAAAAAAATCAATGCATAATGGACGCAAAATGAACTAAAACTATAAATTTCTTTGGCTGAAATTGCAGAAGAAACACAATTTTCATTTAAACACACAAACTTTATTCTTTAAGTAAATGAAGAAAATAATGAAAAAGAGAGTGAGATATGTGTTTTGTCAATTGATTTATATCAAAAAGTCGATATTAAAAATTTTTGATTTGTGACTGTTTTGTATTTAGTGTGCAATATTTTTACTTATATATAAAGAAATTTGAAATCAGAAAGAACAATCTTTAATTTTTTATTCTCTAAAACTGATAAAAGCCACGCTGTGCATCTGTGAAACAGTACCTTCGAATGATATAAGTTTCATTCGTCTTGAGTTCTAATTAATATAAAAACAGCGTACAACCTAGTATAAGTATAGTTCACATATTAATAAAGGCACATATAAGATAAAGCCTTAAAATAATATAAAAAATTTCCTTAAAATTCTGTGTTGACAAGGAATAACCGCTAAAGTCGAGTTAGGCCAAACTGAAGTTACTACTTTCATTGCGATTTTTCGCAACGAAATACACTAGTACGCACATTTTTATGGTAGTAACTTGAAAATTAAATGTTTGAGGTCATCAAATCTAAACAGCAAAAGTCAGGGTACCCTAGGGTTCCCAACTGTCCCGGATTTCGCGGGACGTCCCGCATTTCAGCTAATTTTTTAGCGTCCCGCGGCAACCCCTTGCGGGACACCTTTTGTCCCGCTTTTGAGAACTTAAGATTGTTTGTATATAAATTTCCAATTCGACATGAAACACAGTTTCCTAAACCGTAAAATTTTATTATCAAAATAAATTTATCAGGCATGTGATAGAAATCGTTTTCGTACGAAATAGAAGGCGAAACCGATTTGACGTGTGATGTGTTTTCGTTTTCACTTTCGAAATTGAAATCGTAGCAATCGCCCTGTGATGGAATTCGGTTTTCACGGTTTCACAACGAATTGAATTCGTTGACATTTTTTTAAGCGGTTTCAGAACAAATTGTGAGTGGTCAAATAGTTTGTGGGAAAATTCCGTGCGAAATGTAAGTTTTTTAGGTGCAAATTTGATTAATGCAATTAAAATTTGTTATATATTAAGGGGAAAGCATAAGAATTCAGCGCAAGAAGCTACATTTATTAGTTTTATGGAGCAGAACGTCGACCTTGCTAGAAATTTTAGCAAGGGTGATCGAGTTGCCATAGACACATTGTGGACGGCTTAAACAACAAAATTGAACTCGGAAGGACCTCCACTAAAGGATACAAGTGGATGGAAAAAGGTAAATTTATAACAACTTTAAACAACTTTGGGTTTGGTTATAACATTTGATGATATGCAGGTGTGGTCAGATTGGAAAGTGTGCATCCGGAAGAAATTGGCTCACAATAGGGTAGAAAGAAGAGCAACAGGAGGCGGTGCGTACAACCAGTACATCTTAACACAAACTGAGGAGAGAATTGCTGCTATATGTGGACTGCATATAAGCGTTGACGGCATTCCAAACGCTAATTCATTTGACGATGGCGTTAACATCCAGGAGACAGTGTCCGATCAAGTTTTGTCCGAGACTGCGCCTGATGACGAAAATAATGAAAATCTAGCTCAAAATTTACCCAGCTTGGGCAGAAGTGCACGCAAGAACAATTTAACACGGGAAAAAAATTTAGCAAAACTCATGAACTTAGAGGCGACATCAGTGGCAAGCATTTCCAGCACGCTGGAAAAAATTGTTGATTTTTTTTTTTTTTTTTGTTATTTTATTGCGCATATATGTTGGCATATAAGAAAAAGTTTTCTTTTGAGTGCCGCAAATGAACATTAATAATAACATACTTCAAAAGAATTACTGAAGATCCAAAAAGAAAATAATCAGCATCTAAGGCGTATTTATAAGGCACTTGAAAACAATAATGATTTTAAAGCTCAACAGAATGCAGAACAAAAGAAGCACAATAAAATCATTCAAGAACACGAGAAAGAAAAAATTGGGCTAAAGCGCAATCTCTTGCGAATTAAAGAAGAAAGACACCATTCGACGAAACTGGCCAAACTCACTAAAGACTAATCTGAGGCTGAACATTTTTTAAGGAATTATTTTTAATATGAAATGCAATAATTTAATTTGGTTGTGAATTGTTCCTTTTTTATATATCTTCTGTTTGAGATACCGAAGGTATGTTATTTTTGAGTCAACGGAAATGTTTATGTTTATTCGTTTTAAAAATAAAACAATTTTTATGTTGGTGAATATCAACTGAAATAGTCTTGTTTATTCTGTTTAAAAATAGAACAAATTTTTAAGTCGTTATATGTTCATGTTAACAATACCATTCATTATATCATTTCTGATACTTAAGCCTGTGTCGTGGTATCTCTGGTTTTCGTCCAATACTTCAGCTTCTTGCATATTATTGTTAAGGCTTGAACTATCGCTGTTTAATTCCTCCACTGGGTAATCCTCCATATTATACGATTTGCATATGTTGTGTAATGCGCAACAAATATTTATGATCTTAACGACTCTTTGTGCAGAATATGGTAATAAAGTATTCAGACATCTAAATCGACTTTTTAGTACCCCAATGGTTCTTTCTATTATATTTCGTGCTTTCGTGTGGTGTAAATTGAACTTGTGTTGCGGAGATCCTGGACTTGGATCCCTATATGGAGTTAAAAGAAACGGTTCAATACCATAACCAGAATCTCCAAGCAACCAGGAATTACGGTCACCTGCCTCAAAATTTCTCACAAAATATTGTTTGGATTTGCTCATGTTGAATATAAATGCATCATGGCTAGATCCAGGATGACATGCATCTATTGCTCTAATTATCATCCTCTGATCACATATCTGCAAAATCAAAATTTGTAAGTGGGGTACATTTAGGTTTTATTCTATGCTTACCACCATCGCATTAACACTGAAACATCCCTTTCTATTAAAATATAGATGCGAAGATTCACTTGGCTTTGTCAACTTCACGTGTGTCCCATCAACACAACCGACTACACCAGGAATACGAAACTTTGTAGAAAAATGCATTTTACATCTGTGCTTTTCCTCCGGAGTCACTCTTAATTGAATCCACTTTGCACATAGTACTATTTCCATAACATTTAGCACCCTCTTAAATATTTTGCTTACTGAACTTCTTTCCAAGGATATTATACTATCCATTCCTACAGCGCGTTGGGATCCTCCTTCTGCCAAGAACCTCAGCGTTGCACCCAGTTGCAGTGCTAGTGGTATAGATGTTTCATTCACAAATGGCGTAATTTCTTGAAGAACATATCGAAACGCTTCCTTATTCAAGCGATAATAAGAAATAAACCTGTAAGCAGTGCACCAATAAGAGTTTGTTCTTATAGCAGCGGCATTAAAAATATTTACGTGGAATCCGCAAGGTCCAAAGGATTGGAATTGTCTCTGAGTCTGCGCCGTTTCACATTTTCCGATTTTCTTGCTTCTTTTTCACTTAAAAAATTTGCTGCAGCCCAAAATACAGACATTTTGTAATTATCACAATTTTATACAAATTTGTCATGTTAAATTTTACTCGTTCCGTCAAATCAACTGTTTCGAACATGCCTTCGAATTTGAATGAAATCGCGCGATTTCATTCACACGTATAACAAATTCGTACGATTTCAAATTTCGTGTTGTTTTTGAATTCGTACGATTTCCATCACATGCCTGTATAGCTCGTTTCACAAGAGAAGAACATTTTTTAGTTTCATTTTTCGATGCGCAGTGAATAATTATTTCTAAAGCTAGAAAATTTTTTTAGAGCTTAGTTTCTTGCTCTTTCTGTACTGTTCGCTAAACTTTATGCTTTTTTGAATGTTTTTTACTGTTTTTCTTTATATTTAAATGCGCAAACATTAAGAACAAATGATCGCACAAGTACGGTGTTGCACCGACGGCCTGCAGCAACCTGCAACTTGAGAGAGAAATAAATTAGAAATAACATAAAAAAAAAATTATTT
The DNA here is from genome assembly GCA_958299015.1 of Tetanocera ferruginea. NCBI lineage: Eukaryota > Metazoa > Arthropoda > Insecta > Diptera > Sciomyzidae > Tetanocera > Tetanocera ferruginea. Next base: position 100,111,634 of record OY282641.1, on the reverse strand, counting down.
TCTCAAGAAAAAATTGTGAAGTGAAATTATATATGACAAAATATTTTTTACGCACATTTTTTTCAATTTTGATTAGTTGATTTTGAAAAATAAAATTCAGTACTTCCGCAGCGCAGTTGCGATGAACAACAAAATTCAGGAATATACATTAATGTTTTTCATTTATTTTTCTGCTCAGAGAATATTCAATTTTATTTTTAATGCCGACCAATCAGAATGAAGAACACTCTCCAGATTATTTTCTTATTCTCGAACATGCGCGAAAATGTTCTTCTCTTTTGAAACAGGCTATATCATTTATATTTCATAGGTACATTTTATTTATCAAAACGATTTGGATTTATTTTTTGGTTTTTTCATGAATTGGGCAAGAGTTGGAAAGAGATCTAAACAATATCAAGGAACCAAGCGAACCAAGTGTAAAGGCATCGTTGATACCCTTTATTTCTCAAAGAATAAAAGGAAATATTTAATAAAATAAAGAATTGCATCTAATGTTGTCCCGTATTTTTCAGCCAAGTCCCGCATTTTTGATGGCTCCGTCCCGATTTTGTACTTTTCAGAGTTGGCAACCCTAGGGTACCCTGATATTAGGTAGCAATTTAAGTTTAAAAAATGCTCTCCTGAAATTTTGAAAATGAGTTTAGCTGTTATTCCTTGTCGACACAGAATTGTTTAAATGAATTGTGTGCGAAATGAGCAATTCAAATTTCGCTTCAATTAAAAATGTCCAGTTTATAGTTTTAAAATTTACAACAAACGAAAATTGCTCTCGATCAAAATTTCTCTTTATAACGAACTGTAGAGGAAAACAGATCAAAACTCTTAAAAAAATTTATAATACTCTAAGGCCCGTTAACTGATCTCCGAAGTTTAAATTCCTTAATCTCAGATTTCGTAAACAGAGTTTAAATTTTAAACTCAGTTAAAATTATTTTCGTAACTAATCTCATTTTTATCGGCAGTTTGCTTAAACTCTGTTTAAAAATTTAAACTGAGAATAAAAAACATTTAAGAGCGGCACTGTAGTAAAAATTCTACAACTTTGACGTAGGACATCAAAATATTTCAAAAATTTTTGATAAAATAATGCAAATTGTCAGTTTCATTGGAATATTTTTTTTTTAAAACTTGAAATATGTTTATTGTTTTGAATTTTTTGAAGTATGATTTTTTTTATTTTTAATTTTTTGTTTATTATTGAGAATATTTCTAATGTTCTCAGAGAATTTTTGACAAAATCTAAGTTTAAATTTTTTAAACCTAGAATTTCTGTGTTTAAATTTAAACTTGCCTCACCAAGTTAAACTTAGATTTTTTGAGATGAGATATCGGCGTTAAAATTTAAACTGAGGTTAAGGAATTTTAAACTATGTTTAAGCTAAACTTTGTTTAAAATTGAGATCAGTTAACGGGCCTAAGAAAAATGTCTTATTTTGTTGCAGTGTTAATAATTTGTTGACTGATATTTTTATTAAGGTGGTGCCTTTAATAATATTAATATATTTTCAACAGCTACGTTGATGAATTATTGTACTGGTCTGGGCGCCGCATGATATTGGACGAGTACTTGCAAGGAGATTTAACGCCGAAACGGTTGCAGCCAGTGTGGGTTACGACACGGAAGTACGTGTTCCAATCGGATGATGGAGGACTTGCCGTATTAGACACTTCTACCAACTCGGTGAATACTTTGGTTACAAATCACACGTTGCGACAATTAAATGTTCGAAGTTATCACTGTTCGAACGATTTACGATTTGTCTTGTTTAGGCATAACGTCAAGAAGGTTAGTATAAAATTATGTTCTCCTTTATTAAATTTGCGTCGATGTGAAATAACAGCTAAAATCGAGCTGCCAAACGCAATTTAAATTCAACTAAACGAAAAACAGTTCAAGCTAAACTCAAATCAAATTAACCGAAACGCAAATCAAATCAAACCAGATTGAAATTTAATAAGCCATATGGGCATTTATATTTATTTCTAATTTAATTAATTACTTCAGCATATATATAATACTACATAGCTGACCCGACAGACGTTGTCCTGTACAAACTTCAATAAATATGATTGTGTTTGTTTTCGGAGAAGGAGGTTTTCGGGTAGTTCATAGTCGGGCTAGACAGCTTTAGAGTTTCTTTACTAGTTTTTTATTTACAAATAGTGTGTTATAACAGTATTGGTGTCATAGCAGCATTAATAGTTTTTTTTGCGTGAAAATAGGTGAAAATCATCGAAAGACATCGCACCTGGTGAAGGCATAAATAGCATCATCGTCCAATTATCGCATCTAATATTATTTTATAATATTACTTGTATGTAACTTGTATATGAAGAATTAAATATCAAACATTGAAGCATATACAAACTACAATTATTATATATGCTCCAAAAGAAGTTTGAAAGGTTAATGAATAAACACGCCCACTTTTGAAATGTAAATATACTGAGAAAACTAAATTTTCAAAACTAGCAGAAACGTGCTACTTTTGAAAACTTTTAACCCAGTTTTTGCGCCTCTAACGTTTATTTTTATTTTAAAAACGCACATTTTAAATATAAAGCTTCTAAAACTTTGGTTTGATTTTCTGCAATAAACATTTTAAAATGAGCTGCTAAAACGTTCGTTTGAATTTCTAAAATTAACATTTTAAAATTAGATTTGAAGACATTCGTTTGATATTTTAAAATTAACATTTTAAAAAGAGATTTTAATTGCCTCGGTTGCCTACAATTAGCAAATGAAACATAATCACCTTCTACTAAGTTCGAGCTTAGTCGATCTAGCTAGTGGTCGAGTTTAATACTCAACCGTCCTGGGTTCAATTCCTGACGAAACCAGCAAGAATTTTTTTGTTTAAAGCACATTTATTTTTGATATATTTTGATGAATTGTTTTTATGATTGTAAGCCCGAACTTATTTCGAGGGTTTTTTCTGACTTATATGAGTTGATGAAACAAATCGAATTAGAATTTTAAATATTTAATTAATACTTTTGATACATACAAAGTCAGGATGCGAACCAACGTCCTCTGTATGCCAGTCTAGCACACTTCCACAGAGCTATTGGTAACGATATGTTGACTATAGCACAACTTATTTATAAACTGCTCATCTTAAATAGTTTCAGAAAAATCTTGTCAAAAACATGATAATTCTTGTAACTGTTTTCAGTTAATTAAATATGTATGTTAAAACGTTCATTACTGCTTCTAAAACGTTTAATTTTACTGTTGCATTTTAAATATTCATTTTAGCATACTTAATCATTGTAAAACGTTCGTTTTTGTTTTTAAAACGTTTCATTTTACTTTTGTATTTTAAACGAAGCATTTTCATTTTTGCATGGCCTACAATGTTCCTAAAATAAACATTTAATTAATTTTTTTTAAAATGTGCATTTTACTTTTTTTTTTTGTTTTCTAAGGGCCGTTTTGTTCACAGAGGGATAAATTTATCTCCGAGATAATTATATTTTTTCATTTGTTCATAGTGAGTTAAGGCTTTTATCTCCTGAGCGGGAGATAAAAATGGCGGCGAGATATTTTAACCCCTGAAATATATAACTCGCTCTTATCACTCTCATTTTATAATTTTTTTCATTAAGAAAATAATTTTGAGATTATTCTTCATTCTGATTGGTCGATATTAAAAATAAAATTGAATATTCTCTGAGCAACAAAATAAATGAAAAAAAATTAATGTAAATTCCTGAATTTTGTTGTTCATCGCAACTGCGCTGCGGAAGTACTGAATTTTATTTTTCAAAATCAACCAATCAAAATTGAAAAAAAAATTGATGTGAGAAAATAATTTGTCAGCCGGAAGTTCACTTCACAAATTTTTTCTTAAGAAAATAATTTATTTTTTATGTAATAGTTTTTATTTTCGCTCCCAAGCTCCATGTTGATGCAGATCGTCGGTGCAACACCGTACCTTTGTGGGTATTTGTTCTGAATGTTTCCGCATTTAAATTTATAGCTAAAAATAAGGATTTAAAGCTTCGACTGTGATATCCTGCGACGCAAAACAGGCTTCGTAATAACATAATAAAGTTTATCGGTGGTTTTCGAAGTACTGTAACAAAAACATTAAAAAACACACAGTAAAAAACATAAAGTTCAGCAAACAGTACAAATAGAGCAAGAAACTACGCTCCCACAAATTTTTTAGCTCAAATGTTTTTCTCAAAGTTATGCTCTCGGCATAAATCAGTAATAAAATCCCAGTGGAAGAAATAAGGAGTAAAAAGGGCTTCCAGAAGCACTTCTCAGTCAGGTAGAGGGCCTTACCAACTCAATTCTTTGCTTAATTATTTTGTATATGAAATGTCCCAAAATGCAAGCCCTTGCACTCTCACTTCTCAGAGAAGACCTTATAGAAGTTGTTGTTGCAACGTCTTTAAGAAGAACTGTTTTAGCAGGAGTTTTATAAGGCGTTGCAAAGAATAGCATACAGAAGTGGTTCTATTCAAACTCTTCTGGAACATTTCTGATAAGGCCTTATCTACTTCCTTACAAAGAACAGCATGTAGAAGCTGTTATTTGCAATGTCTTCAACCTATTTAACAACCTATTAACCTATTTTTATACACATAGCTATAATGAAAGAACTAACATTTTGGTTTATAATTCAACAAGTTTTTATTAATTAATGAAGAAATTATATGTATATATTAATATTTACATATAAAAACGTCGTTTGACAAACGTTGTTTGACAAATTACTTTTGTTTCTTTGCCAAGCAAATATTTTTATGTACTCTATTTTTGGCTATTTTAAAACCTTTCTTTATTTCTGCTATGTAGTTTTCTCGTGTTAAAGTCTTGTCTGCAGAAGCTTCTACAATGGAAATAAATTATTATGGTACGTTTTTTTTTAATCTTTTCTGTGAAAACTTACTAAACAAAATATCGTTTGTTCCTTCAAACAAGTTAAACGCCTGCTTCTTCTGGATGCCATTTTAGTTGTAGTTGAAAAAAAGGTCTTCGCCAGTTAAATTGTGAAGATTTTTTGAAATTCCACCTCTTTCCGTTATTGTTTTTAATTACAGTCAACTAAATATGGTGATGTCAAAATATGGTTTAAAACATAAGACAAACAAAGTTATTTATATTTTTTGAATTATTTATGTTTTTATAACGGATAAAAAGCGATCCGCGTCCACGCACTATCACAAAACAAATGTTGCATATCCTTCATTTACATTAATTTAAAAGGAATTCCTTTGAGTGACGCGCTTTCGTTTAAACACGTGTCATTTGTTTTCCCGTTATTTCAAGTGAAATGCGCAGCAACAAAAGCAGCGTAGCAGTTATTTTTTAGCAGGCTATTGCAATTTCGGTAGTTGTCGTGCGATCAAACAAAAATTAAAATGAATAAGCAGAAACTATTTAAGCGACAGTTAAATCGCTGCACAAGAGCTACAAAAATGTACGACACCTTACCTTATGCATTCTTTCTTTCATTTGAGAAGGAATGTGAGAAGCGGTTTGAAAGAAGTGATTAAAGCACGCGTAAAGAGGTTTATAAGAAGCAGTTAGGGCAGATCTTCTGATGGGAGGCCTTGACAATTCTTCTACTGGGATGTGAACAAAACCAATTTTTATCTCACAATTTATACGCTTGGAATAAATTTAACCTAGAGATAGTTATCCCCGAGCTAAATCATACTTATACCTCTTGTGAACAAAACGGGGCTAAGTGTAACAAATCTAAAAGGACCTTTTTGTATGAAAAGAAGAGAATAATTAAAGAACTTGGTCATCACTTTAATTATCACTTTATCACATCACTTTTAGTTGCTAAAAACTTCTGAATAAACTACGTTTTTGGTAAGACATTCATCGTTTTGAATTAACGATGTAGAGAAGCAAGTTTATAATGTTTATTTCCATTTTAAAAACGGACATTTTAAAGTGAGCGTCTAAAGCGTACGTATGATTTTCTATAAGAAACATTTTAAAATTAGCTTATAAAACGTTCGTTTGATAGTTTAAAATTAAAATTTTTAAAAAAAACTTCTAATTACACTGGTTTACAGCCAATATGTACTTTGAATGCCACTATCTTTTTATCATGTAAAATCGGTCGCTAATTCCGAAAAAAAATTTTTTTTTTTCTGTCACTCCGTTTTCGCGATATTGCCCACTGTAGGGTTTTCAACAAACAAAACAAAAATTGGTTCCACTTAATTGCATATATCTCCAGAACCAACAACAGTAATCAAACAAATGATATATCAAATAAAAGCTAATAAAATTTCTTACAAACAATGCAAACACCATTTTTTGGTCGAGCTGTTAGTTTTGGCGGAATAAATTCAAATTTCGGGGATTTTTTTATTTTTCAGAAAAATTTCCAAAAAAAGACAAAATAGTTGCAAATTTCGTTAAAAAATCAAAATATTTTAATAGTTTTGATATTTTTTACTAAAAGCCTTTATTTTTCCAAAAAAAAATAAGCTATTGTTGAAGAAAATCTATTGAGAAATGAAAAAGTTGTGTTCAATGGAACGAAAGCACCCAAGTTATGTTATTTTAAAAAATTTTATCGTCATATAAATAAATTGGGTTATTGTACTATAATTTTTTATTTTTCATTTTTATTGTTCATAGGAATCAAGTCAAGAGTTTTGCGAAAGAAAAGATAAGAACACGCTACAATAAAAACAGGTAGGCTCACGACTGAGAGTGCAACCGTCGAAACCGTCACAGCAAAACGTCTGATTTCGACACTTATGGCTATAAGAAAGAGAGCCTACCTGTTTTTATTATGCCATGTGAATACTTATTTTGTGTTTTTTTGACAGTTTCGGCGGTCGCGCTCTGAGTCGTGGACCTACCTACCTTTAGTGTACCTGCAGCACTTTCGAGATGCATAAAAGCAAAAACATTCATGCATTATACTAAAAAACGTGGCAAACAAAGGGACGCACAATTTGTAACGAAAGGAAAAAATAAGATATACTTCAAAATAAAATGAGTAAAAGACTGCAAGAATTCCAGTGTAAAAACTGCCCAGATATTTTCTGTTACGTGTGCGGTGAATTTACTTTCGAAAAGAAACGAGTCAATTTTACGAATTTACTCCAAATGTCATATCTACATTATTTTGGTATTGCGGCTGAGAACATTGGTGAATTATGGACACCAAGTATTTTGTGTCAATCGTGCAAATTAATATTGTCTGAATGGAGCTCGGGTAAAAAACGATACATGAAATTCGATGTTCCGATGATCTGGAGACAACCGTTTTGCCACCTAAACGATTGCTATTTTTGTCTGGCCAAAGTGACTGGTGTTGGAAAACACAAACGAGTGATATACGCCACTGTCCCGAATGTTTCATTGCCAGTATCTCATTCTGACGATGTTCCATATCCTACTTGTCCCGATTCAACACGCGAAAACAATCGAAAATCCGTAGATTCAAAGGAGTCGGCTGAATGATTGGATAAGAGATTTGGAACTGTCAAAGGAAAAATCGGAATTGCATGCTTCTCGTATGCAACAATTCAACTTTTTGAGACCCGATGTTAAGGTGACATACTACAGAAATCGTGAAAAACCGTTTGCTTTTACTAAGAATGACAATATCTGCTATTGCGTAGACATTCCTGGCTTATTTAATACCTTCGGTCAGCCGTACATTCCCAAAGAGTGGCGTTTGTTTATTGATGGCAGCAAAGTGAGCTTGAAGGTGGTATTACTTCATATAGGAAACAAAAAGCCATCGATTCCGATCGCACATGCAGTCAACAAAAAGGAAACGTACGAAACAATGGCGAAGCTATTGACATGTATTAAATATGAACAACACGACTGGAAAATATGTTCTGATCTCAAAGTCGTTGGTATGCTTTGTGGTTTACAGAGTGGAACTATTGTCACCAATTGAGGCAGCGGCGTTTCTTTTCGGACGACTGTTTCTAGCTTCCTCGGGAACAATAAAAGTGAATCTTACGAGAAAATAGTCAACGAGTTGCTCAAGAACTATAAAAAAATGAGCGTAAATATGTCTCTGAAAATTCACTTTCTGCACTCCCATTTGAATTTTTTTCCGAAGAATCTCGGTGACGAGAGCGACGAACATGGGGAAAGATTCCACCAACAGATGAAAGCAATTGAGTATCGGTACCAAGGATTTTGGGGCGAAGGAATGATGGGCGACTATTGTTGGTTTCTCATCAGAGAAACCGATCCCGAATTAAATCAACGACAAAACAAGAATTCTAATCATTTTGAATTTCTGAATGATAAATAAAAATTATTAACAATGTAAATAACAATATAAATGATTTAAGGGAACAATAAAAATTATTAATAACTAGTTCTTTCCCGTCAAAAATAACGGGCACGATTTTTATAAAGGAAAAACATGAAATATGAATTTTCTTTATGTTGAATTATAAATCAGCGATGGTCACATATTCGATTTCAAATGGTCCAAATAACAATTTTTAGTTCCAAATATTTATAAAATACCTTAAAGTAAAAACGGAAATCATAGTAGGTACAACAAAATAAGTTTGAAATTTTTTTTGTAAAATTTCAAAATGAAAAATATATAAAAAGTTTTTGAAGTTTTAATAAATCAGTAAACAAAAAAATGCCTAAAAATATGCTATGACACTTTTCAAAAAAAACAAGCGTTCCGCACTCACATTTTACGGAATTATGTTATAGTATAATAATTATATACAATTTAAATAATGTAAAAATAATGTAAATTATTAAAAGAACAATAAAAATGAAGAATATATGATTTTATTACAACAACCTTTAGTTCTCATTTTTTTTATGGCAATAAAATAAGTCCAAATGCATAAATTGATAATCACACCATTTGGATTCTTTCGTTCCATTGAACACAACTTTTTCATTTCTCAATAGATTTTCTTCAACAATAGCTTATTTTTTTTTTGGAAAAATAAAGGTTTTTTGTAAAAAATATCAAAAGAACAAAATATTTTGATTTCTTAACGAAATTTCCAACTATTTTGTCTTTTTTTGGAAATTTTTCTGAAAAATAAAAAAAACCCCCAAAATTTGAATTTATTCCGCCAAAACTAACAGCTCGACCAAAAAATGTTTGCATTGTTTGTAAGAAATTTTATTAGCTTTTATTTGATATATCATTTGTTTGATTACTGTTGTTGGTTCTGGAGATATATGCAATTAAGTGGAACCAACTTTTTTTTTTTCGTTGAAAACCCTACAGTGGGCAATATCTCGAAAACGGAGTGACAGAAAAAAAAAATTTTTGCTTTTCGGAATTAGCGACCGATTTTACATGAGAAAAGAATAGTGGCATTCAAAGTACAAACAACTTTTCGTTATTTGTAAACCAGTGTTATTCTTCAATTTTAATATGTTTATTTTAAAATATCAAACGAACGTTTTAAAAGTTCAAACTTAAATGTTTATAGAAATTCAAACGAACGTTTAGAAGCTCATTTTAAAATGTCCGTTTTTAAAATGAAAATAAATGTTAGAGGAACAAAATTTTCTCTTTTTAGAATTCTGGTTTTATGTCTATCCGATGAAACTTTAAAGAGCTAGAGTAACAAGAAACAAAACGTTCATAATTTTTTAAATTTTGATAAATTTAAGAAATGTTAAAATTTTATATGATATTGAAATGGATACAGTCGTGAAAGTTGAAAGAGCACTTTCACATTGGTGAACGTATCGTATCTGAGCAATGAATAATTAACCACAAAAAGCATAAAAAGTTAAGTTAAACAGAGTTTCCTCATTAAGTTAAACAATTTTTTTTTTAATTTTTATTATATTAAAATATAGTTATATTTAAAGGTACACTGCGCAGCAGATGCAGTTGGTGAGGTTATAAGAGAATCGAACTGGAAAATATCCAGTTAAATAATATATTTTAAGGCCTCGGAGTACCACATATACCGAGATTTCATATAGAAAAATTTTGAAAATAGCAACACAAAAAATTTAAATTTTTTAAAACAATTTTTTAAAAAAAGTTTGAAAAGTGAAATGTTTAACAAATCTAGTTAGACGCTTTGCTTGCGGCTCATATTTTTAGAATTCTTACATTTTTAATCCTTTGCCTCATATTCCCGATATGGTAACTGATAATTTTGCCAGAACAATGCAAAAAATCTGATGACATCAATGCCTTTTCAGGTTGAATCGGGGGTTTTTATACCCCCACGCGTACTGCGTAAGGGGTATATTAATTTTGTCACGATGTGTGTAACACCCAAAAGGAGGCGTGGTAGGTATGGAAAAGTATATATATTCTTGCTCAGCATCACCACTTGAGTTGATTTAGCCATGTCCGTCTGTCTGTCCGTCTGTCCGTCTGTCTGTCGACACGATTACAGCCGTAATTTTGAAGCTATCATAATGAAATTCGATATTTAAGCTTTTTTTAAAAAAACTAAGGTCAAGTTCGAGAATGGGCTAAATCGGATGAAAACCACGCCTACCTCCCATACAACCCCAAAATTGAAAACTCTACAAAGAAGCTAATATTAAAGCTACAATACTGAAATTTGGTATATGTGTGTTCTATGTCAAAACTGAGATGTGTTAGAAAAATGGGCGTCATCCACCTACTAACACGCCCACTTCCCATACAACCCCAAAATTGAAAAATCTATAAAGAGGCTAATATTAAAGTTAAAAGACGGAAACTCGGTATTTGTGTATTCAATGTCAAAACTGAGGTGTGTTAGAAAACTGAGCGTCATCCACCTATTAACACGCCCACCTCCCATACAACCCCAAAATTGAAAAATCTATAAAGAGGCTAATATTAAAGTTACAAGATGGAAACTCGGTATTTGTGTATTTAATGTCAAAACTGAGGTGTGTTATAAAATTGGGCGTCATCCACCCATTAACACGCCCACCTCCCATACAACCCCAAAATTTAAAAATCTATAAAGAGGCTAATATTAAAGTTACAAGACAGAAACTCGGTATTTGTGTATTCTATGTAAAAACTGAGGTATGTTAGAAAAATGGGCGTCATACACAATCTAAGACGCCCACCTCCCATACAACCTCAAAATTTAAAACTTTATAAAAAGGCTTATATTTAAGCTGCAAGAAAACAATTTGATATGTATGTATTTTAGACACATAAAAATAATAAAATCTTTCAAAATCTCTTACAAAAAGCTCTCCAATTTAAGATTCTTCTACCCATAAGAATCGGCCGTGGGGGTATTTTAACTTCGGCCAAGTCGAAGATATACCTTACTAGTTTTTCATACATTTTATTTATTTTTGGCCTATCTCGTTCTCGTAGTGGGAGCAGTTCTAAAGGCGACCAGGATGAATTTATTAAAACATTCATCATTCTTATAGCCCATCCACAATGACGACAACGGGCGACGGACGACAGGGTCCACTCTGTCGTTGTAGAGAAATTTCGGGCGACTTGCATTTTTTGCTATTTAAAGTTTGCAATTAAATATATAAATTGAACACAAAAACGAGCACTCGAACAGCCGGCATGAAAAAAACACAAATAAAACAATGGCTGACATTTACTTTTGTCGTCTGTTTTTGTCGCCAAATTAGAATTAAATTGAAGCTGGCTACAGCTACATTTGATGTCGGGCAACAATGTCGTCGCGATTGTCTCCAAAAGTTCATCCCATATGAAATACATGTGAAAATTTCGAATTATGAGGGTTGAAGTTTTTGTGCTTTTTACGATATTGCATTGTTTTCTTTAATAAGCCTTAAAAATCCACATTTAGGTTAAGAAATGGTTGTAAAAGGTTGAATTAGCTTCCACACACATTAACATTTGCACTGAATTTTCAAACTTTCGCGAGTTTTATATCTTAAACCAATCGAGACCTACAATTTTTTATTTCGCCATTGGGTTTAAGAGGTCCATGAACGTTTAATAAAAATAAGAAAAAAATTATTCGGGCCTGGTCGCTAAAATAAAATTATACCAAAATTTAGGACTGCGGCGCTCATGGCTGAACAATTCTTATTAATACTTAGTTGTTTCACTGCACTCACAATTAAACTATTGATATTAAGAATACAATATTAATTATAACATTCCGACTGTTTAATTTCGATAATTTAATAAGCTCACATCAAAATTTGCAATTAAATATATGTAAACAATGGCTGACATTTACTTTTGTCGTCTGTTTTTGTCGCCAAATTAGAATTAAATTGAAGCTGGCTACAGCGAAATTTGATGTAGGGCAACAATGTCGTCGCGATTGTCTCCAAAAAAGAAAAAGTGACGTTTGATGCTCGTCGCCCGTTGTCGTCATTGTGGTTGGGCTATTAATTTTAATGCAGAAGGCACACTCGTAGCTCGTATTTTGACGACACATTCAAAACGCCATTTGAATGCACTCAAGTCGTTCTCTGGTGCGAATGCTGTACTAGCTTTACCAAACATATAGAACAAAGACAACACAATCTTTCATAGTATTTATATGCCGACTAAAAACTTTAAGGCAAGATTTCTTGTAAAATAGAAATCAGACTTAAGCATATCGACAGACTTAATTGTTGCATATCGAAAGAAAAATTGAAAATATTATTGATGCTTTGCTTGAATTCCGATTGAAATATCTTAATCTATACTATATGAAGATAAATATCAAATTAAATTAAAATGCGTTAGTCACGAAAAAACACGTATCTACAAACTAGGTATGTTACGGAGGTGAGTGTACCGGAAGCGGAGTTTAATAAAAACTTTTTGTAAAAAAAAAACCTACTTCAAAATCACTACAAGGTAAAAAATAATTTTAAATTACTTTTCCTATTTGTGCAAACGTTTGTAACGCATAGAACGAAGCGAGTCCGGTATAGAAAAGTACATATATTCTTGATCAGCGTCACCACGTGAGTCGAGCTATCTATGTCCGTCCGTCTGTGTGTTGTCCGTAAACACAGGATAAGAAGAAGGAGCCGAGATAATTGGATGAAACTTGGTACACATGGTCACATGCACCTTTCTTTCTTTCACATGTTGATATGGACCCAAGGATCTGCACTATTGAATATTTTTGGAAGCCGCCCACGGACACGCCTACCTCCCATACGATTTGGGTGGATTCCAAAAATATTCAATAGTGCAGATCCTTGGTAGCTTAATTGCAACCTTCGATATAGTGATTTCAATTTTGTGATCGTATTGGAGGTAGGCGTGTATGTGGGTAGATTCCTTGGGTCCATATCAACATGTGAAAGAAGTTTCATACAATTATCTCAATTATGTGATTATGACTTAATAACTTGAGTTATCTTTCAGTCAGATAACAATTAATGATTCAAATAATTTGTTAAAGCTATGAATCTCTGTCGTTCATACCAGCGAGCGTTAGGCAAGGTATTCATGGAATAAAATAAACACAGTGGAACTTGTGAGTTTTTATTCTAAGTCACTCATTTATTAAAACTAATACATTAAAATTTAATTAAATCTTGCTACTTAAATTACAAGCAAGGTTGGAAACTCTGTTGTAATTCCTTCATTAAGGTCTTCCAACTTAATAACATAAGTAAGGATGTCTCTCATTCCTTTATTAGCTAAATTCCGGGGAAGACGCTGAAGCTTGTGTTTGATAACATTAGTGAATGATGAAAATTCGTCATTTGTTTCCGAATCGCGAACGGAAACATACTTCTTGAAAGTATCAACAGCCTCACTAAATTGACTTTCCTCTGTATTTGTGCCATGAGCTTTTCGTTTACGGCTTGCACGTTCTGTTGACGTCGAAGTGTTCTGGTCAATATCAGTAATTACAACGATGTCCTCTTCGACATTCGATGGCGTCGAAGAAATGCTTTTCTTGTATTCTTCCAAAATATTGATGGAACACTTCGTTCTTAAAGAAAAAGTAAAACTATAAAGAATATGAATAAAATAACAAGAACTTACTTTCGTGGCTGCACGTGATCTTTTAAAAACAACATGCTCTCGAAAAGTTCCCACATTCCAGCTGACCCCGAGGCACTACCAGTTGGTTGATCTAATCGCCGACATTCACGCACAAATCTGTCCCGCAGAGTACTCCAACGCTTCGTGCAATCCTCCACTGTGAATCAATAAAAAATATATTGATTTTAATTTAGAAATTCCTATTTAAAAACCACTTCCTTACCAGAAGCTCCAATACAGTGCTGCCGTTTTACAATTTTGATTATTAGTCAATTTCCAGCTTTTGGGGAGTATTTTGTAAGTTTTAGGAGTACTTATGTTCTTGGAAATAATGACAAAAAATAACTTTACCAAAACAAACATATCTATATCTATACTCTATACTATTATATAAAAGGAGACTCACGGATTTGCGGCGACGTGTTCTCAATAACCGCTGAACCGATTTTTATAATTTTTTCACTATTCAATTGCTATGATAAGCGAAATTAAAATAGGGTACTACGTTTTTTACAAAACTTTTTCTTTAATTATTTAAGAATTCATGTCTTTTAATTCATGCTAATGCTGTACAAGCAGCACAACAAGCAGCAGAAAACCAATGCTTAAGCTCTGGCTGTGAGAGTAACTCAGCACGGCTGCCATGTTGTGTCGGGAGTGGCTCTCAGTTTGGTCTGTTGAGCAGTGTTGCCAACAATCTGACATCGTATTTGTTATGGTTTTCAGACTTGAATTGTTTATACATATTTACAGTCAAAAAATCTTTTTCCTCTTATGCCTGATATATAACCAAATTATTATTTTGTTATTTATTGCAAATGTTATTCATCGACAATAACACAATCTCGACGGATTGAAAGCTTTATACAATAGTTCAGATTTAAAATTTGTTTTTATGGCAACACTAGCTACTTTATTTGCAGTCAACTTCTTGCTCAGAGAGAAATATAAATATATTAAAATCTTGCCATGAAATGGGGGATGAAATTTTTGATTGTTGTAGTTATTTCAGTTTACAAATATTCCATTGCATATGCTCAAATGCTTCTCAGAGGATCTCAGTACGATCTGAAATATCGCATTGATATGTCATTGTTTGTGTTCATCTGCGCAGAAATTATGTTCATGCATACAACCTTATAAAATAGATTTCCTTTAAACTTTTCAATAGGTTTATATTGGACGCATCAGAAAATAATTTTTGTTTTTATTTTCCAACGTCTTTTTTAAAATCAAATAGGTTGGTACTATGAAATGAAGTTGTAACAAAATAATGACCATAAATGTAGAGGAATACCAATATAACTTCTTTAATTTAGTTGGATTTTCGATTTTGTTCCAAACAGAAGCCTCAAAGTTTTTTATTTCGCGTGTTAATAAATGTTGCACATTAAAAGAGTTATAGATTTACTCTTATATTTATTATACAAAAGTATGTTGAACCGTGTTTGTAGTCGAAAAACTGAGTAAAAGTGTTTTGTTTTTTCCTTTATTGACTACAAAGATTGTAGTCAATGTAGACAATCTTTGTAGTCAATAAAGGAAAAAACAAAACACTTTTACTCATTAAAAGAGTTATTGTGATTGGAGCATATTTTTTATTTTTAACCGATTTCAAAAAGGAGGAGGGTCTCAAGTTGGTTGGTTTCTCTGTTTTGACGTAGAATTACGTCTTACAGCGCGGTTTGTATGGGGTCGTTTTAACAGATTTTTTGAAGGTCATGCAACGTTTTTGGCGAATACTTTAGGGTATACCTACAGCCTTTAATACTTATCGTTCAAATATAATATATATACTTAAATATCAGATATATCCTACGCTGAATGAATATCTTATTTTGGATTTTGCCACTATTATATGAAAGTCAGAAAATAGTAAAATATAAGAAGAAAAATGCATGTTTTTATTTAAGAAAATCAATCATCAGCTGCTTATGTGCCTGCTGCTTTCTTTGTTTTTGTTTCGTTGTTTATGGTTGTATTGTTTTAATTTTGCACGAACTGATAGGTTCGTATTCAGCTTCAGAATGATTCTATGGCCAATCGGATGCAGTGGGATTATCTGAGGTCACAGGTGGGTCATTGGCACATTTATGGGTTCCATGGAACATTTGGACCAAAATGGATGATTCTATGGCCAATCGGATGCAGTGGGATTATCTGAGGTCACAGGCGCATCATTGGTACTTTGATGGTTTCCATGGAACATTTGGACCAAAATGGATGATTCTATGACCAATCGGATGCAGTGGGATTATCTGAGGTCACTGGTGGGTCATTCCCACATTTATGGGTTCCATGGAACATTTGGACCAAAATGGATGATTCTATGACCAATCGGATGCAGTGGGATTATCTGAGGTCACAGGCGGGTCATTGGCACATTTATGGGTTCTATGGAACATTTGGACCAAAATGGATGATTCTATGGCCAATCGCATGCAGTGGGATTATCTGAGGTCACAGGCGGGTCATTGGCACATTTATGGGTTCCATGGAACATTTGGACAAAAATGGATGATTCTATGGCCAATCGCATGCAGTGGGATTATCTGAGGTCACTGGTGGGTCATTGGTACTTTGATGGGTTCCATGGAACATTTGGACCAAAATGGATGATTCTATGGCCAATCGGATGAAGTGGGATTATCTGAGGTCACAGGCGGGTCATTGGCACATTTATGGGTTCCATGGAACATTTGGACCAAAATGGATGATTCTATAGCCAATCGGATGCAGTGGGATTATCTGAGGTCACAGGCGGGTCATTGGTACTTTGATGGGTTCCATGGAACATTTGGACCAAAATGGATGATTCTATGGCCAATCGGATGCAGTGGAATTATCTGAGGTCACAGGCGGATCATTGGTACTTTGATGGTTTCCATGGAACATTTGGACCAAAATGGATGATTCTATGGCCAATCGGATGCAGTGGGATTATCTGAGGTCACAGGCGGGTCATTGGCACATTTATGGGTTCCATGGAACATTTGGACCAAAATGGATGATTCTATAGCCAATCGGATGCAGTGGGATTATCTGAGGTCACAGGCGGGTCATTGGTACTTTGATGGGTTCCATGGAACATTTGGACCAAAATGGATGATTCTATGGCCAATCGGATGCAGTGGGATTATCTGATGTCACAGGCGGATCATTGGTACTTTGATGGTTTCCATGGAACATTTGGACCAAAATGGATGATTCTATGGCCAATCGGATGCAGTGGGATTATCTGAGGTCACAGGCGGGTCATTGGCACATTTATGGGTTCTATGGAACATTTGGACCAAAATGGATGATTCTATGGCCAATCGCATGCAGTGGGATTATATGAGGTCACAGGCGGGTCATTGGCACATTTATGGGTTCCATGGAACATTTGGACAAAAATGGATGATTCTATGGCCAATCGCATGCAGTGGGATTATCTGAGGTCACTGGTGGGTCATTGGTACTTTGATGGGTTCCATGGAACATTTGGACCAAAATGGATGATTCTATGGCCAATCGGATGCAGTGGGATTATCTGAGGTCACAGGTGGGTCATTGGCACATTTATGGGTTCCATGGAACATTTGGACCAAAATGGATGATTCTATAGCCAATCGGATGCAGTGGGATTATCTGAGGTCACAGGCAGGTCATTGGTACTTTGATGGGTTCCATGGAACATTTGGACCAAAATGGATGATTCTATGGCCAATCGGATGCAGTGGGATTATCTGAGGTCACAGGCGGGTCATTGGTACTTTGATGGGTTCCATGGAACATTTGGACCAAAATGGATGATTCTATGGCCAATCGGATGCAGTGGGATTATCTGAGGTCACAGGCGGGTCATTGGCACATGGGTTCTATGGAACATTTGGACCAAAATGGATGATTCTATGGCCAATCGCATGCAGTGGGATTATCTGAGGTCACAGGCGGGTCATTGGCACATTTATGGGTTCCATGGAACATTTGGACAAAAATGGATGATTCTATGGCCAATCGGATGCAGTGGGATTATCTGAGGTCACAGGTGGGTCATTGGCACATTTATGGGTTCCATGGAACATTTGGACCAAAATGGATGATTCTATGGCCAATCGGATGCAGTGGGATTATCTGAGGTCACAGGCGGGTCTTTGGTACTTTGATGGGTTCCATGGAACATTTGGACCAAAATGGATGATTCTATAGCCAATCGGATGCAGTGGGATTATCTGAGGTCACAGGCGGGTCATTGGTACTTTGATGGGTTCCATGGAACATTTGGACCAAAATGGATGATTCTATGGCCAATCGGATGCAGTGGGATTATCTGAGGTCACAGGCGGGTCATTGGTACCTTGATGGGTTCTATGGAACATTTGGACCAAAATGGATGATTCTATGGCCAATCGGATGTAGTGGGATTATCTGAGGTCACAGGCGGGTCATTGGCACATTTATGGGTTCCATGGAACATTTGGACCAAAATGGATGATTCTATAGCCAATCGGATGCAGTGGGATTATCTGAGGTCACAGGCGGGTCATTGGTACTTTGATGGGTTCCATGGAACATTTGGACCAAAATGGATGATTCTATGGCCCATCGGATGCAGTGGGATTATCTGAGGTCACAGGCGGGTCATTGGTACTTTGATGGGTTCCATGAAACATTTGGACCAAAATGAATGATTCTATGGCCAATCGGATGCAGTGGGATTATCTGAGGTCACAGGCGGGTCATTGGTACTTTGATGGGTTCCATGGAACATTTGGACCAAAATGGATGATTCTATGGCCAATCGGATGCAGTGGGATTATCTGAGGTCACAGGTGGGTCATTGGCACATTTATGGGTTCCATGGAATATTTCGACCAAAATGGATGATTCTATAGCCAATCGGATGCAGTGGGATTATCTGAGGTCACAGGTGGATCATTGGCACATTTATGGGTTCCATGGAACATTTGGACCAAAATGGATGATTCTATGGCCAATCGGATGCAGTGGGATTATCTGAGGCCACAGGTGGGTCATTGGCACATATATGGATTCCATGGAACATTTGGACCAAAATGGATGATTCTATAGCCAATCGGATGCAGTGGGATTATCTGAGGTCACTGGTGGGTCATTGGTACTTTGATGGGTTCCATGGAACATTTGGACCAAAATGGATGATTCTATGGACAATCGGATGCAGTGGGATTACCTGAGGTCAAAGGTGGGTCATTGGCACATTTATGGGTTCCATGGAACATTTGGACCAAAATGGATGATTCTATGACCAATCGGATGCAGTGGGATTATCTGAGGTCACAGGTGGGTCATTGGCACATTTATGGGTTCCATGGAACATTTGGACCAAAATGGATGATTCTATAGCCAATCGGATGCAGTGGGATTATCTGAGGTCACAGGTGGGTCATTGGCACATTTATGGGTTCCATGGAACGTTTGGACCAAAATGGATGATTCTATGACCAATCGGATGCAGTGGGATTATCTGAGGTCACAGGTGGGTCATTGGCACATTTATGGGTTCCATGGAACATTTGGACCAAAATGGATGATTCTATGGACAATCGGATGCAGTGGGATTACCTGAGGTCACAGGTGGGTCATTGGCACATTTATGGGTTCCATGGAACATTTGGATCAAAATGGATGATTCTATAGCCAATCGGATGTAGTGGGATTATCTGAGGTCACAGGTGGGTCATTGGCACATTTATGGGTTCCATGGAACGTTTGGACCAAAATGGATGATTCTATGACCAATCGGATGCAGTGGGATTATCTGAGGTCACAGGCGGGTCATTGGTAGGTACTATAATGGGTTCCATGGAACATTTGGACCAAACTGGATGATTCTATGGCCAATCGGATGCAGTGGGATTATCTGAGGTCACAGGTGAGTCATTGGCACTTATATAGTTTCCATGGAACTTTTGGACCAAAATGGATGATTCTATGGCCAATCGGATGCAGTGGGATTTTCTGAGGTCACAAGTGGGTCATTGGCACTTTCACGTGAATACGAACTTCACGTGTTGTTCGTGAATAAAAGACACGTGTAGTTGAGTTTTGTGTTTTTACTTGATTTTTTTAAAAACACGTGAACACGTGCTTACGTGAAACTGGAAGTTCTAGTTCGTATTAGTAGCATTGTAAGCATTGGTTCGCATTGGGTGTATTTATGCACTTCTGTTCTAGTTTACTAAGTGCTCTATTTTGAAACCAGACGTCATGAATCTCTTTTCAACTCAGTCAATGAACTCGAACTGTTAACTTTAACGAAATGGGTCTGTGATCCGGTTAGATTTAACTCTTATGAAAAAAAAACGAGTTGGATCATATTTCGTTTTATGCTTTTACCCAATAGATGGCGTAAAATTTTAATTTTTGTTTTTATGTGTTTAATTTTTATACAGTGTAGTTCGCAAACTATACATCGAACGGAGAGGAAAGGGTAGCTCGCAAACTAAATATCGGACGAGAGTGGCACTAATTGAAAAGGCATGTGCTCAGCGTGAAATATAGTTACCATACAATTTTTAAAAAACGGGATTTTAATTTTAATTTGAAATTAGTAGTTAAACTGACTGTAGCTCGCAAACTAAATATATATCGGGCAGAGACGAAAGTGGCACCAATGGAAAGTGCATTTGCTTCGCCTTCTTTTCAACTAAGTCAATGAACTCAACCTATCAAACTTAACGAAATGATCGAAAAAATTTGAAATTTTGCTTGTTTCTTTTTGCTTGCTCATTTAATCATACTTACTTTTTAACTTTTTCTTTGTTTTGGCTTCGATAAGTAGTCCATAATTGAGTGTTATTCATTTATTTTTTAATTTTTGTAAGATCAATAAAAATACGTGCAAAATGAACAAAACAATCATACCAAAGAGACAAAGTAGAAGAGGTTACAACTTAAACGGAATTCTACGTCTACACTTACGATACTATCGAAACTGTGTCTTCTTTTTTTTTATAATAGCATTATAAACAATGCATTTGCATTGGTCTCCAGTAGTTTTAGTTGAACCTTAATATTATAATTCAACTTTTGAATGGTTTTCCATTATATTAGACAGCCTGGCATAAGGTACGCAGCGCATGTAACACGCATCGAAAACGTATGTTTGACACATATTTTAGTGTTTAAAGGATGCGTAAGTTAAGCATATTTTAAACAAGCTGTTAACATCTTCTTTGTATATTAAAATGATTGTATGTACAAGTAGACTTCAAAACCGCTAAACCAATTGTTATGAAATTTTCAGGGAAACTCTAGCAAAGTCTGCAGAGCGCTCCTGTGAAGTTTGGCATCGATATCGAATAGCTTTAGAATTACATGTTGCACAGCTCCAAAATTCTGTATTTGACCTCAATTTTCACGTGCTGTTTTACTGGTGAAATTTTAAAGCCGTTGCAGAAGGGGCGTGACACTTTTAAGGCATTCAAACTTTTCAGTATAATTTAAGAAACATAAGTCACAAATTTGTGAAACTCGGAAGGAATATAACATTTAGTCGTGTCCATCCACTGGAAAAATTCAGCAAGCAATGGAAATTGGGTCGTGACACCATCAACATAGTTTAAATGTTTAATATCGAATAGCTGTGGTACTTAATGTTTCATAATATTTAAACTCAGTATAAATTTAATTTTTGGAAATGTCTTTCGACAAGAAATATAGCACGGGCATTGGAAAACGGGGTGTGAATCCGCCCATACAAGCCAAATTTTTAATAGCAAATAGCATTGGAAATAAAAATCGCTGATCAGTGAAATTCCGAATGGAGTTGCCATTTGGTAATGTCCTTCTAATAGAAAACTGGTCTGAGCTTTGGTCAAGTGGGTGCACCTTCCCCTACAAGCTACATTTTTGATCGAATAGGTTCTGAAGTCACAGATGAAGTACATGTGTTTGTCTAAGGCTGCGTGCATTTTCAACGCCGATTCAGACAGACAGGCAAGCTGAAATCTGTGTGAACAAATGAGATACAAATATCTATCTCTCTCGCTTTTTCACACACTCTGCGGACACAGGCAGGCAGTCTGAATCGGCGTTTACTATGCACGTGGCCTAAGGCGTAGCAACGCGCGCCGGGTATTGCTAGTAATGATATAAAATGTTATTATTTTCTCCTTTTTATTAATTTAATTAGTTTTTTCATTTCATTAAGAAAGTTTTTTCATTTAAATGGCTATAAATTTTGACATGATGGCAATATCACATAGCTTCATAGTTGTAGCCAATTAAGCACACCTTTTTATTGGTTTATCCAAGTTATAATTTTTCCCAATCGGTTCAAAACTACACTCCAAAAATGAAACCCGTGCCAACCTTAACGATATTCCCTTATTAAATTAAGCTCTGAAAATGTCCTTTCTGCAGTTGCATTGCCATGTGGAAACGGCAATATTGTGCTTAGTAATTAAAGGGCTTCTTGCATAAACATGATAAGCCAAAAATAAAAATTTTGAAATAATCGCCTTTGAATCATTTTAAAAATACATAATATAGACGTTGCATGTTGTTGTACTTTTAATACTTGTATATGTTGTTATCCAACATGTAGAAAAGTTAATGAATAATAGTGGAAAGCACAAAATTTGCTTGCTGTTTTACGATTTATTGGACTTTGTTTTGGTATAAGAAAATTTTTGTAATTAATCGTTTAACATCGTTTAACACTGCAGGAACTGAAATTTCGTCAAATTTTTAAAGCAATGAGTATAACTTCCATGAATGGAAAGGTATCGCCGAATGGTTTTAGATTCACATAAGTTATGTTTTTAACTAGAAGTTTGCTAACTTATTTTCCAAATTCGCGAATTTTTTCCATTTGGCCGCCTCGTTACACTAAAATTATTTTTTGCATTAATGGCGAGTAAACATTAGGCCGTTTTGAGCTATTAATAAATAGTAGTACTTTTTGTGTTTGGGGAGTATAGTAGTACTCAAGAGCCAATAGGAGTATAATACTCCGATAGTAGTACTTTCGGCAGCGCTGCTCCAATAGCCATCGCAACTTCCCGCCAGGCTTTGGCTTTTATTTGAATGACTTTGTAGCCTGATCTTTTTTATTATAAATAACGTCGTGCTCCTTCACCAATTGTATTAACTTCTCGTCATCCATTTCACTTAATTTTTCCAAAATTAAAAAAATGCTATGTTTTGCAGAAAGCACGAAAAATAATCAAATTTATGAAAATTATTTTTTTAAGCATCTGTCACAACCAACTGTTTATTCTCGGCGGAACGGAACGCAACGCAAAAATCAAAAATCTATAGGCCACCCCAAACGATACTACATGTCCATCGGACAAGTAGTTCCACCAAATAACGGAACTTTTTGTCTTTGGTCCTACACGGTCGGACATGTCGGATAGACTTAATTATTTTATAGATTTTATGCAGTACACATCGAGCGCACTTATTAATTTGTAGCGCTAAAATTTATATATTTGCATTATTTTTATTCTTTTCTCTTTAAACTTTCAAGTCTCCGTGAGATATCTTTATTTATTAACGAATTCTATTAAAAATTCAACATTTATTATGTGTGTTATTTTATGCGCGAGATGTGCTTCTCTCAAAAATTGTTATCGAATGAAAAAATGCACTAAGTTGGATGGACACGCACACAAACGATACTACATGTCGGATGGACCGAGCAAAAAGTCAAAAATATTTGTCTTTCATCGGACATGTCTATCCGACTTCATTTTAAGCACACGAACGGTACTACATGTGCGTAGACATGACAGGTCCATCCGACTTATAGATCTCAACGTCGCGTGCCGTTCCATTCCGTCTTATTATAAAGTAAAAGATCCATTTCTTATGACATACACATTTGTAATCTAAAAAAATTCATTATAGACAATATTTCACAATAGCTCAATGGAAGCATGCTAGACTGGCACGCGGGAGACGTGGGTTCGATTCTTGGCTGTGTAAGTATCAAAAATTTTAATTTAATTATTGAAATTGTAATTCTGTTTCATTAACTGCTTGGTCAAAAGGAACCGTCAAAATAAGAATAATAAAAATAATAATAAAAAACATTAATTAAAAAAAAAATATTTGGTGTTCCTGTTGGGAATTGAACCCAGGTCACTCAAGTTCCTAGACTCGAACGCCAGCACGCTCGGCTAAACTTGAACTTCCAAAACAATGATAAAATTTCATTAAGTTCGATGTTTTTTCGTTACAAGCAAGAATATTTTTAAGTTGATGACAACTGAATACTCGTTTGCAGCAAATACAGTTCGCAAACGAAGTATAGTTGGTGAATTTTTCAGTTACAATAAACGAAAAATTTCTTTGCGTGTAACAACAAAAATTAATTTTTATGATCAAGCCCAAGATGACACTTATTAAGCACAAATTGACGTGTTTATCAAAACAAATTCTCAAACCCTATTTCTGGCATAAACTGCGTACGTAAATAACATGTTTTGAGATGATTATGAGCTTTATTGAGCTAATTTGATTTACGAACGCTTAATTTTAGCACATTTTTTTCTATCCGTGTACGAAATTTCAACTCAACAATGTATCAGTTAGTAGTTTTAATCAATATCTCTGCACAATAAATTTATATAAATATATCTTATGTATGCCATGTGTGAACATATATAAATGAATTTTATTTCATAATTTTAAAATGCTAATTTTTTATTAATAAAGATTTTTAATTTTCATTTAGCTTTAAGAAAAAATTTAAATATTCTGTACTGTGTGACGATTTTAGGACATAAATAACGATTTTTGGGACGGGCAAATGACGATTTTAAGACCTAAATGACGATTTTTTAAAAGCTTTTTGACGTTTTTAAGCGAAGAGTCTCTGGCAACCCTTACAACAGCACAGCAAGCTTTATTTAACTTGTATTCCAATCACGTCAAAGAGCGCCAACTGCTTTTGGTTACTCTTCGAATAAATGTGGATAGCGAGAGCGAGATAAGAAAACTTTAAAGAGAAGGGTTGATAGCAACATGTAGTTGAAACTCTAGTAACACAAACGCGTGAAAAGCAAACGACCAAGCAATGCTTAGCATCGCACATAGGGGTATTTGGGCTCGAGAAACCGCTCATTAATCAATTTCTCAAAATGTAAAGTTGAGAAGTAAAATTATTTTCTAGCTTTTGTTCATACTCATTAAATAAGTTACCATTTGTTTTTTTTTAATTTTAATGCAAACACTTCGTCGCAGCATCAGTTGAAACCCAATCAGCCATTTAGAAATAGTGCTTGGATTAAGCTTACATGCAATACAAAAAGCAAGCCTTATCCAAGCACGCTTGAAAAACACTTGCCCAGGTAATAAATTTCCAAGTTCCTTTGTATAACTATTGTGTAAAACACAAAAAGCAAGTGATGTACAATAATACTTGGAAAGGCTTGCATTAATTAAGTGTTTTGCAATCATACTTTGAAAACGCTGACAACGGTAATAGTTTTACAACTGTTCAAAGTTGTGATGCTCTCATATATACATACATAAATGTATTTTATTTTCATTTTGTTCGCTCAGCAGCTATGAGGCTTACGGCAAACTGTAAGAGTGTCCGACTCATATGCGGTGGATCGCGCGTTCGATCCTGGGGGTGACAAACACAAAAATTTTTGAAGGCATGCAATTTTTCATATGAATATATACTTCAATTTTAACAAAAGAAAATAAAAAATAAACAAAAATAAAAATGTTCGGGTTGGGAATTGAACCTTGGATGTCCAAATCACAACAAATCAAATAACCAGTGGCTTACCAACTGAGCCACGGAATAAAAATTTTTCGCGAGTGCTAATTGATTTGTTGAATGTAGCACACTTGGAAAAAGCTTATTAAAACACTTCTATCCAATTGTAAAAACAACACTTGGATTAAGCTTGAAGTAAGGAATATTATTCCAAGGGTTCACTTTCGTTTATCCTACAATTACATGTAAGCGTTCTACAATAGTAAATGAAAGCGTTATCCAAGCTTGAGGCTTACGTTTGTAAGCTTGTTTAAAGCTTAGTCCAAGCTTGTTTGGCTGATTTGGAAGTCATCGATCGTAAGCTTGCATTGTTATTTTGAGTGAAAAAGATCACACCTAAACAAATATTTTTATTTTGTTTATTAATATTGTGAAATAAGTTTGTTGCTATGGAAGATTTTGCTGCAGGTATGTACTTTAAAATACAACTTTTTTTATGGATATTGAAGCTTTATTTATATAGATATATAATTTGTTATGAAGGTATGAAAATGGGAAATTTTTTAAAATTTTTTTTTTAGTATGAACCTTTTGTTATATTACCCCTATGTGCATCGGTGATAATTTTCTAAAAAACTTAACACTTTAATTAAATATATTTATGTTGCTGTTGCTGCTGTATTAAGCCTGTTGCTTCATGAGTTTTTGGCATTAAGCTCAAAATATAATTCTTAAAGAAGACGTTCTTTAAGAGTTATAAAATAAATTTAACAAATTAAATTGCCACAATATTAAACTCATGTAAACTGGTGCGAGCTCGACCTACGAAAGCATGTTAAAAATTATATGTTTGCGCATATAATAAACATCTGCTTTCAAGTAAACCTTCTTCACGCCTTCTATGGTTTAATACCAACAAAATTTTGGAACCTAGATGGACACGTGATAAAGAAGTAAACAAAAAGCGCAACAACAAAATCTTCGCAGAAGCAATGCAGTCAACTTTTTGAAATTCTGCGACTAGCAGAAGAGTAGAAAAACACTGCTTTGATTAAGTGAAAAGTGCATCGGAATTCCATTTTGGTTTTGCGGCAGTTGCACTTATTAGCTTCTCAAAGTAAGTGGACTGCATGTAAGGTTTATTTATTTAAGGTTGCGTACATTTTTTGACGCATCCTTATTTTATGTAAACAAACAAATTTTGACATTTGATCATTAGGGTTTTGTGATGCTCGAAAAAAAAGGTATGTTTCAGGGTTTCTTTGTGTACTTTTAGGTTGAAGTCTCTGCATTTCGAAGAAATTTTTTATCTAGTTAATAAGAATTGAAACTAAGTTAGCGTGGCGTCAAGTTCAAGATTGAAAATTAATTCTTATTAATTGTGTGTAAATTCATTTACAGTGTGTGCAGTGCAAAAGTTTTAATATTAAAATTCGTTAATAAAAATATAAAAAAAATGCCTGGTGGAACGTGTTCTCTTTGTCGCAAGACATATTATGGAGAAAATATTAAAAAATATTCTGTTCCAGCTAAACCGATGGCTCGTCAGCGGTGGGAAGAAATATGCGGTATAGCGTTTTCAGCATCAGCTAAAGTGTGTGAAAAACACTTTAAAGAAAATGATTTCAGTGATGCGCAAGGTGCGAAACGCAGACGCCTCAATCCGGGTGCCGTTCCGTCACTATTTATACCACTGCTGACAGGCAATGAACGGAATGATTTGAAGTAAGTGAAAAAGTGAGTGCTAAAGTATGTTCGTTATATTAAATACATAAACTTAATAGTCATGGAAATTGGAATGAACACGTGGATAGCAGCATGAATGTGGTCGGGTCACAAAGCAGCGAAGGTACTGTTTTACTGAAGTCGCCAGAGGGAGCTCCAAAATAAGTATGTTGACTGCTCCACGCAAACTGAGTATGTATTAATATTTTTTAGTAAAATGCTAATTCTGCAGACCCAAAACAAGTGTTTGTTTTGAATAGTAAAATATTCGTTACAAATTAAAATTAAAGTACATATAATGATTTTTTGCAAAAATATTGCTTATATTAAGATTTTGTCAAAAATCTTCATAATATTTGGAAAAATTCATCATATTTTCCAGAAAAGAATGCAGAAAAATTTTTTACCCAAAAAGTTGTTGGACTTCGAATGGATTTTTTAAATTTTCTGTAGGGGAGAGTGGTACTAGTTGTCACAAAATTTGAATGAACTGCTGTAAATCCCACAAATTAAGCAATAATGACACGGCAAAACTTTTAAAGATAAATTCAATATTTTATTCTTCAATCCTGATATGAATAACGAATATTATTTTAAAATAAATCAAAAAATTTTCTAGATAAAAAATTCAACTCGTCTGGGACAAGTAACCCCACCCGTGGAGTAAGTTGTCTCAACGCGTAGTCCCCGTTGTAACACCTCTTAAGCTTCGTCGCTGCCGCACTCCTAAGAACAATTTAAGCAGCCATGTATCAAACAATCACTTTCAATGCATTATATAGACAACGTTTGCAGTTTATACATAAATTGACGACAATTGTTATTGGATTTGACGCTTGACAACAAACTACACGTAGTGAATCCACGTTATTTTTATTGATACTAGCTGTTATCGGCTTGCATCATGATATCTGAAGATGTCCGACCTCGGTTTGTAAGTCGTTTGCGATTTCGTGGCATATTTCCTTAAATTCAAATAAAACATAGAATACTTTCAAAATAGTTATATGAAATTATATGTGACAACAAGCCCCACAAGCGCTGTGACAACCTGTACCATTTGGAAAAAAATGTAAACAATGTTCTGTAAATTTAAATATAAGGTTTTATCTAAAAATTCATAAGTATTTGCAAAATATAATATTAATTGTATTGGAAATTTATTTAAAGTTGAAGTATTGCACACTTCTATTTGTATAAACACAAATTTTGAAAAAATATAAAAATACACAAATCCAACTTAGTTTCTTAAATCTCTTTTAATTTTTGCAAAACAAAACTAACGACTCTTAAACTTTCTTGGGATACTAGAAATTGCAATAGCGTATAGATGACATTGATATTTAACTCGATAACGTGTTGAATGAAAAGATATCGGCGTTGTGACAACTAGTACTTGAGACAACGGGGACGACTCTCCCCTACTGTAAAATATTTTGTTGCAATTTTTTCATTTTAGATTTGCAGATATTGAAGCTGCAGCATGGCTTTACAATAACAATTTAGTGGATAAAATTGAAAAACTACAGGCAGAAAATGCAAGACTCCTGAGTCAAATTGCCGACATAGAATCCCTAAATAAAAATCTTGAAAAAGTGTTCACTGCTGGTCAAATCAAGAGATTACGCCATCCGAACACCTACCCCAATTGGTGTTGGGATGATATCTCCTACGCAATAACACTTCACGCAGCTGGACCAAGAGCTTATAAGCATTTAAGACTTAAAGGGTTCCCTTTACTTTGTCCTTCGGCACTTCAGAAGTGGGTGCAAAAAGTAGGTTTTGAGGAAGGAGTCTTGAATCAATAATTTACACCGGAACTTAAACACGTTTTATCGCTATTGTGTTCGACTATCGCTATTGCATCTTAAAATTCGACTGTTGCTTACTTCCATTTTCCATTCCACGCTATAAATGCTTAAAGCAGGTTTTGAAGATTCGGTTTAAATGTTCTTTTAGGTCATATAACACAGAGATAAACTTTTTTGAAATTTTTCTTAGATCGCACTTGGTTTCCTCATCCAGCAAAAAGCAAACAGCGAAAATCAAGTTTTTGTGTTTGCTGATGTACCACACCTCCTCAAACTAATGCGAAACCATTTCATAGACAGCGGTCTATATTTTGATGGAAAATTGATAACGGTTCAAGCAATAGAGCGGCTGATGAAATGTAAGTCCCAATCAGATCTTTCAATAACATTTAAATTAACTGACGAGCATCTCCATGTTAAAAAATTTCGCCGACAAAATGTCAAACTCGCGACGCAACTCCTTTCAAACATTTCTGCGAATGCTCTCAGGCGATGTTATTCAATTGGTCATATTGATGAAGCGTTCAACCCCTCCAAGTGCGCGGACTTCATTCAGTTTGCAAATGACTGGTTTGATATTCTGAACACAAAATTTTCAACTTCAAATTCTATTGAAAGCAAAAAACCATTCGGCCTCGCTCTTTCCCATCAAACTTCTGTTATTGAACGAATGAGTCAAGTAATGTCCAAACCAATAATACCAAACCCAACAGGAAAAAACAAAAAAATAAAAACGGCGCCCTTTCAAAATGGAGTTTTGATTTCCAACAAATCTATCATTCATCTATATAATTACTTAAATGCAAAATATGGCTTGGACTTTATCCTAACATACAGACTCAATCAAGATGTGTTGGAAAACTTTTTTGGAAACATTAGAAGTAAGGGTGGCCTTAATGATCACCCTAGTCCAATGCAATTTAATTTTCGACTCAGAAAATATTTATTGGGTATGACTTTCTACACGACTTCTTTTTCATAGTTCTATGATTTAATATTTTTTTCATTTATGTAAATATCATTTAGCGCGAAACACCGAAATCCTTCAATCAAATCTTAATGTAGGGGTAGATCCAACTCCATGGCTAGATTTTGTTAGAGTTACTGATGTTTCAGAAAAAAATCAAGATGAACACCCGAGAACAATTTCTGAACAGCTGTTTCAAGAGTTTTTTGAAGATGATTTTGAACCCAAAAAAGAAAATGATGAAGAATTGCCCGAAGTGCACGAAGATGCCCTAGAATATATTTCAGGCTATATTATAAAAAAGCTTTACCTCGCTGAAGAGTTCGGAGAAATGCAGCCTTCTTGCTCCTTTACTTGGGTTGACCAAGTTTCTCGAGGTGGTTTGTGTAAACCAAAGCCGCAATTTGTAAGCGAAGTGAAAAAGTTAGAGCAAATTTTCAACAGATACAATGACTCTGAAATATCAAAAATGCAACACTTAGCTGACATAATGCTTAAGGAAGCGCATAACATTCAGTTACCTGAAAATGTAGTAAAACTTTTTTTTAAATGCTGCATTAACTTCAGAATCCGCAAATTAAACGCCAGCCTAGAACAGCAAAAAATCAAGCGTAGACTAATGGACACAAAGAAGTTGTCAAAAATTTTAATATAATATCAAACCAAAACCAAAGCTTTAATTACATTTCTTCCCAATTATTCTTGTTTTCACTTATATAATAATAAAAGTGGGTTTTTATAAACTTTACCCACTATAAAAAATTGTCTTTCATTTGTTTTTGGAATAAAATTAAGTACAAGTGGTCTTTTGATAGTAACTCGACAATATGTTTGAAAATAGGTTTCTGAAAATTTGTGGCTTTTATTTTGTTTTGTTAATTTATAAGATATCATTTATTTTATTTCAGGAAGCTCATGACTGGAGGCCATATAAACAGACACAACATGTAAGAATAAGAATTAAATCATAAAATACAATAGGAGTAATAAAAGTAGTAAGAAAAATGTTACTTTTCCATTTTACTACCAAATAGTATCATATTTAGGCAACCGAGTGAGTTCTTTGCCCAAATGACTACGCTCTTTTGCTCTCATTTTAAAATAAGGGTGCCGAAATGAGAAAACGTCAAAAATGTACGCAACCTTAAATAAATGAACCTTGGACTGCATGAACCACAGAGACTACTGATGAGTCGGAGTAGCGTCCGACGAAACCATGGTCTAGTCTGCTCGGTTCTTCTGAGAAAGTTTTTGTTGTTGTAGCAACCTGTTGCTTCATGAATTTTTGGCATTAAGCTCAAAATATAATTCTTAAAGTATACGTTCTTTAAGAATTATAAAATAAATTTAACAAACTAAATTGCCACAATATTAAACTCAAATATATTTATTGTTTATTTTTCTTAACCTTCGTATACTCGCGTCAAACAGCATCACATATATACTCGCGCACGGTGCCTCAGATCGAGGTTTGATCTCGTCTGCATTATTTCAATTATATACATTTTTTTTGGCATTGTATGTGTTTATTGTAAAGAAGAGGATATAATTGAACAAAGGAAACATACAAAATTTTAGATCCTATAATTCATTTGCTAAAGACCACAGTTTTTTACGATGTTAATTTTTTGAGAAAACACCGATTTATTGTTTCTTCGGTCTGAGAGACCAATGCGCGAGTATAGGAAGGTTAAAGAAAGTCCACCTATGTAATTCTGTAGCAGAAATATGATATTTTACAATTTTTTTCATAAAAATCGGTCAAGTAGTTTTGGAGTCTATGGCGCACTTAAATTTCAACTTCAATTTTATATAATAGTATAGATAGGGATTTTCACTTTCAAAGAGAGATTAACTTAAGAGATTTATTTTAAGATTTTGCTGAATTTCAAACTCAGCGTATAAGTCAGGGTCAGTGCTGCCAGGTGTCAGCAAAAATAAATCCCAATTTTTGCATACACAAAAAAAAATTTCCCCGTTTTTTATTTTGAGTTTCCCCGTTTTTTTCCCCGTTTTTAAATTAAGAAAGAAGTATCAGTTTATTAATGTTATAATATTAAATTATTTCATTTAATTATAACAAAAATAAATACTTAGATCAAATACGTACGTTTCCATAAAAAACATACAATAATTATAAGCGGTATATTGTCGATATTCGTGATAGAACCTTAAGGGTCTGAGATCAACTTAACAATCATTGCAAAAATTGTATAAATTTATTTGAAATATATACATTATTATAATGAAAACTTAAACATTCAGTATTTATTTTAATTACAAAACTTTTTGAAATTTAATCAAAGATTTAGTGTTGAGAGTTCCGGATAAAGAGCTTTGATCAAGAGAGTTCTTTATTTTTGTTTTGTTTAAAGCCTGCAGAAAAATGAACCTAAGAATAGTTCTGAACTAGTTCCAAAAGAAGCTAATACTTGTACCACTACATTACCGTTTTGCATTGAACGAGCTGACGCTTTTTACGGGTTGATGTCATAGGAAAAGACAATTGTCCCTATAAACATTATTTTTTCCCTATATCTGTGCTAGTTCCATTATGAATGGTTTTAAACTGGTCCGTTTTGATACAGTCCAGAAGTGGTCATTTAAAGCCCTATTATCAGCCTTATTTGAAACACGGGTTTGTAAGATATAACTAATTTAATTATTGTATGGTAATTACATAGTTTTAACTGTATATTTACCATTTACCACTTAACTATTTTCATCGAATATGTTTGCGAAACTTAAAAAAAGTTCGGAATCTAAAAAAAAAAAAAACGGGCCCCAACACGTTTTGAGAGTTTTTGTTTTTTGATTTTGTTAGTGCCTGCTGACAAGAAAAACTAAGTATATAAAAATAAATTCAAACTGTTCTGTGCTGAGTGTCTTTTGTAATAGTTCCTAGCTGACTCCAATTTCACTAGAAATAAACTAGTTGGTTTTTCCAATTGTCTCCAAAATAACTGCTGAGAATTAACAACGAAAAAAGCCCTTTCAGTACATGTCGCTTTGGGGAATACAATAACTAAACGAAACTATTTTTTTTTTGTTAAACATGGAAACGTGTGGAAAATAAGAAGACAAGGGGACAAATGATGACAATGTTTTTTTTTTAACAGATTGGGTAAATTAAAGCACACAGCTTTAAAACTATCATTCGTTAAGTCAAACCTTTCCCAAATTTCTTCGCAAGCGGCAATAAGGAATTGTCTACAAGATGACATAAGAAATGACACATTTTGCTTCGACAAGGTAACTCTAAAATTTAAAGTAAGGTACTTTACGTTGTATTTTTATTTTCCCCGTTTATATCAATGTTTTCCCCGCCATCCCCATTTGAACGAAAAATCCCGAAAAACGGGGAAAATCCCGCCACCTGGCAGCTCTGGTCAGGGTACACTGAAATTAATTGTTTGTATGAATAAGAAATATTTCATTTTATCAGATTTCTAAAGTCGATTTCTCACATTCTGACAGTTTTCGCACACAGCTTTGATTAAAGCGATACACAGAAAGAAAGAAGAACTTAACACCTTTCCAACCACAACATTTTAACGTAAATCTAAAAAAAAATGTGGCTTTTAAAGCGGTTTTAAAAAAATGTCTTTTTATAAATATCGAAAAATTCAATTTTTAGTGGTCAATAAGAGTTATAATGGAACATCATTTTTAAATTTGTTGAATATCAGAATATTGGTATAAGTAAGAAGTTTAATATTTTAGCAGGTGTGGGTATGCGTTCTGTGAAAAATAAAAAGTTACAAGCAAAAAACATGTTTTTTTTACCAAAAAGGACCTTCAGATGAATCAAAATTGCTTCGGCGGTTTTCCTCCGATTTGAAAAAAAAAGTATGCAGAAATCATTTCAATGAGTTCCTCTACCTTTTGAGACCCCGACCGGCGAAATCTAAATTTCGATCCGGTCTAATGAGCAGTATCTTAAATGTGTTTTTATACAATTAAATAATCTTTAGCAACATCTCAGTGGAAGTGAGCATTCGGAGGACGTGGGTTTGTGTCCTGATTGTGTAAGTATAAAAATCTTAATTTGATTTGATTGGTATTTAATTTAATAATTTAATTATCGGTATTGCCAATGATATGCCTCATTAGCTGCTAAGACAGAAATAATCTCCGATATAAGTTTGCACTTGCATCTCAAAAAGAGGTTGTCTAATATATAATATTTATAATAATTTTCTATTTAAAAAAAAAATAATTATTTAAAATAAAAAAAAAAACTATGAAAAGGTACGTAGCAAAATTATATCATCTTAGAATTTAAGTACGAGTTGCCACGAATCATGCGATAATAAGTCATATATTGTAATTTGCGTTTAAAAGCATAGAATCATGGCTAATTTTTGTGCAACTTACTTTATACCTGCGCTCAATTATTTCCGTGTTGTTTTCTTAATTTTGACGACGAATTATTGAAATCGTTAAGTTAACTTACACCGGAAAGCGTAGTTGCTGTCTGAGCAAATAAATTATTAATACCGAATTTAGAACAGTTGATGATTTTGAACTTTAAAAAATTTTAATAATTTTTTTTTTTAGACTAAAGTTGGTTGAATAAAAATTTAAATAATAAACTTATGTTTGCTAATTTATATAAAATTATCGAATAATGAAGTTTTTCTTTAATTTTATCTATTACTTTTCTACTTAAATTTTGTTTTTTTATTAACCAATTATGTTACTTATTCAAAGATCCTTGCACGGAATGCAATATATTTATAATTAAAAAGTGAACTGATGTTTATTTTATGTATAAATATTCGTAAGTTGATTTAAATTCAGACACTGAAGACTTTGTGTAACTGGAAATTTTGATTTTAATTCTTAATTCAGTACTTTTAGTACTTTTTGAAATCCGCAAAGTACCAAACCGAAAATTTGAATTATCTTCCCTGATGAATAGAATATGATTTCTTACTTGTTTCCCTTATTTTGCCATAAAAAATAAATAACCAAAAATTGGATTTCAGCTAACGTTTGACGAAAATCCTAATAAATACAAGTGAAGCTTCTGGCTCCTTCACATAATTCTGAAATTTTTTTAAAAATTGGAATATATGAAAAGAATATGCATAAAAATTTAAGTTGATTTTTTGAAAAGTATAATT